>JADLZN010004907.1:62500-383129 GCA_018155175.1 Sinocyclocheilus anophthalmus
TGTAAGCCTAGAGATGCATTAATATTCTCTCATGGGGGTGCTGGTGAGAGACCATCGGAATAAATATTTCATTACAGTCATAAATAACTCCTACAGCACAGTGACAATCATCTTTTACTCGGATGAGTTCAAATAACCATTGACAGCAAGAGAAAATATGTTTTGAAAGAGCACTCACTGGTAGTGTTGCCTGACATCTGGATGATACACTTGCTCTCTTTTCCCATCTCTCGTGAATTGAAGGGACGGACCCTCACGGCTACTTTCACCGAGGCACTTGCCATGGTGTCTGAGTGCTGGGGCTCTGCTACTGCACAGGATCTGATGGGACGAAGCCCAGCCAGGAATCAGAGGCCACCTGCCACCTGTAGAGAGAAACACTGACATGCTACTGTATATGTTGGAATCTCAAAAGAATATATGTGTGTTTTACTTCACTATACTGTAGAATTACAGTGAAGAAGGCTGTATGATGATTCATCAACAATCAGCACTTCTTCTGCAAAACAAAGCTAGAAATGTGTTAATGCCTACACTTTAGATTTAGTACTTTAGCAATTCACTTCACAAGAGATAATTAAAGAAAATCCCTATAAATCTGTTCAGGCGATTGTACTGGCTAAGTTACGCCACTGATAATCTAATTTAGGTAATGGAACTCTCGGAGATCCAGACCATGACTCATCAGGACTTTTATCACATTCAGTAGATTACTGTACACCAGATATGGCTATGTGAACTCATAACCTCTAAAACAGACTCACAAACAGGTTTAGGATTCATATGTGCAGATTTATTAAAAGAACAAACAAACTGTTCAAATCAGAATCCAACAGCAAGGTCAGTCAGTCAGCAAAATTCAAGGCTCGCAGAGAGAACCTTTGGTATCAGTGGCAATCCTCCTAAATATCTTGACTGATATCTATGAGATTACAAACTTATCTGTTTAAAAAAAAAATTATAATTAAAACCTACTACCATATCTAATCACTGAGCAAATCTATCCCTATTCTATCTATCTGTGGACCATGACAATCTCACAACAAAAGAATGATCTCATGATGAAAAGGGTGATGGTAATGTGCTTCTGTGAACCACATACAGGACACTAACGCTACTCATATTGTAGATACCTGATCTTCATGATACCAAATTAAGAGCCCTGATAACCAATTCAAAACCAGACACAACATCAGAAACTGTTGGAAATGCCACAAAAAAAGAAATTACAGATTTTCTTGTTTGTAATATACTTACTAAATTATATAATAGAGTACCACAAAGCAATATTATTTCATTAATTAATTAATAAGTAAATTTACATTCTCCTGTTTCATCATATGGTTGTCTGTTACAATGACCTGCATGCTGTAAAACATCTTAATGAAAAGTTTTTTCTTTTTTCAATGTCTGGACAGATACAATACCTAGACATCTCTAGCATTGATTTTAACAATTGACATCAATTTTAAGCATGAAAAAAATTTATGTTTGTATATATTGCATTTTACTGTACATTATTATTTAAAAATAAACTCTTGAGTCAGCGGCAATTAATTTTAACAACTCTGTACAAAAGACTATGCCATCCACCATAACCCATTTAATAACTGTCCTATATGGACAGAGTAATCCGTTTAAAAGACTGTCAAAAAAATGGAACTGGGTCAAGTTAAATGTAAATTCTTTGATTCTGCAAATCATGGTTTCAATCATGATGATGGATTAGAAAAACTGGATTAGTTTCTTCTTTTCGAAGAAGAATCATCAAATTTACTTTAGGTGCCAGGAATAAAAATTATTTAGAAATAGGCCTACAATGGAAAATAGACTGAAACATATATAGGCTATTTATTGCAACAGTTAATATGGAAAATTATCCTGTTCATTTACACGGACTATTTTTATGACTATATTTTTTATTAATATGGGATACCCACCCATAGTGAAATATTCAGAATTAAAAATAAAATGTAGGCTAGCTGGATGAATTTGGACAACATTTGTATGTACACTATCTCGCTCCAGAAAAAGACTGGGCTAAGTGCCATCCTTCGAGAGAGAAAAAAATCATAGATACGTTTGTACACAAACCGGCGCATTGAGCAAATGTTATTTATCACATACAGCCCTCACAGTCTCCTGAAAATGGCTGCCCTGACAGTCAGCCTGTTCAGTCATGAATCAGCTGTGATGGACGCGCATTTGCGTCCGCTTCAGCTCAGCCGGCAAAACAGACGCAATGAAAGCGTTTCAACGGTTATTAAGCAAACCAGCTATACAAAGGAAGGTTATCATATATAAATATGTATACCAACTGTTTATATTTAGAGCTGCCTCTGCGTAGATGCTGAGATGCGGCAGCAACACCCAATACACTGCCAGCGTCGCGACATGCAGGAACGCTCCCAATATAATCAACAATATCTACGCATTTATATAATCGTCATCATCTAGCTATATTGCATAAGCGCGAATTCAGAACGTTTCATCGTGTCGCGTCGCGGTAGACTTGGAGTGTAAAAGAAGTGTGACGCGTCTATTACTATGGCAATATTTTGTCAGGATCTTTAGTTCAGAGCAGAATACAGGCATACAGAATTTAATTTCGAATTTCTGATTTTTAATAAGTAAATCGTTTCCTGATCCTTAAATATTAGCGCGCACTGTATTCACCCTCAGTACCGCATTTAATAAATAAAAAAAGCTCTATATATTCATAGATGATACTTTCCCTCTGTAATTATCCGTTTAATCTGTCTGGCCTTTGAAACTGAAAACATTTGAATGATGAAAAAGGCCCAGATTTCATGACACGGCCTCACCCTGCCAACATAAACAGCATTCTTCAGCACCATAGCCAGTCTCAAAACTGTCAATGCAAGTAAATAAGACCGAATAAAGTAATTTTACATTAAATGTCTTTTGATATCCAATAAAAACAACAATAATAAATACATTTATAGCCTAGTATATAGACTAAGTCTTAAAATAGTATGATAGTACAAGATCAAATACAAGATTAAATAGCCTAAATAATTCTCCATATATCTTCTTTTTTCTTTTTTTTTAAATAAAAAATAACATCTTCAAGATCTTTTCCATTTTCTGCTTACTCTTTTGTATTTCAACAGACTCTCTGGCTTTCCAGACAGGACAACAGTGGCATAGTGCACCACCCTCCTTATTCTCATAAGAGACATGCAAAACAATGGTTTTAAAACACACAAACAACAATCAAGATCTCACATACCTGATTCCTGATGGCAATATCCTGTTGAGATTGCGGACAGCAGTGGGTTATTCCATCAAGTCTGCTTCCATCCGCCGTCTTCTTCCTCACCCAGTTGTTTTATTTTTTTCCTATAGGCTCTCAGCCTCTCCCTAGCTCAGCACCATCAATGCAGGTGGAGCCCCCCCCCCTGGCAAGACCATCAGACTGAGGGAGTCTGGTTTTGCAGGGCCTGGTACGCAGTGGTGCGTCAGGAAGCCGAGGGAGGGGTTAGTGGATGTGGGGATGCGCTGAGAGACAGTGTTTCTTCAGCCTAACACAAAATGGAGCCAAGGATGCTGATCAGTGAGGGAGCTAGCGGTATGGATGCAGCACAGGGAGTGGGAGGGAGGAACGGAGGGAGAGAGAGGGGAAAAGACAGCCTGAGAACCACACACTGATAATAACAGCATCACAGGACAGACACTTAAAAAAGACCACAGTTCATGGATTTGCTTCTGTGTCCACGAATACAAACCACAGTGTTAAAAGCACAAAAAGCTCATTTGAAATTCTAAGCTCAGCCAGTAGGATTTGTGTTTCTGCATGCACAGCACAGACCCTCTCAATGGACTCATTATGAAGGCTGAGGAGGATGCCAGCTAAGCCTATGCAAGGAGACAAACAAGTCAGGTTCACTTAAAGAAAAAAAAAAGACCTGAAATGAACAGTTCAAAAGTTGCGGTCAGTATTTAAAAAAAAAAGAAATTAATACTTTTATTCAGAAAAGATGCATTAAATTGGTCAAAAGTTATGGTAAAGATATTCACAAAAGATTTACATTTTAAATAAATGCTGTTCTTTTTAGCTTTTGATTTGACACTGAAGAACTGAAATAGATTGCATTTTAAAATAAATTAATATAGAAAACTGTATTTACTGTATTTTTGTATTGTACTGTATTATAAATGCAGCCTTGGTGGCTTCTTTCAAAGAAAGAATCATTTAGCCTAACAACCCCACATTTTTAAACAGTACTTGAACAATATTTTTGTACATCTGTGTCAATTTCACTGATATCTGTACAAAGGAATATTGATTGTACTAGGAACAGTGTCAAGCGGGGACAACAGGGAATGCTGAAGCAGGTTGTATGACAAGGAGGGTCCTTTAAGGTCCTTTATGGTATATCCTGCTTATTGGGTGTAAGTGACAAAACTGAACTGTAGTAGACTAATAATAATAATAATAATAATAATAATAAAGGAAAAAATAATCACAGTTGCATTATTTATGGAACCTTATTAAAATATAAAAGCAAGTAAAAAGGTAAATACAATTTTTGAGATGGTTTAAAATATTATATAAAGACACCATTACATTTTTTCACTCTGATGCATAACCAGGCTTCCATAATAAGCATGAAAAAGACAATGTTCTCAAATTTCTTTTGAAGATTAATTTATATTGTACTAAAGTCAAATTAAAAATGTTATAACTTCAATGGACTAAAATGGATTTAGCAGAACAGCCCCATCTACTGGGCAGCTGACATTCTGCTCACTATATTACGCAAGGACGTCAATTTAAATGGTACCTGACAAACACACTTTTTTGAATTAGTTTTTGAATTGTAGTTTAGTAGGGTCAAGGTCATCTATGTCTGCCTGAACATCTCCATTGCTCCATTGGCGTTACATCAGGCCAGGGTACATGTCCCGTCTTTCACAAAAGCATGGCAAGAGTTGATCCGCTTCTGTCTCATACTCTGGCCTGTGAAGTGGGTGTTTCAGCCCCACCACAGTGCAAAGGGCACACAAGGGTAAACATTGCGTTTCCACTTATTTACTGTGCAGACTAATTATTTACTGCAGGATAAGTGATGGGGACCAGTGCTCTGGTCAAAGTCCCTGCTCTGACATCAGCATCTGCTTCCTATGACACACAACTTCTTTTTTTAGAGAATCACTATGTTCTGATCAGATACTTTTGTACAGAGTAAGCATTTTTTGTACTGAATGGGAGCAGTACAATCTATTCATGTTCAAGACTTTGTTAGTTATATAAATATGGTAAGATTAAATAGTTGAATATTTCAAAAGGAATGGTTTATCCAATAATGTTTTGTTTTTTTTCCAAGAATGAAATGTAGTCTCCTTCAGGCCATCCAAAATTTAGATGAGTTTGGTTCTTCATGGGAACAAACTGGGAAAATTTAGCATTATATCACTTGCTCACCAATGGATCCTCTGCAGTGAATGGGTGCCGTCAGAACAGCTGATAAATACATCACAATAATCCACAGTAAACACCTCCACTCCAGTCCATCAGTTAATGACTTGGGAAGTGAAAATCTGTGTTTGTAAGAAACAAATTCATAATTAATGCATCATTTAACCGTTGCTTCTTGCTAAAATACGAGTCCTCTATCCAATAATATTTTTTTCTTGTCTGAATCACTGAATCAGGAGAGAAATATGCACAGATCAAGCATTGTTTATAAGACAAGACAGTCCAGAACAGTTCTAAACAAATATTTTGTTAGTGTTTTTTTACTGGGAAAGGTTTATATGGATGAGCCAAATTGGACAGTTTAGAGCATTGGTCTCAATCTCAAATCCTGGAGGGCCACAGCTCTGCACAGTTTAGTTGGAGCTTTCCAGGAATTGAGTTTGAGACCACTGGTTTAGAGTTAAAAATCCTTAATGACTGTTTCTTACAAACACGCAGCTTTTTGCTTCACAAGACATTAATTGATGGACTGGACTGGAGTGGTGTGGATCACTTGTGGATTATTGTGATGTTTTTTTTATCAGCTTTTTGGACTCTCATTCTAACGGCACCCTTCACTGCAGAGGATCCATTATGAGCAAATAGGCGAAATGCTCAAGTTCGCCAAATCTGCCTGATAAAGAAATAATCTCATCTAAATCTTGGATGGCCTGAATTCAGTGTATTTCAATTTTGGGTGCAACTGTCCTTCAAACAAATCACACAAAAATACAAACTTACTACCAGATACAGACTTTCTTAGAAATTAATTATTCAAATGCAAATAATGTAAACAACTTCATGTTTTCCATTATGTATTAGATATTACCTAAATTAATTCTTAGGCTATATAAAATGAGTTTTAGTTTAGCTGTATATAAATGTTTTTTTTATTGGTCTTATGAAGTATTCTAACTTGTTGATATCGTGGAATTGGTGGGTTTTTGTTAAATGTGAGAAAAATCATCACAATTAAAAGAACCAAAACTTAAACTACTTCAGTCTGTGTACAATGAATTTATTTAATACACAAGTTTCAAAATTTGAGTTGAATTATTGAAATAAATGAACTTTTCCACGACATTCTAATTTATTGAGATGCACCTGTATATTTAAATTGTGCTTTTTCAGACATACTTACTATATTTAAATTATACTATACTAAGTGCATATTAAATGTATTATTTTGAAACAACTTTAAGTATATTAAGTGTATTTCAAGATATGTTTATGTTGGATTTTAATCTATTTGTAATAATTTAATATCTTGAAATTGTGTTAAAATGAACCACTTTTAATATATTAGTGAATTTGTGCATTTTTTAAAATACATTAAAATTCCTTTTATACTTAATGAACTATACAGTTGGTAGTATATTTAAGCAATCGTTTTAAATGTACTTCAAATACATTTCCCATTGTATTTCATAATCTTAACCTGAAAGTCACCCGTGCGGTTCCAAAAGCCAGACGCCATACACGCTTGCAGAAGCTGCTAAAAATAATAACATACCACTATATTTCTATTAATTTCATATCCCCCAAAACTCTTTGAATTCCTGGGTCTCACCTTAAGATCCGCAAACCATCTAAGCTTTCTTTCATCTTCAAAAGCAAAATCTGAGAGATTTATGTCCCTCCAATGAAAGAAGATTCACCGAAGATGTTCACGTTTCAAAAAGTTGAAATTGCAAAAAAACATTGCCAAAGTAGTCCATATGAATTGCGTGGTTTCCTCCAATTGCCCTAAAGAGACACGATCGGCGACCGTTCTATATAATACTGTTTAAATTTAGACTTATATTCACATTCAAGAGACATTTGCGCGCACATCATATTTTATATAGGAAGCTCTCTGGGGTGAGGTCATTATCATACGAACCAATCAGAGCCGTTCAATGGCCAATCAGGTTTAGTCAGTGTGCTGTTTGAATTTAAACAAGTAAGCGCAAGTTTTTGTTTGGTTCCCTGAGTAGGGAACGAGACGCTGCGTCCTCTAGGGGTCGCTATGGGGAAACCGCCTCGTCGTGACCCGTGACTGAAGCATACATTGAAAAAACACCAACTCGTTGGCCGGCGACAGCCATGACGTCACTACCGAGAAAAAAACAAAAAAAAGCTCCGCTCTCGTTTGTCCCTCTTTTCGAGGAAAGAGGGGCAGCCACCTGCTTCCCGCGATTCAGGACCCGCCGCTGCTGAGGCACGAAAGGAAATGAGCTTGTGGGGATCGCAGGTGGATCTGGCCATTGAGTTTGAAGAGGGGTTTCCCTTTCGTGATCGGCGGCTGTGCACGAGAGTGAGCCGCTGAAGGATGATGTTATTTAATTTAACATAGTCTGATCAAGGGGCCAGTGCTCTGCTGAGTTCGACCCAGGAAGAGCAGGAGATTTCTGAGGAGGGCAAAGAAACTGAGGCTGAGCCTTCCCAATCCTCCTGCCCTGCATATGAGTTTTTGGAAATTATGGATTTCCATGGCGAGGCTTTACTTGCCGTGAAGCGTGTGAAGAAAGTGACATCACGAAGTATTTCGATGAACGTTATTTTTCTGGCCATACACCCTCCAGCTCAGGTGAGCCTTTCTTTCCTTCCTGTGTTTCATCTAAGATTGAGAAGGAATAAGAGGGCCATTTTTCCTTCACGCATCCCTCGCTTTCCAGCTACAAGTTATCCACATTGATGCGAATGCGCAAAAGCTGTTTGAGAAATCCCATATAAGAGACGCTGTTCATCTATCTCTCTATAGGTGAGACTCCTCTAGACTTGCCCTTCCTTGACCCTCTCTCCTCGATGGTCCAGGGCATAACGCAGCAGCAGCAGTTTCGGGCTTTCCTTCGGCACACGATGGTGATCGCTCCAAGCAGATCAGGCTGCCCGGCCTGAAGGACCGGGTATAAGAAGTCCGGGTCTGAGCCTGAACAAACCCAGGGGTCCTAGCCCGTCTTGGTTTGAGGATTAGAGACTGGCTCAGAAGGCTAGTGTCACGGTTCACGCTCCTCCCCCGCCCACGGGTAGGGGTAGGAAGAATCGCTGGTCAAAGGAAGGTAGGTAAAAGACCTAAGGGATGTGATCCAGACAGGGTGTCAGTGCTTTTGTCCGGATCAGAGTGATACCTCAGTATCTACTCATTTCCTTCAGGGGTCTTACATCTGCCCTTTATCTTTCCTTTCCTAATTCCCCTGCAACCACCATCTCTCCACCTGACCGAGGTTAGGTGGGAAATTTCCTGCATTTTAGTCTCCTATACTGGACCTATTAGGGTTGGTTGGTTCTATGGCTTCATAGTGCCCACTCCGGATGGTCCAGTCCTAAGATTTCTCCGACAAGAGCTCCGCGTTGGGTGAGTACGATCCATGGTCTAAATATATGTATATATAAAAATATATTATTTCTAATGAACCTGGTGGTTTTGTGTACTCGTCTGCTATTTTCCCTTCTTTGCAGTGTTTCCTGGGATCTGTGTGTTTATTTCCTTTTTCTAGGGTAGGTCCTCGGTGGGCACCCCCCGCTGCTGGGTTCAGAAACCGGGTGCTTATTTCACTCGTCGATATATGTCCAGGTGGTAAGTAAGCCGGTTTTCGGCTTCATACTTCTTTTGGGATCCTGCTGGCCAACCCCAGGCTTCTGCGGAGCCTTTTGTGAGTTAAACAGTGAGCAGCAAACATTTCTGACCTCGGGGCTGGGTTACGCTTTCATGTACCCTGCCTGGTCTACCATCTGGTCGCCTGAGGGGTTACCCGCTCACCAGATATCCTCTTGAATCTCACCCCCCCTCACCATTGAGGTTTTTATTTTGAGTATGAAGGTTTCTTCGCGCTTTAATCCTCTCTGAGGAGTGGATTCCTCGCGTCATTGGGCTGTCCTCGTGTGTATTATTGAGCAAATGGCTCCCATTTTAATCAAAGGGTTACCTGGAATTGAGCACATTTTATTCCTCTGATGCGGAGTTCTCCTTCCCTTGATGAATTTGAGCTGCTCTTTTTCTCCAAGCGCCTGGGATCCAGCAGCCTCAAGGTTGAATTAGCCTTTCGCTCTGCCTCTCTGATGCGCTGAGTTTTTTTTGGCTAGCTTGCAGTACGCTTACACTTCTGATTCTACAATCGCGCTGTAGTTCGAGCCCCCTCTCGTTGAGAGCTGGTTTTGTGCTCCCTCAGCTAAGGTAAATTACTGCTGGCCTTTCCAGCATTGGAACATGCTGTAAGTCGAGCCCCCTTCTCGACTGAGAACTGGGTGTGTTGTTCCCTCAGCTAAGTAAATTATTGCTAGTTGTTCTAGCTTTGGAACATGCTGCAGGTCGAGTCCCGTCTCGGATTGAGAACTGAGTGTTTTGCTCCCTCAGCTGAATAACTGCTAACAGTTCCACCATGGGAACATGCTGTAGGATGAGCTCCCTCTCCATTGAGAGCTGGAAGTTTGCTCCCTCAATTACAGATTTACTGCTAGCCACTCCAGAATTATAGCCGTAGATATAGCGTCTGGGGATATACGCTATTTTTATCTATGGGCTGCTCTTCCAGGGTGCCACGAGAACCCCTAGAACGCTATTCCGTGTGCCATGTTATGCTTTGGCCCCTTTTCTAAATCCACATTTGGTAAGTGTGTGCACTTTATTCTTTGCCCACTTTTCTAAAATCCACAAAAGTGGTAAGTGTGCACGTTTATGCTTTGCCCACTTTCTAAAATCCTTCGAGCTCTTTATTGAGTGGTTTAAAACCCCGGTTCTGCCTGGGGCACCACTCCTCCTATGTATCCTCTGATACCTACTTAACAGGGTGTTGCTATTAAGGGTCTGTTGAGACAGTTCCTTCTGCACATACAAAGAGAAACGTGCGGTATTCCCTGTGTGACAGGCCAAGACTAGTAGGATTCTAGGCTCTTGGTCGTATTCCCTTAAAGGAATCTATTTCTGATTCCAAGTCTTGAGCTCTACCCTGGGCCCAGGAGCCTGGCCCTAACAGGTAAGTATTTTGGGGGGTATGTAGCCTAGGCCTTTGGCCATATGGAATAATTTCACTGACAGCCGTCTAACGTCCCAGTGTCAACTCCCATAGCAATATGGTAGAGTGGGTACTTAGTGCTCGCCATGGTTCTGGCTTGCACTTCCCTCAGCATGGCGGCGTGGGTATACTGTTCCCCTTAGCGACCCCTAGAGGACGCAGTTCGAGGTTCCACGAAAGGGAACGTCTCGGGTTACTGATGTAACCATGGTTCCCTGAGTAGGGAACGAGACATGCGTCCTCAGGTTTTTTCCCTGCTGCGACGCAAGCTTCATACGAGAAGTGATATGTGGTATCCTCCCGGCGCCTATTTACTAAAGGCCCCCGTAGTGCCGTCAGGGCTGTCGCCGGCCAACATGGTGTTTTTTTCAATGTAGGCTTCAACACCGGGGCCATGGACGAGGCGCCACATAGCGACCCTAAGACTCGTGTCCTCGTCCCTACTTCCGGTAACATGTTACATAAGACCTGAGACTTTTTTTTTTTTCGTATATGATGGGTTATCCTTGTGGGAAGTTCAAATTAGAGATAGAAATAAAGGCTTCAAGCTTTAACAATTTTATAACACCTAGCGTTACCCACCCTCCGAACGCCCCCGCCCTCTCGTCGCCGCGTGGAACCACCCCCTGTGGCCAGTAACATCAGGACACAGATCTTGGCAGGTGCGGACGTAGATCTTTTTTTTCCCTTCTGTCACCAATTTCACCTTCATCCGCAGATCGCCAAATCGACTGCGGCGGATTTTTTGTCACGTTAAAAAACACAGCTCACAACCCATCATGTATTTTAATATTTGCTGAATTCACGATCGCTTTCACCTGTTACATTGAAGTCATCTGCACTGTTTTCCCTCACAGGAGACGCGAGCTCGTTGATTATCTCACAATAATCGCCGAACTCGGGTTTATCATACGGCGGCTCTCACTTTTACACCTACCATAAATTATTTTCTGCTAAATGTGCCATCCGAGTAGCCCAGTGGAATCAATGCCCTTACTGGGGGCTTTGGACACCGAACTCCACAATAGGGTATTTTTAGGCTGCCGCAATATATCCTGCGGGGTCTGCCGTTCCAGTACCCATTCCACCATTGCATGCCCGTTCATCAACCCTTCTATTCCCCCCTGCCCCGAGCCATCACAGCCCAAATCCACCAGCTATGTCCCGCGTCTCCTGGACATCCCAACCACCCCTTTCCCACCCACTTCCAACTACCACCGCCACACAGCTCCCTCTGACAGCCAGGTCTGCGCTGGCTTCAACACGGGCAGATGCTCAAGGCAACGCTGCCGTTTTTTGCATGTTTGCAATTTTTGTGGCGGTGCCCATGCCTGCTTGATATGCCCAGTGAAAAAAGCCATATATAAAAATACTAAAAGTTATTTATCGACTCCTGTGAATGTTTCTTGTTTATCTTCAGAATTACTTCATCACCCCGACCCCCCTTTTACGGATTATCTTCTATCGGGTCTTTCACACGGCTTTCACCCTGGCGTTGAAACTCTCCCCTCCCAAAGCCTCATCTGTCCCAATCTCCAGTCCGCTCTCGCCGAACCCGAAACAGTCGATCTTCTAATTAAGAAAGAAACTGACGAAAATTTTATGATCGGCCCCTTTTCAGCCCCCCCCCTTAACATTTTGCGTGTTAGTCCCATAGGCATAGCTACCAGAAAATTTTCTGGTAAAAAATGCCTTATAATCGATCTCTCTTCCCCGCATAATTCTCCGCTCCCGAGCATTAACAGCCTCATCCTGCTTGAAGAATTTTCTCTTCATTACCATGACATCGACCAAGCCATTACCATTATCAAAGACACAGGTCGCGGCGCTTGGATGGCTAAAGTTGACATCACCTCTGCCTTTAAAGTGATGCCTATTCACCTGGATTTTTGGCATTTATTTGGCATCTGCTGGCATAATCATTTTTACTTTTCCGTCCGCCTCACTTTCGGCTGCAGAAGCAGCCCTAAAATTTTCGACATGTTGTCAGAAGCCATATGTTGGATCCTATCCAACAATTACGCAATACCTTACCTGATCCATCTTTTAGACGATTTCCTAATCATCTCGCCTCCCGACTCCATCCCAGCCGCGCATCTTTTGACAGCCCAAAAGGTTTTTGCTGAGCTCGGGATTCCTCTCGCCCAAGAAAAAACCGCAGGCCCGAGCACCTCCATCGAATTTTTGGGTATCAACTTAGATTCACAAAAATTCCAGGCTTCTCTGCCGAAGGAAAAAATTGATAGGACGATCTTGGTCGCTTTCACCTTCTTAGACAACCCAAGCTGCTCCAAACGCGAGCTGCTATCCATTCTCGGTCATCTAAATTTCGCTATGCGCATCATCCCGCAGGGACGCCCTTTCATCTCACACCTCCTCTTTCTCGCGTCCTCCGCCCACGCACTAGAGGATCGAATATCACTAACTGACGCTTGCTGCAACGAGCTCAGCTTATGGATATCTTTCCTTAAACAATGGAACGGCCTATCTTTCTTTTACAACTTAATTTCTTCTCCTGTCGACATCCAGTTATTTACTGACGCCGCCCCCTCCGTCGGTTTCGGAGGATTTTACCAAGGCCGCTGGTTTGCATCCACGTGGCTCCCCCCAGCTGTTAGACTTACCACAGCAGCTAAAATCCTCAGCTCTCTTCGAGCTATATCCCTTAGTCGTCGCAGCAATTCTGTGGGGTAAGGAGTGGTCCGCCACCAGCATCATTATCCACTGTGACAACGAGGCTACTGTACAGTGCATCAATAAAAACCGTTCCCATTCACCTGCCCTAATGCCTCTGTTAAGACGCCTGATTTGGATCTCGGCTTGCGACCAATTCATTTTAACTGCAAAACATATTCCTGGTTCAAAAAACCAAATAGCTGACTCTCTCTCTCGCTTTGCCTTCCAGAAATTCAGAACGTTGGCACCAGAGGCGGATCCAGTCCCAACCCCAGTACCTCCCTATTCAGAACTGATATTCCCGTAAATCATACACTGAGACCTCTCCTCGAAGCTTCCCTCAATTCTATCCTACAAGCCGTCTCACCTAGGACCCTCCAATCTTATCTAACAGCTTGGAAATGCTTTAAAGCATTTCACTCTGCTTACAACCTGCCGTTCCCTGACTTTTCCTTGCTCGCTATCACCTCATTCATCTCTCACCTTAACATCAACAAAAACCTTCAAATCAGCTCCATTAAGGGTTATCTAAGCGGAATCCAGTTTTTTCACAAACTCTTATACGGTTCACCCTCACCCCAGATAGCCAATTCTCAGACCTCCCTACTCATCAAAGGTATCCAAAGATCCCATCCCACTCGCCCAGACACCAGGCAACCCATTACCTTACAAATTTTGGCCAAATGTATTTCTACCCTCCGCAGAGGTTATCATTCCATTCACACCGCCCACACGCTTGACGCTATGTTCATCCTGGCTTTCTTTGGTTTTCTCAGATGCTCTGAGCTCACTATCACATCTAGCTTCAATCCAAATACCCACCCCACTATTTCCGATCTAACGGTGCTGGATGATGAAACCATCTCTTACTTCATCAAGCAAAGTAAAACAGACCAGACCAGGAAAGGCCATTTCATTTTCATTTTCAACCTCCAATCACCCATACTACCATACCAGGGCCCTCCTAGCCTTCATCCAGCTCAATAAATCACAGTCCAAACTCCCATCCGACCCCCTTTTTTACATATGATTCCAACCGTCCCGTCACTCGTTTCTGGTTTCAAAAGCACCTTAAGTCAGTTCTGCTCCTTTCCGGTATCCCAGCTGATAATTTTTCCAGCCATTCATTTCGAATTGGCGCGGCTACCACAGCAGCCCAAAAAGGCCTCTCCCAGCAGCAGATACAAGCACTCGGTCGCTGGTCGTCAGAAGCTTTCAAGAGCTACATTAGATCGGACCGCTCCCACATCAAGGAAGCCCAACGAACCCTCATCGGCCAACCCCTTTAAATGTCAGTACAGCCCCATCCACTCAAAACCAGCAGTTCCCGCTCCCCGCAGGAGCTTTTTCATATTTCCCCACTGCCGCAGCAGTTCCCGCTCCCGCTGGAGCCCTTCCATCTTTCCCCACTGCCGCTGCAGTGCCCGCTCCCACAAGAGCTTTTCCTTACTGCCGCAGCAGTGCCCGCTCCCTCAGGAGCTTTTCCATATTTCCCCACTTCCGCAGCAGTTCCCGCTCCCGCAGGAGTTTCTCCCGTATTTCCCCCTGCCGCAGCAGTGCCCGCTCCCACAAGAGCTTTCCTTACTTCCCCACTGCCACAGCAGTGCCCGCTCCCGCATGAGCTTTCCCATATTTCCCCACGACCCGCAGTAAAAAAGTGGGCCCTCCCGCATCCCCCCCCCCCCCCAAGGTTAGTTTTTGTGTTTTCCATATTTCCCCACTTCCGCAGCAGTGCCCGCTCCCGCAGGATCTTTCCATATTTCCCCACTGCCGCAGCATTTCCCGCTCCCACAGGAGTTTTTTCCATATTTCCTCACTGCCGCAGCATTGCCCACTCCCGCAGGAGCTTTTCCATATTTCCACACTGCCGCAGCAGTTCCCGCTCACGCAGGAGCCTCTTTCCCTAATTTCCCCACTGCCGCAGCAGTGCCCTCTCCCGCAGGAGCTTTCCATATTTCCACACTGCCGCAGCAGTTCCCGCTCACGCAGGAGCCTCTTTCCCTAATTTCCCCACTGCCGCAGCAGTGCCCCCTCCCGCAGGAGCTTTTCCATATTTCCCCACTGCCGCAGTAGTGCCCGCTCCCGCAGGAGCTTTTCCGTATTTCCCCACTGCCGCAGCAGTGCCCTCTCCCGCAGGAGCATTTTCCATATTTCCCCTCTGCCGCAGCAGTTTCCGCTCCCGCAGTAGCTTTTTCATATTTCCCCAATTTGGGGGGTTATCAGGCCCCTCTGGCCTGCTGTCCCCATACTAAGTTGCAGCTTGGGAGCATTCTGGGTCCGGCTTACCCGAGCTTGGAACCCGCCTCCCCGTACAGGGGAGTACCCGGCCTCAGTAGTAATTACCGACTCGGACCCTCCCCCGGCAGCGAGCGGCCAATACTCCTAACCGTTACTCTGTTCATTATATGTAAGTGTGAACTCGTGAAGTGATGTTTTATTAACAAATTTCAGGAGGAGCATGTGCAGATAATTAGCACGGCCAGTCCATCATCAGTAATTAAACCATCTATCCAGTCAGCACTAGAGAGAACCTCTATAAATAGCTAAACCGCCTTACCTTCATTCTCGCTTCAGTCTTTCAGCATTCCTCCTCCACCCCGACTCCTCACTATCAGCCTGTTCCTACCTCAGCACGGGGAGGATCACTCGGGGGGAGCATTCTGGGTCCGGGCTTAATCCCGAGCTCGGCCCCCTCTCCCCGGACAGGGGGAGTACCCGGGCTCGAGAGTAATTACCGAGCTCGGAGCCCTCCCCCCGGACAGCACGCCAAATACGCATAACCTTTACTCAGTTCATTATATGTAAGTGTGAACTCGTGAAGTAGACATAAAATATACTTTAAGTAAGGGTAACATAAGTATGTGTTCTGTAAATACACTAAAAAGTCACTAAAAGTATGCTTGTGTTTTGCATATTCCTTAAAAGTGTAACTAAAATATATTTATTAACAGTATTTCTACTATACTTTTTATAAATACATTAAAAGTGTGCTTGTGTTTAGCATATTCCTTAAAAGTGTAACTAAGATTATATTTATTACCAAAGTATTTCTAGTATACCGTTTTATAATACATTAAGTATACTGTGTCCGTTAGCCTATTCTTAGAATAGAACTAAGCATATAGTTATACCAAAAGGATTCTAGTATACGTTTTAGAAATATATTAAAATGCAATTCAATATATTTTTATTGCACTTCAAATAAGCATGTTGGGGATACAAATGTATTATAAACACACTACTTGAATTTCAAGCATATTTTTAATACATTTAATACTACGTCTTTTTCACCTGGGTGTGGATATTAAAAAATACAATACTCGATTTAAATCCCTTGACTAATTGAAGGCACAGGGCAGTTCAACTCAGTGAAAGTATTTGTGTGAGGTGTCAGGAAACTAAGGATTAAAATATTGATTTAAAGACGAAAGGACGAGAAAACAAAAACATACAGCCTTACATAATAATACAGGACACCTTCTCTATCTTTAGGCAACCACCCTCTTCTATTTTGTTATCTCGCTCATAACATCTCTCATATCCACCTCTGGACCGTTATACCTTGTCTGGAAGATGGAAGGGCGGGGGCATTTTGTGCCAAAAGCATGACGCAAGTTGCTCTGTGTTCCAGGGGTCAAAGACCCGTTTGTTTGAAATGTTGGACAAACGCAAAGTTTTGTCTTTCTAACTAACAGCAGAGAAAGGAAACATGATGCCGAGGAGCGTCCTATCCAGGTGTGCGCGCTTGACGCAGCAGGTGCCTTTGGAAAGCGCGCGGTCCACCAAACACGGCGTCCACCGCGGGATGTCCTCCGTCACCATCCCGCCACCAGCGTGCATGCTCCGGCCGCTCGAGGCTCCATTCCGGTTCCTGTTTGGACCAGGACCCTCCAATGTGCCGCCTCGCGTTTTAGCAGCAGGAGGGAGACCTATAATAGGTCACATGCACTCGGAAATGTTCGGGGTAAATCTCACGCTACATTTTTACGCACAAATGCATTTTACAACTTTAATTTGGATCGATGGCAAAAAAAACGTTTTCTAAGAAAATCTAGCTTAAAACACACACGTAGCATGTTATTAAAAATCTAAACGGCGGTAAAGTTAGTTTGACATTCATTAGACATTCGGGTTTTTTGCCAGTTAAACTCTTTGCAGCTTTTATGTTTTGAGCCCAAACTAACTCAGATAGACATAAATATATGCCCTTTATGTTGCACAAGGCTTGATTTCTAGGAATTAAAAAAAAAAAATTAACCATTTAAATTAATTAAACAATTTAACTACGTGACATTATAATATAAAACCAATACTAAAATGTTCAGAAAAACATACCTGTTATCGCACAAAGCTCCGTTTTTGGAATTACAATTTTATGTTTTTTAATAATAATTGTAAAGCTTTTAATGTATACAATAATGTAAATCCATTAAACGACAACACCATTTGATCAAAAGGTATCAAACCAACTGTAAAATACTCAAAATATTATTCTCTATAATGCACAAGGCTTGGTTTTTCAGATTATGCCTTTATTGTTTTTATATATAGCACTGAAACCATATTTTTATTTGTTTTATATACTGTATCCACTTAAATTAATTAAACTCTGACACCGTTTGAGATAAAGGTATCAAACCAACTGTAAAAATATCATAATATTATTCCCTATAATGCACAAGTCTTGGTTTTTCAGATTATGCCTTTACTGTTTTTATATATAGCCTGCAATCCATAGTTTTCAATGTTTTTCTATACTTCTCCACTTAAATTAATTAACGCTGACACAGTTTGAGATAAAGTATCAACCACCTGTAAAATATCGAATATTATTTCCTATCATGCACGAGGTGCCTAATGTATTCTATTGAAACATATGAAAAGTAGAGATGCAAAAGCCCTTAAAACGGGTCAGAGTTTAATTAATTTAAGTGGATACAGTATATAAAACATATGAAAAAAAATATGGTTTCAGTGCTATATAAAAAAACAATAAAGGCATAATCTGAAACCAAGCCTTGTGCATTATTGGTTTAATTAAAATAGCGTTACAAACAATAATTTAATGATCAAAATACATGTAAAGATCTTTAGTTTAGCCATACAAAAAGTTACAAAACAACTTAAATATTTCCTTTCAAAAATGTCATCATCTTTAAATGCTTTGGCCTATTCTTTAAATATTTATATATATAGCCTATACTTATAAAAACCTTTCTATAAAAAGCTATATTTAGTAAAGTTTAAGTATTCAATTAATCATGTCAAATTAAATTTTTTTTAACAGCAGCAGAATTTCCAAATAGCTCCATTTTTTTTTTCCAAATCAAATGTTGGAATAACTGATTAATAGATCTAGGCCAAAAAAAACAAAACAATATATTGACGGTGTAATTTTGGATTCAGAGCTGCATTTGTGGAAACTTGGATGTTTGGAGGATTCTAACAGTCACTGCACATATTTTGTCATAGATTATGAATGATATCAAGAAGGGAATCCAGTACGCTTTTCAGACCAGTAACAACATGACACTGGCCATGAGTGGCTCTGGACACACAGCGATGGAGTGTGCACTCTTCAACATTGTGGAGCCTGGAGAAAGCGTTCTCGTTGCCATCAATGGAATCTGGGGAGAACGAGTTGCAGAAATTGCTGAGCGGATGGGTATAAAACTAATAATAAAAATAATGCCAGCCCACTGGCGTTCTCTAGAAATCCACCCTTATTTGTAGAGGGTATGAGAGCATGGTTACTCTTTAACATCTTTCTGTTTTCCCAGGTGCAAAGGTTCACACCTTGGTTAAAACACCTGGAGGACATTTTACAAATGCAGAAATTGAACAGGTGAAACTACTTGATAACTATACTATTAGTGATATACATATTTCAATTCCATATGACACTGTAAGTTGGTAAAGCAAACCCCTGCTCTATAACCAGCATTTTACATTCTATAGGCCCTGGCTAAACATAAGCCAGTTCTCTTCTTTCTCACACATGGAGAGTCATCAGCTGGTCTGGTGCACCCAGTGGACGGCATTGGTGATATTTGTCACAAGTAAGAATATTCTACAATCACTGTTGCACAAGTTACTATGCAACTTCTATAGTGCTTTTTTGTAAAATCTTTTTTTGCATGCAAATATTTCTGATTGGTGCACTTTTCAGATACACTCCTGACAATTGATTATTTGTTAAAAATAAATAAATACATCAAATAGAAATAAATATTTAAAGGGGTCATAGGATACTACATGCACTTTTACAAGTTGTTTGAACTGAAATGTGTGTTGGCAGTGTGTACACAACCACCCTATAATGATAAAAATCCACCCCGTGTGTTTTTTTATCTGGTTAAATGTTTCCCCTTTCTCAAATCGAGCCGATATCAGATGCCTGTCTGTGTGACGTCACACAGACATGCCCCTCCCACGATAGTTTGATTGACAGTAGTGTTTCAGCACAGACTGGACTGGTGTCTTACCTTAGACCCGCCGTGAGTGAGCTGTCATCAGTCTGCCATTGTTTCACTGCCGGAGCAGATGAAGACAAGACTGACTCCCAAGCAATTGAAGTGTTCCATTGTTGGATGTAATAATGAACATAGCAGTCGCCATTTACTCCCGACATCTGAGCCGCTGAAGACGCAGTGGATTAATTGTTTCTGAAAGGAATGCGCCCCCGATCTACAGATGCGTCTATGTTCGCGCGAATCATTCATGAGCCAGCCTCATCTACAGAATAAGCGAGTATAATGTTTTGTAATGAATCTTTGCAAATCGCCTTTCCTAATAATGTGCTAATTAGCAAGTTTCACGATGAATGCGGCTGAAGTGAACAGTCTCTCTGAGCAGCTCGTAAGAGAGGGGCGGGGTCAGCAGAGCTCATTAACATTTAAAGGAAAATGCTACAAAAACGGCTTGATCTGAAAAGAGCTGTTTTTGACAGGGTTAAAAAAAGTGTTTTTTACACTACCATTGAAAAATTTGAACCAAACTATGTTACAGACTTTTCATTAAGACCCTAAAGAATCATATCAACTTGTGGAAAATGGGCATCCTATGACCCCTTTAAGAAAAATGTTAAGGTAAAATAAAAGGTTAATTTCTACAAGTATACAGTATTACTAGTATTTTACATTACATATTTTTCATTACTAGTAGCCTACTCTAGTATTTTACACATATACAACCTTTGAAAGAACCTGTGCTCTAAGAATTTTAAAGTTAAATATCTGTATTGTCTACTGCTCTCCCTATCCTTAACTTCATATACCTCTCTCGCATGGTTTTGTCTATACAGATACAACTGTTTGCTCTTAGTGGATTCAGTGGCGTCACTGGGAGCGGCACCGCTTTTAATGGACCAGCAAAGTGAGTGGATCAAAATATGAAGTTATTTAAATGTGAAATTTTATGAGCATGAAACCACAATGTTATTTACCAAGTCCATATTCTAAATCTCCGTGCAAAAGCGTGTGGATTGAATTCAACTCTTCAAACCTTTTTCCTTCATAGATATTGATATTCTCTATACTGGTTCCCAAAAAGCCTTGAATGCTCCACCCGGCACAGCACCAATTTCATTCAGTGAAAGAGCATGGTGAGAAGAAATGTTTGTGCTTGCACACATTGAATCATTCAAACATTTAAAAACTTTATACATTTCTTCTCAAATGTGATATAGCCACAAGATGTTTAACAGGAAAACAAAGCCAGTATCCTACCTTCTTGATATGACCCACTTATCCAATTACTGGGGCAATGATGGCAAGCCAGAAAGAATGTAAGTACTGTAAATGCAAACTGTTGCTCTTGTGAGACCTAGTAGAGCATGGTTGCAAATCTCAATTCCTGCAGTGCCACAGTCCTGGAGAGTTTAGTTCCAACACACTTACCATACTGTAGTTTTTAAATAAACCTGAAGGATTTGATTACCTGGATCAGGTGCATTTAATTAGAGTAGAAGCTAAACTCTGCAGGGCGGTGGCCCTCCATGAATTGAGTTTAGTAGAGGATTGAGTTAAGGATTGTCTAAAGTTAACACTAAACTGTGTTTCAGATACCATCACACAGGACCTGTGTCTGGTTTCTTTGCTCTGAGAGAAAGTCTAGCCATCCTTGCTGAAACGGTAGGGGCTAGATGTGTATATTTTTTTTACTCAAAGTAAACATTTAACACCTTGCTCGTCATTATAATTCACTCGATGGTTAACCTTTTGGTCCCAAAGTCTACAATTATAGGACCTACTGCTTGTTTTCTCAACCATGTATTTTAGTTTGAACTATAACAGGCCGGGTGTTTAGATTTACAAATCTGTGATGTCACATACACTGCCATTCAAAAGTTTTGTATTTTTCTTCGTATGCTCACCAAGGCTACATGTGTTCAATTAAAAATACAGTAAAACAGTGAGATTGTGAAATATTATTGCAATTCAAAATAACTGTTTTCTATTTCAACAATTTTAAATGTATTTTATTCCTGTGACGGCAAAGCTGAATTTTCAGCAGCCATTACTCCAGTGTCACATGATCCTTTTAGAAAACATTCTAATATGCTGATCCATTTCTTATGTAACATTTGAAATTAAGATCTTTTGTAATTATATAACTGTCTTTATGGTCACTCTTGATCAATTTAAAGCATTCTTCCTCAAAATATTTGGTATATTATATATATTCTAGCCTTAATAGATATAATATATTGTAGAGTCTGGACCAATCAAACACACAATATATATTTTGTTTTTATATTTAACAAATAATCTGTAACCCCCCTCAGTTAACAAGCCATACGAGGACACATTAACCCTTCCCCCCGGAATGCGTAACAACCCAGGAAGTCGAACAGGCTTCTTTGTTGCATGGCAACCAACGCTGATATCACAGGGTTTATTGGCCAAAAGTATGTAAAGCAGGGAAAATCCCTGCATGTCCCAAGGAAAGGCAGAGTAGAAATGGACTGTGTTCTAGTTAATTCTTAGAAAAACCGTTATTTGAATGAACACTCATATTTCTTCAGGCCATTGAGTATAATATTGTCATTGTGTATTTTGTCTTTGATTTTCTTAGACTATTTTAGTATGCTTGTTAGGGGACCCATTCCTGATCATCCCTTTTAACTATATGTAATCTTACCTTGTTTAGTATCTATGAATTTGCCTTCTTATGATCAAAACAAGCGTGTATATTATATGTTGGTACATAGGCAATATATATTAGGGCCCTGAGAATCGTTAGTAATTTCGATTTTAAGTCCATTTGCAAATTACCATGCCTAGAGAACAAAGGGGTCGTAAACCCTCCAGCAATTGCCACTTCCCGCTAGGAAATTTCCATCTCTCTAATTGGACAAGCCCATCTTGAAAGGCGAAGATCTTCTCCGACCTTAAAGGCCCGGCTCCAGGGACCCGCCCCTGTCGGTGGTTCAGTGAGATGCTAAGATGAAGATGTGAGAGAACGCTGCAGGATACCAAAGCATTGTGCAATGCCTTTCGGCCTTGACTTTTCCATTCACCAAAAATTATCTGACTCAAACTGGTTCTTTTCATCAACTAATTTCAGCAAGATATTGGGCCTTAAGATTGCATCAGGAATATATTTTCAGACAGACGAGACTTGCAATTATCAAACTTAGTCTTATTAATTGATAAATTAAGTATCATTTACACCTTTTTACAAAGGTGTTTGAACTCCGAATCGACGTACCACTAAGGCTTAGATTGGTGAATATGCAAAGGTTCCATCAAGTCATCCTGATGTCTCTTTCTGTAATGAGCTAAAATCTTCTAACCCTTTCCGATACCAATTATTGTGTGGGTATGTGGATGTGAGAACAGTTTGTGTGTTTATGTGGATGTTAGAACAGTTATGTGTGTGTGTGTGTGTTAGACTAGTTTATGTGTTTATGTAGTTTATAAAACCTTATTTGTATCACACTTGACGTGTTCATTGTTGCTCATAACCAGAGTCACTAATCATGCAGATTTACGCTAAAAGCTTTGTAGAATTTTACAGTAAGAAAGTTATTTCCCTTAATCAGGAAATTAACGTTCGTAGAATTGACAAGACAGTTGACCCTGAAAGGTCAAGTAAATATCTACAGCGGATCTAAAAATATGAATAGTTAATCATAACTAGATATGGTTAATTATTCATATTTCACATGAGCTGATCGTTACAAGAAATATATAATATATATAACCTATTATATATATATATAGATATATATATATTATATATATATATATATACAAGTGTTAGCCAAGTATGTATGCTATTAGGCAATTACTATACATGTTTTTTGATATCTTGATGTCTTCACTGATATCTAATAATTCTAAAATGTCTGCTCAAGGGTCTCGAGAACTCATGGAAGCATCACACAGAAGTTGCAGAGTATTTCTGGAAGGGTTTGGAAGACCTGGGCTTGAAGCTGTTTATCAAGGACAAGGTAACTGTTGGTAAACGTCACATTATTAATTCTCAGAACAATAATATAACCTAAAAGAGAAAGCAATTAAAATACATATCCATTCCCAAAGGATCTGAGATTACCCTCCGTCACCACCATTGCCATCCCTGAAGGGTATAACTGGAAAGAATTGCTGGCTTACATCATGAAGCATCACCGAATCGAGTTTACAGGAGGACTAGGGCCCTCTGTTGGCATGGTGAGTAAAAGCTTGTCAACAAAAAAAATAACGCATTCAACTACATGACTGAATATTCATCCACTCAACTGTTTTCTAGTTATTGCGGATTGGGCTCATGGGATACAACTGCAACAAGGCCAATGCTGCAATGGCTCTTGCAGCTCTGGAAGACGCTTTAAAGCAGTGTCGAATGTCCAAAGCCTGACGACTACTGTGGACCTGTATATTTTTGCCGTTTCATATGGTGATGCTTGTAGTGCGAAAATTACACACTAATGTAATGGAAGAGTTATTATATATGATGTTTCATAATGATTGGTATAATGAGGAAGAATTTTAACCGATTAGAAATTGTACATTATGCCTCCCATTGAACCAAAACCAGCTGTTTTGAATGTTTCTCAATGTCCTTTTTAAAGTTTCGACAAGCATCACTCCAGCACTTGAATGACCTTTATAAAAACATTACCGAGAAATAAATCATTAATATAATTTCATCATTTGGGTTTACAGTGCGAGTTCAGTTACACAGTACACAGGATGTTCAAACCATTGCGTTATTTATTCTCCTTTTGAAAAATTATTTGACTATGAGAAACAATGCCAAAAATAAAAAAAGTTGAACAACATTTACCAAATTTAAATTGGTACTTGAAATAAAAATAGTGCTTTGGCATTTCCAGGAAAACAAAACATAAAAGCAAAAACGCAATGCCTCTGAAACGCGACAAAACATTTCAGACATCTACAATAACAAACTGCCAAAATGCAAATTTACATGAACAAGAAACAAATAAGCTTGAAAAAAATTCCAAAATCATCTTTGAATATTTACAACTCAAAGCACTGCCAGAATCATTTAAACTTTTCTAAACATAAACCAGCTAGGCATTGCAACAGTTTCAACATTCCCCACTAAAGTGCCTTTTCACTTTGGCTGTTGGGAACATAGTAACTAACTGCACCAAAAAGTAGTGCTGAAACTCTTCCATCCACACGAAGGTCATTTTGACCTTCCCCTCGGCATCCCCGTAAAGGACGATGAACTGCTCACCTTCGTTCTCCAAGTCCAGCACTCTTTGTCTCCTGTACATTTTTACAGTAGAACTCACACACCAGAAGGGACGCTGAGCCTCATCCAGCACCGTCAGAGTCATCATGCAGCACCGCTGGATATGTGGAGCAAGTAAACATTGTTGTTTTTATCATTCCTTGATAAAGGAAGCAAGTTAAGGACATGCATATCCAACTAAAACACAATAAACAGTGGCAGCATATTTTCAGCCATTGCTACATTCTAATGTTGTAAATCCAGTTATCAACTCAAAGCTGCACTTAAAGTGCATTTAACTTCAGACTTTCAGTATTTGGCCTTGTTTATGTTCCCCATTTGCGCACAGCGTGAAACCTACCAATCTATTTATAGACAGTATCCTAAAAATAGCATGCCAGCACTGACTCCAGAGAGAAATGAAGTCTAAATAAAGTGCCAATGAGCATAAGAATCAGGAATGAATCATAGGTACCTCAACTTCTCCCTGCAAACCATGTGCTTGCCATGGAAGACTGAACTTCGTCACGGGCACGTGCTCGGATACATTAGCGAAATCAATGGCGATTAACTGCACAAATTCCCCTTGCGACATCACTGTGAAGCCCAAGAACATTCATATTCACATCATATAATTTAAATATCAAAAAGTTGCTCATAATTGGTTGAAAACCAGACTACGGAGGGGAATAAAAGTAAAAATGGGTTTACAAAAATGTTATATATTTACCTCTGCGGGTGTACAGTGGGGAAAAACGCTGACACATGATTCGCTGAACTGGATTGTGAAGCACGATGTGCAGAGTGTATCCATGGCGGCTATAGTCAAGGTCCACAGCATTGTCATCTGCAGGTAAGTAGGGACTATTGATGTGAACAAACATACTTTGTGTTAAGGGACTGTGTGACATGTTATCAACTTTATCAAAGAAATTAACCATTAAGAGTTTTGTACCAAAATCTTGACCCGAGAAGACTTCTTTCAATCAGTTTGTGGAAGTGCAGGTTGACCATGATGAAGGCAATTTTCCAATTGCCCTACGAACACCACAAATTAACATAAAAACAAAAACAGACAGGATATATAATGTTTTCAATAACTATAATAGTTAATATTTTACAAAAACGGAATGTTTTATATTACGAATACACCAATCAAGTAATTTATTTTACTATTTCCATGTTATGGCTGATAACAAATAAATGACATTAAAATTCTACACTATCTTTTCTAAAAACAAAAAACAAACAATCATTTTAAACGCTGCAAGTGAATTTAGGCACCATAACATTAAATGGTAGGGTATAAATATACACACACACACATATACAACGTTATTGACCGATTACCAATATAGTACTGAAATACTGTATTGTGCATCCCTAATATAACTTGGCTAAATTTATCAACATACCCGCCAGAGTCCGACGATGATCCCTTTATCAAACTGCAGCACCTTCACAAGCCTGTCAGCACCAAAGAACGAACAATGTCCTGTTCTTTGCAAAGCTGTCTTGCGAATCAGAGAGCGCCACCTTGGCCTGCACGAGAGGCATTAGTCAGACGAGTATGTATTATGCTTCAGATTATTCCGATGTTTCTTACTTGTCTCCTGGAGCTGGTGAAGCTGGACACATTATTCCATGAAGCTGCAGGCTATTAACAGTGTACATGCACGGCCAGGCACCTTGGCTCCAGCACACTGTAACCGATGAATCTTCGAAGAAAGTGTGTGTCTGCTCATAGACACTTTCCCGTCCATGCCTATTTGTGAGTGTGATCTCCCACTGAATGTGCAACCTCCTGTAAAACACAGCAAGCACTGGTGTATTTCCTCACTTTCACTATGGACATGTTACAAAAGCATTTGACAGCAGAAAGCATCCAGATGCTTTAAAGGGATAGTTCACCCATTTTCTGAAAATGTATTCACCCTCAGGAGAGGAATGTGCATAGATTATGCACCATTCTGAACAAATATCTTGGTGGATTTTGATGTGGGAGGATGGACTTTTTCACTGGATTAAGTATTATGGATCTCACTGATGTATTTGATTTTTACAGACATGCAGCTTTTCACTTCACAAGACTTTAACTGATGGACTGGAGTCGTGTGTTTTTAGCAGCTGTTTGGACTCATACCGACGGCACCCATTCACTGCAGAAGATCCATTGGTGAGCAAGTAATGTAACGCTAAAGTTCTCAAAATCTGCTCTGATAAAGAAACAAACTCATCTACATCTTGGATGGACTGAGGGTGAACAAATTTTCAGCAAATTTTTACATTTTGGTTTAACGCTTCATTTAAATTTTATAGATACTCATAATTGGTTAGACGAATATCCATTTTTTTTTTACTTGTATTCACCCACCTATTTTGCCATTTCATTTAATTTCAAAGTTATTTACTTGTCACAAAATGTCTCACATATCATAGCAAGAGTAATATAGCATACTAGCAAGACATATTCTAAAACAATGTCTTGCTATGCTGTATAAGACATTTCAAAACAAAGGAAATAAATAAAAGGGAATAACTAAATAATGTCTCCTCTTTACTTTCTGGTTTTTTTTTTTGTTTTTGGGACCTTTTGGATCATAAAACCACTGCAGAAATAAAGTAGCATGTACCTGTATGTATAAAAATATATATATTTTTTTGAATTACTCATAAAATTATAATATTTAACATCTCACAATATGTTTTTATATGTTTCATGGACAAAATAATGATTATTTAATATTGTAATAGTTTTATTTCAGTATTTCTATCACAATATTTTTTTCAAATTGGTTCTTTATATTTGTTATCGGATAAACACAAAACACAAATATAAAAATCATTTGTATCAGTCAGGAAAAAAATTTATATTGATCTCTACTCAATTTTGAATAATATAAATTGTTTCATAAATGCTTTGCTTGAAATGCATTTTTTTCTTTTTAAACAAATGTCTCTTCAGTTAATATTTTGATGCATTCATATATTTTTGGTTTTGATAAAGGGCTCAATTACTTATATGGCCTACTGCAGTTCTCGGTAATATAAAATACACATTACGCAAGTAATGAAAAATGCTTTTGTGTAGAACTAACAAGAATAACAGGAAAAGATATCTTTCTACCCTGTTGAAAAGCAGCGAGCACTTATGTTCTACCTGAGAACATGCTCCGTCAGAGCTGGCATGCCCGTGTGCGGGTTCATGTGTTTTAGCTCTGTTTTCCACATGGTGTCCTTGTAGCCGGCCATCTCCTTGAGCAGCAGCTTCTTCCAGTATCCAGCAGGCTTCTCCTCCACAATTGTGCTGCTCACAGCTTCTTTAATCATGCTTACTCGGGGTCTCCACATTTTCTTTTCAATCTCAGAAGCATACAACACAGACCACAACGCACTGGACGTCCATGTTAATAAATAATATTCCTATTATTTAAAAATATTTATATCATGAACTCACTTGCTGTTAGCCAGATCATGAAACTGCTTGTTGACAAAGCTGATGTTGAACAGAGAGAATGCATCCAGAAAGGAAAAGATCTTCAAGATGATCTCAGAAGGCAATCTAAGATGGACAGATAACATGCTGTACTATATGCAATAATATACATCTTATGCAAACTTAAATATTTACACGTGGATTAACTTGCCTCTCCATATAACTTCCATGGCTGCCCTTTGCGCAAATTTCAAACACAGGTCGAGTTTTACACGGTTCACGTTGCAAAGGCGTCGGCATGGAGGTGTCATCTCTCCGCCTATGACAAATGAAAAATACACTTTCAGTCTACCTATATGAAGTGTGTCATTGTCTAACTGGTATCCCAAAGTATTGTTTAAACCTCCAACGCGACTCGACTGCCTACCTTCTCGCACGAGCAACTTCCCCAACCTGAGTATCTCCACGTGCAGGTGAATTTTGTTCACCTTGCACAAGGCCTCGTCTTAAACTGCGGAGAAACTCGCCAAGACCAGAAGCCATGATGAGTTTAAGGCGTTTGAACTCATTCTCATTACTGATTACCCTGCTGGCCTATGACCTCACAAGATAACTTCGCTAGAGGGAAGAGATATCACCGACTGTTCAGATTTAAGGTTTTATTTTCGTTAGAAAGTAACTGATGATTTTAGAGTTAAGTTCAAATTAAGATATCAAATTAAAATGTAAATATAACACATCAAATTGAAATCAAGTGAATGAATTTACATCTGTTATATTGGATTCTCACAGTTTGACAATAAAATAATTACGATGTGTTGCGCTGTATATATGTTTTTCTATTATAAACACTTCAACAGCTTTAATGAAATGAAATGTTTGACCATTTGGAAATAAAATGGCATGTGACTGTATAAAAAATATTTACAAAAACAATTGATAATAGCCTAACAATATATATTTCATAGTGAAATGATATATCGAAGTCAAATTATGTCAAATTAAAATGTAAATATAACGCTGTTTTTAAATCTTGTGTCTGTTATACTGGATTCTCACAGTTTGACAATAAAAAATGTACAATGAATAGTTGGCTTGTTTATGTAGATATTTGTTTGATTAAAAACAACACTTTAGCAGCTTTATTTTCTTTTATTTTGTTTAATCTTATGTTTTTATTTTTAAGGGTCACGTCTGTGTTAAAAAAGAAAAAAATAATTTAATAAATAAATTTTACTTTTATTTTTAAAAATAAAAGTAAAAGTGTACTTTTAAAAAGTAAAAGAAAGTAGGCAACATTCACAGAAAATAAACTGTTGCATTTTGTTTTGTTCGCTCTCTGGGTATTTTTATTGTTTAGTTGTGTAAACATGACGAAGGACAGCTTTAATCTATACTCTTGTCCGTAGGCCTACTCTTAAATCCCGAAAAGTCTTTTCATTCATTAAGTCATTATTAGTTACCATTTCAGCTATTTGCAGACGATAAAATTAGCCACACAAACAAAGAGATTTATAAAAAGAGAAATTATTAAATGCCCATGAGAAATATTCAAAACTAATAAAATACTAGAAATTGCAAAGTTAATGCAAAACCATTGGACAGCAAAATGCTCAGTAGGTCAGCAGGGTCAGTCAAAAACATGTAGAGAAGAAAAGATGCATGTTAACTGCAAAAGAATTAGGAATCAAGGTGAAGAATTAGGTGTGAAATCACAAGGAACCATAGTCTCCAGCGCCACCCTTTTCCAGAACTGCAACCTACCTTGAGTCTCCAGAATTACAAGGTGACAGGTACCCAGAGACTTTGCTTGGGTAAAAAAATCATTTAAAATGACCCCTACTTAATAAGAATAACATACTGAAGTGTAGTAAAATACTTGAAGACTGATCTATATATATATATATATATACAGTAAAAAACAATTGTGAAATTGTGAAGTGACATGTGGCCAGTATGGTGACCATACTCGGAATATTCGGGCATTTACCATCCAAAGTGCCACAACCGCAGTGAACACACACACCGTGAACAAAACCCGGAGCAGTGGGCAGCAATTTTTGCGGCGCCCGGGGAGCAGTTGGGGGTCGGTGCCTTGCTCAAGGGCACCTCAATCGTGGTATTGAAGGTGGAAGAGAGCCGCTGTACATTCACTCCCTCCACCTACATTCCCTGCCGGTACTAGACTCGAACCCGCAACCTTTGGGTTACGAGGCCGATTCTCTAACCATTAGGCAACGACTTCCCAAATAAACACTTTGGGAATATATACACTGAACAAAATTATAAACACTATAAAACACTTTTGTTTTTGCCCCCATTTGTCATGAGCTGAACTCAAAGATCTAAGACTTTTTCTATGTACACAAAAGGCCTATTTCTCTCAAATATTGTTCAAAAATCTGTCTAAATCTTTGTTAGTGAGCACTTCTCCTTTGCTGAGATAATTCATCCACCTCACAGGTGTGGCATATTCAAGATGCTGATTAGACAGCATGATAACTTGCAAGGTGTGCCTTAGGTGGCAACAATAAAAGCCACTCTAAAATGTTGAAGTTTTTACACACAGCACAATGCCACAGATGTCGCAAGTTTTGAGTGAGCGTGCTATTGGCATGCTGACTGCAGGAATGTCCACCAGAGCTGTTGCCCGTGAATTGAATGTTCATTTCTCTACCATAAGCCGTCTCCAAAGGTGTTTCAGAGAATTTGGCAGTACATCCAACCGGCCTCACAACCGCAGACCACGAGTAACCACACCAGCCCAGGACCTCCAAATCCAGCATCTTCACCTCCAAGATCGTATGAGACCAGCCACTTTTTTTTTTTTTCCCGGACAGCTGCTGCAACAATCGGTTTGCATAAACCAAAGAATTTCTGCACAAACTGTAAGAAACCATCTCAGGGAAACTCATCTGCATGCTCATCGTCCTCATCTGGGTCTCGACATGACTGCAGTTCGTGGTTGTAAACGACTTGAGTGGGCAAATGCTCACATTCGATGGCGTATGGCACTTTGGAGAGGTGTTCTTTTCATGGATGAATCCCGGTTTTCACTGTAAAGGGCAGATGGCAGACAGCGTTTATGGCGTCGTGTGGGTGAGCAGTTTGCTGATGTCAACATTGGGGATCGAGTGGGACCATGGGTTATGGTATGGGCAGGCTTATGTTATGGACAACGAACACAGGTGTTTTTTTATTGATGGCATTTTGAATGCACCGTGAGATACCGTGACGAGATCCTGAGGCACATTGTTGTGCCATTCATCCACGACCACCTCATGTTGCAGCATGATAATGCACGGCCAAATGTTGCAAGGATCTGTACACAATTCACGGAAGCTGAAAACATCCCAGTTCTTGCATGGCCAGCATAAATATCCAGCAACTTCGCACAGCCATTCAAGAGGAGTGGACCAACATTCCACAGGCCACAATCAACAACCTGATCAACTCTATGCGAAGGAGATGTGTTGCACTGCGTGAGGCAAATGGTGGTCACACCAGATACTGACTGGTTTTCGGACCCCCCGGACCCCACAATACAGTAAAACTGCACATTTTATAGTAGCCTTTTATTGTGGCCAGCCTAAAGCACACCTCTGCAATAATCATGCTGTCTAATCAGCATCTTGATATGCCACACCTGTGAGTTGGATGGATTATCTCAACAAAGGAGAAGTGCTCACTAACACAAATTTAGAAAGATTTGTGAACAATATTTGAGAGAAATAGGCCTTTTGTGTACATAGAAAAAGTCTTAGATCTTTGAGTTCAGCTCATGAAAAATGGGGGCAAAAACAAAAGTGTTGCGTTTATAATTTTTTTCAGTGTATATAATATATATATTTATATTATATATAGAATAATATATAATTATAATGCTGTATAGACCTGATAAAAGTTGAGGAGTGACGCTTGAAGGACCACATCCTCTGTACCACGTTTGAAGCATTTATCTTTCCGAATCTGGCAGAGATCTTTCGGGAGTTCATTTGTTAGTCCATCTTGAGCTTTTATCTGTAGAAGATAACTTGCTTAATAATTATGCACACCTGAATATAAGGGTTTTCACTTCCAGCCTTCATGAACAATAATATATAGGTTATAAGTGATTAATTACAAGATTAATAGTAGTTATTAAGATTGATGTTGTTGGGAATTGGTAAAATGTGCTTGGAAAAAATATAATCAGAATATCAACTTGCATAATAATTATGCATGCACTGTATTTTCCCTCTCCGCTGTCATCAGAAATGCAAGGAATGTTGTAATTGTTTGTCAAGGCAGCCAATCAGAATGGTTGGAATTATGGCATATTGTAACTGGGTTGTGTTGCGCAAGCCAGCCAGCATTTAGAGAGCACTGAAGGCAGGCATCAAGGGAGCAAGCTAGTAAAACATTGCACGCGCAAAAGAGAAGGTCTGCACACATCCAAAAACTTATTTTAAATGCAAAATTTATTTCAGTGCACTCTAAATACTTTTTTCTTTGCAAAACGAAAATTTTCTCCACAAAACTCTGATCGCGCACGTGCAAAATGCACTTTCATGCGCTCAAAATATGATCTTTCGCGTGCAGAATTGTGGCAGAGATCTAACCCTATAGAAACGTACCTTTTCGAAGCTTCAAATCAATTGAACCAATTGCAAAGGGATTTGTGGAAACTGTGGTTCCTAATTATTGTGAGCCAACATTTGCCTCGCATTTCAGGATGAAAAGACAAACATTTCAGGTGAAGGATAATCCACTTCTTACCTCCGAGACTGTGTTATGATCTATATGGCCTTATTATTTTTATTGTGAGTATTAGGCTTATCATTATTGCTGATCAAAGTTGTTGTGCTATGATATTGTAATATACACCATTATATAATCAGAGGAGTATAGAAAAATTTATGAAAGTGTCACTCCACAATACAAAATATATAAATATGTATAGTATTATATGTTACATTAATCAGTATCTAGCACACCTTCCTAAGGAAAGGTTATGGACCAGAAGACATTGCAATTACTAAAGGATATTTAGACAGACTTAAAGAAGTTCCAGATCTATTGTGCTCTTATTATTTCAGTTATTTTGCCTTTAATGTAAATAAACATGTGCAAACAATATACTTGCTCTTGTGAATTTATTTTGATGTTAATTACATTGTCTCTTTAATACCGCGATTGGGCTGACATTTTTGACACACCCACCACACAAGAGAAAACATATCACAAACCCCGTTGCACGCCTTTGCACACCGTTTCCAGGAAGCATGTCGTTCAAACCGGAAACCGTAGCAAAACGTTGCGCACCGGTTTGAGCTTGAACTTGCCCCAGGTAAAAACCATAGACGCTGGTTCAATGTTCGCTGGGAGGCGATCTCAATAAACTCGCACGATTCACTGGTTCACAGAGATCGCCCCCCAATGGAAAGCCATTGGAATTTCGAAACATTTATGACGTATGAAGCCTCGTTTACTAAAATCACTTGACTTTGGCAGTTTGATACGCGCTCCGAACCACTGTTTCGAAACAAATGATTCGCAAAAGTTTCGAAGTTTCACGAAACAGTGCTTCGAAAGCGGCCATAGTAGGCTATCGATAGAGCGCCTAATAACTACATCTCCCAGAATTCCTAGTGTCTAATCAGGAAGTAGACACGCACTGTGATGGCAAACAGAAAGTGGTTCAACTGCAGTGCGAAATAAATTTAGTGTCACTTAAATTGATAAAATTCGTGGTTACTTGAAAGTATTCAAGCGGAATGTCATGCCCATTCAATCACTCTGGTAGGACAACATGATGATTCCATTTAAATTCATAAACACCTGATTTGTCTAATTTCTTATGGATTTCCGAGCTGTTGTCTGTAGGTCAAACGTATTACCATTCAAACGAAACATGCATTTAATAATCAGCAGGTGCATCAGAACGTGAACATATTTTACATCACGGACAAGCGTGCTTCGACCTTATTTCCCCTGGCCTCCGTGTTTCCACAGCGGAGCTGAACCCCGCAGTGCTGCCGCTGGACTGGCTCCTGGGAACCTGGCAGTCCGATGAGCCAGGAGAGGGATCCTTCCCCTCCATCACGGCTTTTCGTTACACAGAGACTCTTCATTTCTCACATGTAGGACAGCCCGTGATTAATTTTATGTAAGTAACAAAACAACCCAGAGGCTTTTAAAAAAAAACTTTTTTATTATGCCATGTTCTGACCCACAGGCAGACAGTCAAAAATTATTTAATTTATTTTAGGTTTAATGCATTCCATGCTGAGAGCAAAAAGCCACTTCACAGGGAGTGTGGATTCATCAGGATTCAGCCAGGCACCAACAGGGTGGCCTTCATCCTCGCACAGAACTCAGGTGTTTGATTTGTTTTGTTTTTTTAACTTTTCTTATGTAATCAGATTCCAAAAATGAAGTGCTTGTAATTGGATTGTTAGTTAAAATTCTCATAATCGTACTACAGCTACTTTTATTGATTAAATGATTACATATTATTTACACAATGGCAGCATACACATTCATAACTAATTGATACTCTGTTAATGGTCACATGCCATGCATGTAGAGAAATAAAATATTTCATTTTAGTGTTCAAGTGTTTGATTTATTTATTTACATTTTATGAATATATTACATCTATTAATTTATATTAATGATTATCTTTTCATTAGCTTATGAACCCTCTTCTTTTCCTGCACAACATCCAGTTTAGGGTCCTTGATGTTGATAAAAATGCAATATATTTTCTTGTATTTCTAAGTTTATTATATATGGTGTATACTGAAGGATTGTGTGACTGGAGTAATGATGCTAAAAATCAGCTTTGAAATCACAGGAATCAATTACATTTTAAAATATATTAAAATAGATGAGTTATTTTTAACAATAAAAATAGTTCACACTATTACTGCTTTTGCTGTATTTTGGATCAAATCAATGCAGGCTTGGTGAGCTGAAGAGAATTCTTTAAAAAAACATTAAACATCTTACTGCCTGAAAACTTTTGTCTGGTAGTGTATATAACTATATAATTTTATATTCGAAAGGATTCTTAAAGGCACAATATGTAAGATTTTTTTATTAAAATATCCAAAAATCACTAGAACAGTGTTATATATTTTGCTGACTTGTGTACTTTATCCCGAATGTTTAAATCCAGAGAAATAAGCAATTTCAACTAGTGACACGGACCGTGTCCATAGTGTCATTGTGATGCCTGCCAGTGACGTCATAACCCCTCAATTTCCGGAAAAAATGGAAACACCAAAGACGCTTTAATAAGTTGTGAATTTTAATAGACCGGTGACGACCGCAAAGAGTAGCATTATAACAGAACTTTCAAATGTATCTAGTATGATAAAACAGCCACTGCTTTTTTTCCCCACATACGCACGACCGGAAGGAGTGGAAGCGGTCGAGTGTGGCATAATAAAAGCTCCGCTGCTTTCGAGCCGTGTGTCATGCTCGTTCAGCGGATCGTTTCGCTTCTACGGCCTTCAGCCTCACCCTGCTTCATTCTACTATGTTAATAAATCATTAGCTCATCCATGAACATGATTTCTGCCGTGGTCCCGTCGGATTGCATCGGCTGTGGGGATGAAGACGACAACGCCCACTCCCACTCAGTCACAGCATCATCAAACTATGCCTTGCTTCTTTGTTTATTTTGAATATGCGCCCTCTAGCGGCGAAAATTACATAGTGTGCCTTTAAATTAATCAAAAAGTAGCCAGAGTAGATTACCTAAAATGTGTAATCTAATGGATTACGTTATTAACTACAATTGTTGCAGTGTCATTTGTAATCATTAACAAACTACAAATTTGAAAGTAATCTGCGCAGCACTATCTATAGCACCATGTATTTTTTTAAATCAACTGTTTCTACCTCTTCCAGGTCTTGTGGAGATTGAGGAGGGGGAACTCACTGGGCAGCAGCTGACTCTGCACAGTACTGCCCTGGCTAGAACATCTTTTGCCAAGCAGCCTTATGTTCAACAGGTCTCATAACACAAAATGTTTAATGTGCACCTTGTCAGATTAATGAAGCAATAAGCTCTGTAGTGATATTTTCATAAAGAAAATATGTCTTGAATATTGCTGAACTGGCATAGTAATTAGAATAAATGTTCTACTAATAATTTAGATTTTTGATCAGATCTCCAGGCACATCCAGTTGAAGCCGGATGGAAGGCTGGAACAGACGATCTCTATGGCACTGGATGGACAGCCTCTGACGCAGCATTTGCACATCACTTACCGCAGGACTGATTAACTGGCTGTCATGTGGGAGGAAGATGTGTTTGTGAAAAGCACTTGTACTAATGTACTCCTCTGACACAAAATATTGATGGTTTATATATAGTAACCTGTGGGTGATGGTAATATATCTGTGAGTAAGAATGTTATCTAAAGTAATATATGTGATCTGACCTGTCTTCCCAATAAAACAAGCAAATATTGTTACAATATATAAAGGGGTCGTTTTGTATAATGTAGAGCAACTACAATAAAAATATGAAATTGTCTTTTCAAATTTAAATTGTGTGAAGTTTGTTCATGGCAAACTCTGTCTTTGCAGAAAATGCAGTTCATTTTCTCATATCTGTTTCCTTAAGATTAAGTTTGGAAATTAAATTAATTAAAATTAGTATTTTTTTCCCCCAATCATAACTCAAGAAGCTTTTAGTATCTATATGTTTAATGGTATTTCATTGGGGATACATTAATTCACTAACAGAAACAAAGGCCCCTACCTTTTGTTGAATTAATTGTGGCTTTTCAGTAATCATGAACAAATGGAAAATCATTTTTAAAGAAATCGTTTAATAGAGATTGCACTCAAAATTATGGATTTATAGTCAGTCAAGTCAAATCAACACTATAATTAAAAAGTTTGTTAATGTGTTTTGAAAAATTAATACTTTTGAGCAACAATGCATTAAATTGATCAAAAGTGACTAAAGACTTTTACATCGTTACAAAGACACAAATATTGCAAATACATGTTTTTTTTTTACTTTATTTTTATCAAGAAGTCCTGAAATAAATACATCACTGTTTCCCGAAAGATGTTACGCAGCACAATTATTTTCAACATTGGTAATAATGGGAAATGTTTCTTCAGCACCAAATTGGCATATTAGAATGATTTCTGAAGGATCATGTGACACTGAAGATTGGAGTTAACATATATTGAAGTTCAAAACAGTTATTTTAATTTGTAATAATATTTAACAATATTACTGTTTTTTTTACTGTATTTCTGATCAAATAAATGCAGTTCTGGTGAGCATAAGCAACATTTTTTTTTTATCTTACCAACCCAAACCTTTGAACGGTAGAGTATATTTGACTATAGAAATTAGCTTTTTTGTGTGTGACTTCTGATTTTAATAGTCTTTCTTGGGGGGGGGGGAAACATTTATAATTTCCTTGATATTTCCAAGTTTTCCATGACCACTGGAACCCTTTCCGTTTATAAATGTTCAACTTCTCTTTCATTTCACACATTAAAATCTTTATTTTAAGATGTATACAGCTGGTGACAACAGTGTTTCACACACCACACAAACTGTACAACTGAAAGTGCAAAGTGACACTCCAAACATCATTTTAAGCAATTTTGTAAAAATAAAAATCTGAAGACTGTCAAACATTTAAATGTTTTACTCATCACCACAGATATTCAGTATAAAATCTCAGTGGAATGAATCCATGCAATGTGTCGGCACAAAAAGAGCTCCAATACCTGCATACCATATTTCTGGGTCAGTTTAAACTAAGGAAGACAGATATTATGTAGCTCCAGCAATAAATATAGCACATATTCCTTCACAGTGCCACCCCCTACACCCCCAAAATGTCAGCTCATAGTATTTGTTTCAGTCTATACATAGTATATTTTAAAGAAATAATGAAAGGTAAAAGAGGATTAAGGTGCGGTTGAACCCGGGTGACGTGCTATGACCTTTGTGAGGGGCTGTTTGCTCCATAAACAGTACAATGGACCATTCAAATAGTCCTGGGAGGGAAAGATTCAGTTCTCAGTCAACAGGATGATTTCCTGCACGAGGCTACTTCGTCAGGTAGATGTACATGGTCTTTAAGAATTGCCTCCATGAGAACACAGCTGTTGATAACCAGTGGGCACGAGCTCTAGAGTCCATGTTCACCACACATTTTAAAATGTCCCCCTGGAAAGACAGATGAAAAGGAAACATTTGACACGCTTACATATCACATAGTTTGGGGTCAATAATATTTTTTTTAAAGAAACTTCTCACCAGGGCTGCATTTATTTGGTCAGAAAATACAGTAAAAACGATATAAATTGTGAAATATTACAGTTTAAAATAGCCATTTTGTCATTTTTAATGCATTTTAAATAGCAATTTATTCCTGTGATGCAAAGCTGAATGTTCAGCAGCCATTACTCCAGTGTCACATGATCCTTCAGAAATCATTCAGATATGCTGATTTGCTGCTCAAGAAACATTTCTTATTATTATCATCATTGCTGAAAACAGTTGTGCTGCTTAGTATTTTTGTGTAATACCATGATACAACAGAAATATTTTGTAACATTATAAATGTCTTTACTGTGCCTTTTTGATAAATTTAATGAGTCCTTGCCGAATCAAAGTAACAATTTCTTAAAAACAAAAAACAGGTATAGTATGGAACTGCAGTAGCACAAAGAAAATAAATGCACTAACACAGCATGGTAACAATACTTCATTTCCTCATATGGCCTCTAGAGGTCAGGACCAGTCTTGGTTCATGAAGGTGGCAATACCGAGAATGAACACTTACCCATCCTCCTCTCTTTTTGAGCCATGGGACCAGGTTCCTACGCACAAACTCTCCCAGACTGTCCACTATGGTGTGCACCATGACTGGATGGCCCTGACGCACACAGTCCACCGCCAGCCCGGCTGCTACAGCGTAGATGGCCACCACTTTGCCCCATGTGATCCCTTGAAAGTAAACGCAATTCCACGAGAAGAACTAGAAAACCGAGCCATCCATTTTTAGCAGCTCGAACACTTTTGCATTAATCATAATCATACAGCATTTTAGATAACAGGATATAATGAGAATTCCATGAGGTTGCAAGTCCTAAATTGGCCATGTCTTCTTTCACACCTTTAAATCTGACATGACACACTGCCATGCTTCACTAATGCATGAGTCAGGGACTATTTCAATTGTTTATGTTCCTTCATACTCAGCATTCATTTAGGATAACTCCTCACAAACCTTACAATGTTCTATCTTCTGTAGTAAGGTCTGTGAGAAGATCATCAGGCAGAGTGGAATGATACTGCCATGGTTTAGGACTCCACTTCAACCATTATGTACATCAATAGAAGTAGAACCCAGATAAAATATGTGACCAAATATGTACAAAGGAAAGAATGTGGGTATGTCCTTTTTAGGCTTTTTTCCATGTTCCGAAAAAAGACCACTGTAGAACTTGTCATTAAACTGATGATCAAAGTGCCCCTCTCAAACACACCACTGAAATCCAATAAAAGGCTTAAGTCAATAGCTCTTCCAGTTTTAGATTACAATTTTACTGTAATTTAATAAAAACAATGAAATTAATGTCTTGAAATGTTTTTTTTAAACCTCAAACCCTGCTCAGGCTAACATCGCTTCACTTACATTTGGAACAAATCCCATATCTCCAAATTCACTCCATTTATAGTAGTAGTGATGTCCTCTTTTTTTTGGGTCTCAAAATAGCCAATTAGGTACTGAATTAGCAATAAAAACAACAACAAGATACCTAGAGAAAATAAAAATAATAAAATACTTAAATGTTTATTCATTTTTTTTTTTAAACACTTCAATGCAAGGACAGTGAGGTCATGCTCACAAACACTGCCTATAAAACACAACTTCCAGATCACTTACCCATGACTAGGATCTCAGTTGCTACAGAGAGAAAAGCATCTGACACCACAGCCTCCACTGCTACACTGATGTTCAGCTGCTTTGCGATATTACGATACACATACGGGCGCATACACTCAAGTTCATCACCTGCAAAACAAAACTACACCTGTAGAACAGTTTAAATATGCACTCAAATGATAATGAGAGGGATATGTTCCCCCAACCTTCCAATATTCAGACCAGTGATCAACTAAAATGTTTTTTTCCATGATAGAATCAAATCAACATACACAGTTGCTATAAATCACAGTATAAGGTTACTAGTATAACAGGGGCGTAGATTACGTGGGGGACGTGTCCCCCCCCCACTTTTAATATCACGTAAATTCGTCCCCCGCACTTTTTCGGGCAAGTGTGTTCGCATAGAGGTTTTCAAGAGCCGATGCGAATAAATATAGATTTAAATTCAAAGAGACAGGATAGTCTGTGCATGATCTGATGTTTTATTCGGACCCAGAATAAGGTGAGATGAACATAGCGGAGCGCTAAACACTCTGTGCAGTGTATGTTTCATTCATTCTCGAAGCCGGCGGGCGCGCTCGCGCAGATAGTCGTACCAGGAAATCCCTAATATGGACAAAAGCGTCCGCTATCGCTGTATGAAAACAGTTGTTTTCACAGAAAACCGAAACGTTTGGAAACGTGAAGACATTAAACATACGATTGCGACAATATGGTTTATTTGTGTTTGTCACGTCATCTACAGGTAATAAATAAAGTATATGAACAATGCAGTGCTAACTGACATAGCATTTATTACAGTATAGAAACTATTCTGCCTTATGTGATTAAAAAAAAGTGTTAGTATATAAACATATCATTATTATTGGTTATTGTCCAGCAGTTATCTGATTTCTAAGCCAATTAAAAGCTAGAAATTAGAGAAAAATTAAAATTGCCTATACACTACCAGTCAAAAGTTTTGAACAGTAAGATTGTTCATGTTTTTAAAGAAGATTTCTGTTCACCAAGCCTGCATTTATTTGATCCAAAGTACAGCAAAACAGTAAAATTTTGAAATATTTTTACTAGGCTATTTAAAATAACACTTTTCTATTTGAATATATTTCAAAAAGTAATTTATTCAAAGCGGAATATTTAGCATAATTACTCCAGTCACACGATCCTTCAGAAATCATGTTGATATTCTGATTTGCTGCTCAAAAATAATTTTTTATTATGCTGAAAACAGCCGAGTAGAAGTTTTTCAGGTTTCTTTGATAAATAGAAAATACAGAAGAATAGCATTTATCTGAAATACAAATATTTTGTAACATTATAAATGTCTTTATTATCACTTTTGATCAATTTAAAGCATCCTTGCTAAATAAAAGTGTTAATTTCTATAATTTATTTTCCAAAAAAATAAAAATTATACTGACTCTAAGCTTTTGAATGGTATAGTGTATAATGTTACAAAAGCTTATTATTTCAGATAAATGCTGATCTTTGGATCTTTCTATTCTATTCAAAGAATCCTGAAAAAAAAAATTTACTCAGCTGTTTTAAATATAATAATAATATAATATAATAATAATAATAATAAAAAAAGGTTTCTTGAGCAGCAAATCAGCATATTAGAATGAAGGATCATGTGACACTGAAGACTGGAGTTATGATGCTGAAAATTCAGCTTTGAAAGAAAGAAAGAAAGAAAGAAAGAAAGAAGCTGATTTTGAGTTGTGATGTTATGGAATAGTCCTGATTTATCTGGATGATAAATACTGAAATAGCATCACACCTGTTAAGAGCATCAATTCACACTCACTCGTGGTTTTCTTACCCAGTTTTAGCAGCACCACAGATATATCTACAAGAGCTCCGTGTGGCTCGGGCAGATCAGACTCGACTTTTGACCAACTTAGTCCTTCCCTTACGATTCTGGAGTGAATGAAGTCTCTACAGAGTTCCTTGGACTGAGAGACGAGCTCTTTTTCCGTGGGCGTCCGATCAAACACCTCCATCTTCATCATCTCCGCGGCGAACACGGAGGAGCGCTCAAGCACGTTCAGGTCCCGCATGTTTGTTTGACCCGAGCACAAAACACTGCAACTTCACTGGTTGAAGTTGCCTAAATAAACACCCCACAAACTCCACTAACATTACGCAGCTCATTTCTCCGACGAAAGTCTAGATAAATTCAATCAGAAACAGGTTCGCCGAAACGTAAATAGCCAATCAGGGAAAACAACTAGGCTGCAATTGAACAGCCCACTAAATTCCTCAGCTAGCAAACTGATTTACTCTGATCGATCGACCAACTTCCGCTTTTATGATTTGTCATCTTCAATGTCTCTTCCATCAGTCTTCTGTTTCGCATGAGAAGAACATACGATGTTGAAATGGACTTTCTGTCATATTTCCTTCGTGCTGAGGTCGCTGTTCGCCTGTGCCCTGAATCGGACACTTGGAAGCGATTTTTCTCGCTACCTGGAACGCTTAGGTAACCACTAATCAACCAAGTGAACGGCTTAGTCCAAATATAAACAGTCTGTGGCATCCTGGCAAGACTTGCAATGCTTGTAGTCTAGTCATATCAAATAAAATGAATTCTAATCATCTCTTTAAAATCTTAGGTTATCAAATTCATACATAGCCTATAGCGTGCAACATAATAGCCTATTAATTTCTTTAAAAAATCACACTCGTGTTAAAAGATGAGTGTTTTGTCTAACAGACCTGCTGTAGGTGTGAAGGCTCCAAATAAAATGTTTATTTCACACAATGATTCTTCCCTAAGGATCAGTGGAAGTTCATTCATGCTTTGCTCTAGTGGTTGACCAGGTAAGTTATTATCTGTCTATGTTTAGCGAGCTAATCCTCTCACTACAAACCAACACAACCCTATAAAGTCCTGTGTTTGACTCATGAACACCTCAGTGTGAGTATGCATTGATACTGAGATTCTTACAGGAGGAATGCCACTGCCAGTTTCATTCAATGCATCCGTAAAGGAGGACTGTTTTAAGACCTATTCATTGCATTAAAATAACTAAAAAATGTAATCTGACCCAAACAGTAGGCCTACTTGTGTAGATCCAGTGGGTAGCAAAAATGTTCTGACCCATATACCTTATGAAATTATGACAAATTGTTATTAATAGACTATATTTGGTGTATCCTGCTCATGCACCAAGTAGGCTACTGTATGCAGTCTATTTGAACTGTATTTGTCAAACATTTATTTTTACGCAATCCCATTATGCTGTTAAGCCTAATGAATCTATTTAGTGTAGATTTAAGTGCACAGATAATAGAGGCAACAAACCTTTATATTGCTACAAACAAAGTCACCATGAAATCAGAACCAACCATTCTTATTTTTGGATATTGCAGTGATTATTATAAATGATTTATCCAAGCACATCTTTTTTTTTTTTTTTCCCATGTGCCCTCATTGGGTGCTTCTCAAATGGGAGGCTGCATCCTTCCTAGTCCAGTCCTTCTGAGGTTTCAAGGCTAGAGTCCTGCTCAGCATTAAACACTAGAATGAGACTAGTGTGCATGGCTATGTTATGAAAATACTCAAATTACAATCTGAAGAATACTTAAAATCTTTATATTTACTATATGGTTGGTTTGATTGCTTCTGTCCTCGTAAATCGCTTTGGATTAAAGCGTCTGATAAATTATTAAATTTAAATGTAAATTAATGTGTTTCTACTGCAATAACATTTCTATTAATGCAATTGTCTGTGGTCTCCCATTATGCAGTTTAGTATTATGTGATTTATTTACAACAAAACAACAGAAAACAATGGCTTCATCTTGCATTACATAGACATTGGACAAGCTCAGTGCCGTTTCATTTTTAACTAATTCTTTTTCATGGATCTGAATGTGTGCAAAGGTTTGTGGGTATTTGAAGGACACAAAGGATACACCTGATGCATCCTTCAAAACAGGCCGAACGAAGGACACAAGATGAAGACTGCCCACTAAAGATCCTTCAAATTGAGGCATCCTTCAACAGTGCTTGATGACGTGGCAGCCGAGAAATGCACCCTTCCGACTGAGGAGCACTCATGATCTTAAATCAAAAACATTAACTCCTCCCCTGATGACATCTCTTCTCTGATGATGTGTACGGGACAATAATCCCTCCCCCCTAAACCTGTCACTCACATAAAATCACAGCAATTAGTAAATGACAATGATCCAATCCATTCCAGATGGACAAAATCAAGTCCCACACAATATTTTTCTGTTTCACTCTGATATATACAGTACGTCACAGCAGGAAAGAAAATACTTCCATTTAATGCTGACCCACCACATCACCACCCACAAAAGTACTGCTTTAGGCCAATTGATAATCGTTTCACACAATGATATTGAAACATGATATTTTCTAGTGTATTTGAAGATAAAGTCAGCTGGAATTGGTCAAGCGGTGGTGTTTTTGCCCCCAAGCCTTGAGCTGCATCTGAAATGCCATACTTGTAGTTACTACTATTTGGTTTGAAACTTTTACCATGTTCACCTGTAGTTGTCTCTGTCACTGCTGAAAAAACCCCCAGCTAAAACCAGCCTAGCTGGTTGGCTGGTCTTAGCTGGTTTAAGCTGGAGGTAGCTGGTTTTAGCTGGTCTCCTGGCCAAGCTGGTTTTAACTGGTTCTTCCAGCTGGTCTCCCAGCCTGACCAGCTGAGGAAGTGGCCAAAACCCCTCTAAAACCAGCCTACTAAACAGCTATGACCAGCCTAGAGCCGGCTGGATGACCAGCTAAAACAGCCAACCAGCTTAGGCTGGCTTTAGCTGTTGTTGTTTTTTTCAACATGACCTATCAGGTTGGATAAAATTGCAGTGAAATGGAAGTTGTGATCTTTTCTTTGCATTGTAACGTACATCTAAGTTTTTAACAGATTATGAAAAAATTAGAAATGAAGGGAGGGACTCTCCCTGCTGAAGAAAACAGCTAACAGCAGCCTAAGCTGGTCAGGCTGGTTTTAGCTGGTCTCCCAGCCTGGTTGTAGCTGGTTTATCAGGCTGGTTTTAGAGTGGTTTTGACCACATTTTTAGCTGGTCAGGCGGTTAAGGCTAGAAGGGAGACAGCTGCAACTACTGGGCATGTGCACATCAATATAGCATAATTTTTGTTACACTGTACAACAATAATTAATTAATATTTTTTTGCATTATTGTAAGGGGTAGGTTTAGGGTTGGGGTAGGTGTAGACTTTAATAAAACACAATCTAATAGGTAGAAAATTAAATTTCATTGTTAGTTTCTGGTCGGAGCTGTATCGCTTCTAGCCACAACCTGGTCAGGCTGGCTTTAGCTGGTTTTTTCAGCAGGGTTGTTCTAGTTTTGGTTGTTGATTGGATTTTGAGATGGGGGCATTGCATCTCAAAAGTGGAGGCAAACGGAGCACAGAAGCTTGCAGGGTTTGAGCAAACTAAATGATTGGAGAAGACTGTCGTGTTCACCTGAAGGTCCAGTTATGTCACTTTGATTGAACATTAATACGAGGTATAAATAAATAAACGGATAAATGGTTCACAATAATGCCTTTGAAAACAGATAGGGTGAATTTCCATTTCATGTCGATTCCTTCTACCAGTATGACTACAACTCCCACAACCCCCGTTCCTTGAATCAGAAGCTGCGCATGCGCTGTTGCTCCTATTATTTTGTTCTCCAGCAAGCAATAAATGAAGAGTCGCCAGAACGTGAGGTGATCAATATAAAAAAACAATTAGACGCGGAAAGTGAGTAGCTCGTACTCAAATGTTTTCAAACATGGAGTCACACGACACCTAACTGTGATTCTCGCCAGGCTGCGGGGTCCGCCATCAGGGGATTGGAGGCCGAAAACACGGCAGACGAACAGAACATGCAGAGGTGTTTTTGTATGTAACTAGCTAGCTAAGCAGGGGATCGGAGGAGGGAGAGCAAACCGTTGAAGAGTTTTCCAGCACCGCTCCTTTGGCAGAAAGGGTCACATCTGCTGTCATCCACAGCGACCTGCCGTCAGGATGGCGCACCTCCGCGACATGCAGAACCAGGTAAATCCGCAGCCCAGCCGAGTCTGTTCCTTCTGCATCCAGGGGTATAATCTCATAATCAGTCAGACCACAATAATGTTTATTAAGCCTGGCATGTCATGGTAATTGAGGGCTGTCGTAACGTTATATTGTGTCTGAGTAATCAGTTTGAATGCAGATCATTGGAAAGGAACGTCTGTTTTTGTTCCGTTTCATGTCATGTCTGTTTCATGTAATTACTTATCTATATTATCATATAATATAGTAAATAGTTCATATGCTTCTCAAACATGTATAGTAGAGCATCCCAATGGATGTGATGTAATCTATAAGGGTCCATAGTAAGTAACTGATTATTGAAGTTCATCTACATCTGTCATTGTATCTCACATCATTCCTCTGCTCTCTCTCTCTCCAACAGAATTCCCGGCTTGACCCGGAGGAATATTTCACGAAACAGGAGCGCATTGGGAAGGGGTCTTTCGGTGAGGTCTACAAGGGCATCAACAATCGCACTAAAGAGGTGGTGGCCATCAAGATCATCGACCTGGAGGAGGCAGAAGATGAGATCGAGGACATTCAGCAGGAGATCACGGTGCTCAGCCAGTGTGACAGCCCTTATGTCACCAAATACTATGGCTCATATCTGAAGGTATGCTCCCCCATTGTTTAGGTGCTGAGGCGTGTACAGACAAACAATAGTAAGAGTTTTTGAACGTCAATACAGTAAGTCAGCATGACGTCGCTTTCCTAAAGGGTTAGTTCATGCAAAAATGAAAATTCTGTCATCTGTCATTGACTCACCCTCATGTCGTTCCAAACCTGTAAGACCTTTGTTCATCTTCGGAACATAAATTAAGATATTTTTTATGAAGTCTGAGAGCTTTCTGAACCTGCATTGACAGAACGCAACTGAAAGGTTTCCAAACACAGAAACATAGTAAGGACATCGATAAAACAGTCCATGTGACATCAGTGGCTCAACTCTTTTGCGAAAAATTATGCGAAGCTACGAGAATACTTTTTGTGCACAAAGAAAACAAAAATAACATAATTTATTCAACAAGTTTTTCCCCGAGTTAACATCTTCCGCCATTTTGGAGAGAACCATGACTAGGGATGTAACGATTCACTCAACTCACGATTCGATTCACGATTTTGATTTCACGCTTCGATTCGAATACGATTTTATTTATTTATTTATTTTTATAAAATTAGATTTAAGACAAATTATAAATTAAATGTGTCCTTTTATTATTGCTTGGACAAAATGCTGCACATTTCTTTGTGAAACTGAAATAACACTATAATAATATACTAATATAGCACTTGCATATTACTGCTCTTTTGTTGGTTTTGATTGCTTCTATTGTCCTCATTTGTAAGTCGCTTTGGATAAAAGTGTCTACTAAATGACAAAATTTAAATATAATGTAAATGTAAATAACAAAACTACATTGAAATTTTAAAACAAGCCCCAAATCAAATAAATAAGTAACACAAATAAAATAAATCTCTTCAACAAAATAAGGCTTTGTCTGTGCTCTTTTCATTTAAAATTAAGAGGCAACCACTGCATTTTAACCATGATCCAAAAAAAGATGCTGCATACAAGCAACATGAGCAGTTTTTAATCTAAATTAGATTGTATAATTTCGAAACTTGAAGCAAAAACAGAATGGTTTGACTTCAGTTTTGTGAAACGATACATAAAGATATCTGCATGAAACAGCAGACGAGCTGAACGAGATGCAGATTCACTCTCTGCCAGCAGGTGGCGCTTAAAGCGTTTCCTTGGTTTCCGCTGTAAACAAAGCAGCCCTGCACTTATGAACTTTAATATGCGTTATACAGAGGCAAGATGAAAAGAAAAAATACATCTAAACATTTCTAAAGACAGTACGTACCCTCAGGACATTCATGCATATAAAACTCTACACTAAAGTGAATCGCGATTTGTTAGCCATACTCACAACCGATTTTTGAATAGTACATATTTGACATCGATTTTAACCGGCGCCGTATAGGTTAATCGTTACATCCCTAACCATGACACATGCACGCGCTTTCCCCAGAACGTAATCAACGTAATCAGTGTTGTTTATGTTTAGCATGCGCGCAGTTTCTCCTGAACGTAAACAACGGTGATTATGTTGATTACGTTCTGGGGAAACGCATGCATGCATCGTGGTACTCTCCAAAATGGCGGAAGATGTTAACTCGGGCAAAAGAATTGTTGAATAAATTGTTATTTTTGTTTTCTTCATGCACAAAAATTATTCTCTTAGCTTCGCAAAAAAGTTGAGCCACTGATGTCACATGGACTGTTTTATCGATGTCCTTACTACGTGTTGCTGTCTATGGGAGGGTCAGAGAGCTCTCAGATTTCATCAAAAATGTCTTACGGGTTTAGAACGACCTTCTGGAAATAAGAAATTTGAAATCTGCCATATTTAATCATGGATACTGGGTTCTGCTGCCAGGTTAAAATCTTAACCAAAATCCCCTGTGACTAATCATGTCATGACAGAGCTGGTTTGCTGTTGGCATCACAAAATCAAATGTCTGTTGTAATCGAATGAAATATTTCAGATTCTGTGTTGCTTGAAAACAATTTTCATTGTGCAACCAATTTTTAAAAGAGAACAATGCTGTTTGCACCTGAGTGGTGTGGTTACTGCATCTACTAGTAAGGGTTAGCTAAGCTGTGCTAACTAGCCAAACAATGTCCCCTTGACAAGCTCTCATTTGGTTTGTAACATCCACCATTCAATCAAATTCTTCTGGATAAAATCATATTTTCGCTCATTAAACATCCTGTTTCAGTCAGTTTTTTAAAAAAAAAAAAGCTTTTTATGTTTACATACATGCAAAATACCATATTTGTTATGAATACTTCCCTAAACTAAAGTCTGCACCTTCACTCTTTAATATAAATATTGCAAAAGTTTTTTGAGGTGCCATTTTGGGTTCCCCAAAGGACATTCTTAAAAGTGTATTTTAATAACTTTTTCAACTATAAAGAACTTTTGTTGCATTTGAAAGGTTCCATGGATGATACAGGTTCTTCATAGAACCATAAATGCCAATAAAAAACATTTATTTTAAGCCACATGATAAAATGTCTACTGGAGTCATATTGAAATATACAACAAATGTCAAGTGACTTTTAAAGAAATGGCACTTGTTATTTTTGCCATCGTCTGTAGGGAACTAAGCTGTGGATCATCATGGAGTATTTAGGAGGCGGCTCTGCTTTAGATCTTGTAAGTAGAACAACAGTGGCTCTTCAGTTATGGGAATATCTTTATGCGTGTATTCATGAATTCTTAAAGGGCTTTCAGCTTTAGAAATTAAATTTGTCTTCTGCTTTCCTCCACACGCGTCAGTTGAAACCAGGACCGCTTGAGGAGACGTACATTGCCACTATATTGAGGGAGATTCTGAAGGGACTGGAATACTTGCATTCGGAGAGGAAGATTCACCGTGATATCAAAGGTGTGATAACCTACACGTCTGCCTACTCAATTAGGCCGGCTAGGAAGTGCTTCATATTTAATCATCTGCTTTCTGTGAAATCTGAGTTCCGTGCTAATGATTCATGTTTGTATCTTGTGGCAGCTGCCAACGTGCTGCTGTCTGAGCAGGGAGATGTGAAGCTGGCAGACTTCGGGGTGGCGGGACAGCTCACAGACACCCAGATCAAGAGAAACACTTTTGTGGGAACTCCTTTCTGGATGGCTCCAGAGGTCATCAAACAGTCCGCGTATGATTTTAAGGTGCGGAGATCCAGATGAATGGACTTTTCTCCGCATGCAAAAGAACAATCTGAATATTAATGTGCAAGTGTGGCTGCAGAGCTGTGAAAACACTGGGGTGGTAAAACTGTTCAGGTTTTTTTTTTTTTTAAGTGGTAGGCATGGAAACTGTTTTAGCATAATAGCAGACTTTTAGGTTTGCTTTTCTGGCTGCAGGCAGACATTTGGTCCTTGGGAATTACAGCTATTGAACTGGCGAAGGGGGAACCCCCGAATTCTGACCTGCATCCGATGCGAGTGCTGTTTCTCATTCCCAAGAACACTCCCCCGACGCTGGAGGGCTCCTATAGCAAACCCTTCAAAGAGTTTGTGGAGGCATGCCTCAATAAAGACCCTCGCTTTGTGAGTATTCAGCTTTTCCGCTGATTATATGACAACGTTTCAGGTTAACCCCAATATCCACTATGGTCTAACGTTTGGAATAATTACGATTTTTAAAAAAAATGTTTTTTGAAAGTTTCTTATGATCTCTAAGGCTGTTATTTAATGGCGAAATACAAAAAAAGTAATAATGTGAAATATTACAATTTAACAGAGAAGGGTTTCTCGTAATTCCTAATATGCTGATTTGGTGCTCAGTTTTTATTATTTCTTATTGGTGCTCCATTGGTTCTTAAAGGGGTCATATGACGCGATTTCAATTTTTCCTTTCTCTTTGGAGTGTTACAAGCTCTTGGTGCATAAAGAAGATCTGTAAAGTTGCAAAGACTAAAGTCTCAAATCCAAAGAGATATTCTTTATAAAAGTTAAGAGTCAACCACGCCTACCTAAAAACGGCTCGTTCTAACACGCCCCCACATGTCTACGTCACTATGTGGGAAGATTGCATAACGCCGCCCAAATGGTCACGCAAAGAAAGAAAGCATAACTTTTATTCTCGCTGTAGTATTGCTGTTGCCGCCGCCGCCATGTAGTGAAGGCGCTGTGTGTTTCGTTATGAAAGTGAAAATACTTTGTTTGGCCTTCCAAAAGAGGACACAACTAGAAATCAGTGGTTAAGTTGTATTTACAACACTGTTCCGGAACAGTTCAACCCAAATATTCAGATGTGTGCAGCGCATTTTATGGAGGACGAGGACTGTTTCCTGGGAGAGTATAGCCTACAATGCCGGTGTCTGTTTCTATAAAGTGGGGCAATTCCAACTTTGCAAAGACAGTCTGGCGCTTCTGACTCACAGACTAAGTACGTTTTTTATATTTAAAGAAGTTTTGAGCAGTGTAAAGTAGTGCTTGTTGTTTGTCGTTTCTCGATCACAAATGCAGACATGTTGCGCAATAAGCAACGCGTAAAAAGACAGTATAAGTCATTATAATCAGTAATTATGTCCCCACTGGATGCAACAAATGCCTCGTTTATAATGGGTTTTAATGTTTTGTCTCGTCGCTCTGGCCGGGACACAGCATCACAGTATGGTAAGGGGCGTAACATTTCCGTCACATGCTTGAGGTATTCGGCCAATCACAACCACTGGATAGCTGGCCAATCCGAAGCACACATCGCTTTTCAAGACCAATGAGCTTTGTAAAAATCGAAGCGTTTCAGAAAGGCGGGCATAGAGGAGAAACAATAATGTACAGTATGTGGAAAATAATGTGTTTTTTTAACCTTAAACTGCATAAACACATTTCATTACACCAAATACACAAAATAATGTACTTTTTAGCAACATCATATGACCCCTTAAGTTAATATCAATGTTGAAAGCAGTTTTTGGTAATATTTTGAAGGAAACTAATACTTTTTTTTCCATGATTTTTTGCTGAGTAAAAAGTGTGTTGTTATACTATAAATGTCTTTAATGTCATGTATGATCACTTTAATGCATTGTTGTTTAATAAAAGTATAAATAAAGAATGAATTAATTAAAACCTTAACAAATTTTTGATGGTGTCATCAAGTTTTCCACAATATATAAGCAGACAACAAACAATTCATCATAATAAAGAATGTTGTTTCTTGAGCATCAAATCAGCATATCTGAATGATTTCTGAAGGAGCATGTGACACTGAAGACTGGAGTAATGATGCTGAAAATTCAGGTTTGTAATCACAGGAATAAATTCCATTTTAGAATATATTAAAATAGGTAACAGTTAATTTAAATTGTAGTAATATTTCACAATATCACTGCTTTTTACTGTATTTTTCATCAAATAAATGCAAACTTGTGGAGCATTAACATTAAAAACAATCTTAATTATTCCAAACTTTTGACTGGTAGTGTAGCTTTGATAATAGCACACAGAAGGCTAAATTACATGATTTTGTGTCCCATCAAGAACCGGTTGTAGTCAGACATCTCAAGCTTTTTGAAACAAGGCATTAAAAACATCAAGAATGGCATCACTATTCTGGTTTTGTGCAGCGGCCCACCGCCAAGGAGTTACTGAAGCACAAATTCATCACGCGCTACACCAAGAAAACGTCCTATCTGACAGAGCTGATTGACCGATATCGCCGCTGGAAGTCTGAAGGCCACGGAGACGAGTCTAGCTCTGATGATTCTGATATGTATGTCATCCATCCATTATGAGGCACATACTGTACGATCAATAACCGCCCTCTGATTCATCATGATATATTATTCATTTCTTATTACTTGAGTCCTGTCCTTTTAATTAGATATCTGGTGAATTGATCCTGATGATTTATAGCCTTGAAAGGAACTATGTTCTCCGTTCCTCCTTGTATTCAAACAGGGATGGAGATGGTGATGACAGAGACCAGTGTCCCGTATGGACGTTCCCCACAGTCCGGCCCAGCTCTATGAACAAGCTCCAGAAGGGCTACACAAACACAGACTCAGAGGTCAGTATTCAAACATCTACTTATTATACTTACTACATATTTGCTTTAAAAACTAAACGGCATTGGCTGGGTTTGTGTCCCGTCATAGTCAATCATTAAAAAAGGGAAAAACATTGTTATTATAACAACATTTTAGTAATGTAATTTCATTTATGATACCAGTTAATTTTTTCCCCCTCACTTTATTTTGATTTTCTCCACCTCAGCAGGTTCCACCATACAATTACAGATATAAAATGATTGAAGAATGATAGAATTATTGATAACATGTACTTATTAAAAAAAAAGTGCACCTATTCATGTTCAGAAGAAACTGTTTGTCGGTTGTGGTTCCCCAATTTAGTTATTTTTAACTAAAACTAAAGCATAAAAAACATTTTCATCACTTGAAATAAAATAAAACAGTAAGTAAATTCAATTTTCGAATTCAATTCAAATTTCTGATACTTACTAAGGCAATATTTATTACTTTATGTAATAAAATAACTAAAACTGAAACTACAGCTAAATAAAAACTATAAAAAAAATATTAATTTCAAAATTACAATGAAAACTCAAAATATCAACAGAAACTATCAGTGATACTAAAATAACAGTGTTGTGGACCATTTTAATTTGCCATTGGCTTTGTACTGAAGTACCAGTACTTTTGACATCCCTGCTTGAAAGGTAAAGTTTTGCTTTGAATTTGTTTTACAGGCAGCAGAGATGGTAAAGAGGCAGCCCAAGTCACAATGTCTGTCAGCGCTGGTCTCTCCCATCTTCAGAGAGGTAAAAGCGCCCGAAAAAACCCCCCACTTTTTCCAATTTTCTTTTTTAAACTCTCACGTATATAATCAAACACCCTGACTGGAGATTCTCACTTCTCACTGTAACTCTAATACTATCACTTTTTTTATCACGGTAGCAGCAGATAAGGCAGCAGTAAAGTGTAATAAAATGTGATAAGCTCTATATGTTGTAGAGTTAAGTGTAAGTCTGTCTGCTCTCCAGCTGAAGGAGAAGAGGAGGGCATGTGGAGGAGGAATGGGTGCCATAGAGGAGCTGGAGAATGCCTTCAACCTGGCAGAAGAGTCCTGCCCTGGCATCTCTGACCTCCTGGTCACACACATGATGGAGAGAGTGTGCAGGTGAGTGGGTTTTTATGAAAAAAAAAAAAGTACTGTGGTATAGATAGTATACCACTAAAGGCCGGGACACACCAAGCCGACTTCAAAGAACTAGCGGCGACGAAAGCCGACGGTGTTTTTGCGCTCACGTCGGACCAAAAAGCTGCGCTTGAACACACCGCACAGACTACAGCCGACGGCAAACTAACACGTGCGTTCTGCGCCTGCGTGAGAGGAATGAACGGTCTATATCAGCAGCTATCAATAGTATACAGGAGTAGGCATTGGGGCACAAAAGTATTGAGTAAGCGCACAATTGTGCACGAGTTATACCGCACGTAACAATTAGAAAATGAAAGAGGAGGCCTGTAAATTTTCAGCTATAGGTATACCTCAACTATGGCGATTTAGTTGGGGCGACAAGAATGAGAAAATAAAAAAATCCAGAAATTCACATTGTATGATTTTTAAAGAATTAATTTGTTAAATTCCTCGGTAAAATAAGTATTGGTCACCTACAAACAAGCAAGATTTCTGGCTCACACAGACCTGTAACTTCTTCTTTAAGAAACTCCTCTGTCCTTCACTCGTTACCTGTATTAATGGCATATGTTTGAACTCGTTGTCAGTATAAAAGACATCTGTCCACAACCTCAAACAGTCACACTCCAAATACACCATGGCCAAGACCTAAGAGCTGTCAAAGGACACCAGAAACGAAATTGTAGACCTGCACCAGGCTGGGAAGACTGACTCTGCAATAGGTAAGCAGCTTGGTGTGAAGAAATCAACTGTGGGAGCAAATATTAGAAAATGGAAGACATACAAGAACACTGATAATCTCCCTCGATCTGGGGATCCACGCAAGATCTCACCCGTGGGGTCAAAATGATCACAAGAACTGTGAGCAAAATCCCAGAACCACACGGGGGGACATAGTGAATGACCTACAGAGAGCTGGGACCAAAATAACAAAGGCTACCATCAGTAAAACACTGCGCCGCCAGGTACTCAAATCCTGCAGTGACAGACGTGTCCCCCTGCTTAAGCCAGAACATGTCCAGGCCCGTCTGAAGTTTGCTAGAGAGCATTTTGATGATCCAGAAGAGGATTGGGAGAATGTCATTATGGTCAGATGAAACCAAAATAGAAGTTTTTGGTAAAAACTCAACTTGTAGTGTTTGGAGGAGAAGGAATGCTGAGTTGTATCCAAAGAACACCATACCTACTGTGGAGCATGGGGGTGGAAACATCATGCTTTGGGCTGTTTTTCTGCAAAGGGACCAGGAGCTGGATCGTGTAACGAAAGAACGAATGGGGGCCCAAATGTACTGCCTCGCACCGCACTTTGAGGCACCAAACTACTTCCTCAGCAAGGCATGAAAGCTGAAAAGTGGCGGCGTCTTTCAGCATGACATGATCCCCAACACACCGCCGGGAACGAAGGAGTGGCTGCGTAAGAAGGCCTTCAAAGGTCTGGAGTGGGCCTGCAGTCTCCAGCTCTCAACCCCCATAGAAATCTTGGCCACCCCGGGAGTGGTGGCACAAATGTGTTGCCAGGTGCAGCGATAGCCCCAAAACATTTCTGCTCTAGAGGAGATATGCATGGAGGAATGGGCCAAAATACCAGCAACAGTGTGTGAGAACCTTGTGAAGACTTACAGAAAACGTTTGCCCTCTGTCATTGCCACCAAAGGGTATATAACAAAGTATTGAGAAGAAATTTATTTTAGGCGTTGTTATTGACAAAAAAATCTATTTTCTCACCAAGGAAACAGTTTGCAAATAAAATTCTTTAAAAACCTCCCACACCCTACAGATGGTGATTGTCCTCGGGATTTTTTTTTATCCACTTTTGTCTCGGAATAGATACGGGAGACTTACAAGACACGGACAGGGGAGTAAAGAGAGTCAATTACAGGCTCGTCTACCCTTTTTGAAGTGGACAAGAACAACAGTTGGCCAATTGGTGGCGACCCCGGCCCCCACCCAAGCCCCACTAAATACTTTTACCAATGTTATTGGTCATTCAACAGGAGGACCCCGATACAAAGTCTACGAGAGAATAAACGAGATATACGAAAGTAAACAAAGCAGCCAGCGCTTGCTTACAATTTTGGATTATCAGTAATAACATTGATAACTTTAATCATTTTTAAGCAGCTCCTTTATGAAAACATTTGCGTATTAGTATGATTGGGAAAGGTCACATAACATATTTAACCCCAGCATTCTGTCTTTACGCCAATTTTAGTGCTTGTCTTTTCATCACCCTTTCGCTTTAATGCTACGGCACTGACTCGTTCGCTAAACTGAACAGCCAATCAGAGCTCTCACTCGCGTCGGGACCATCGGGCAAACTGCCGCCGACGTGAGCCCGACGACTGGAACACACCAAACAAACTAGCCCGACCGTCGCTCTGACTGTCGGCTTGGTGTGTCCCGGCCTTAAGTGTATTTGAATGTAATATTTAGATTCAAATAAAAATCTTTTGTATCAGGTTTGCTCTGAATGGCAACACCACGCCATCATCACGGTGAAGCCCCGCCTCTGCTGCTGCTGCTCCTCCCTCTTCCCGCCCCCAAAATCATCATCATCGCCCCGTCAGGACCACAATACGACTGCCCATCATTCACCCTCTCTTACCCCCAGAGATCTTTTAATTAGTTATGATTAAATATTTTTACAGTTTTCTTTATAGAATGGAAAGTATTTAAGAGAAAAAGCCATGTCATTGAGCGAACTGTGTTTACCTGTTAGATCCAAATCCTGTTATAAAGTGTTTATGGAAACATGGTGTTTGTGTGGTTATTGGTGTGATTTGTGGTATGTTTTGAGCTCTTCAAATATTTGGTCACACTTTATTTTGGGGACGGTTGTTTTAGTACTTACGCAGTGCCGGTCAATTGAATAAAACATTGACGAGAGTATGAGGAAACACAAGCCAGATTGAGCCGCTTGATGGTCGTACAGTTCATGAGTAACTCATTATGTAGAGGTACCGCGCTTTGCGGTATTAGGTTTAGGGCTCGAAAAAGGACATTGTAAAATAAAGTGTTACTAAATGTTAAAAAATACAATTTTAAAAGGTTGACCAAGAGCATAAACACTTATTTATAAATAATGTACTACACCCTTATATTTATTTATAACCAAATCCAATAATATACAATTGTTTTGTTGTATAATTAGTTACCCTTGTGGGAAAAAAACATGAATAATACAATAGTATTATTAGTTCCTGTTATCAGACACTTAAAACAAAAACGCTCAAATATTTCTTTAACGTAAACTTTATTTTAAATATGCTCATATGTCCTTTTTTAAGTACAAGTAATGTATACATTATATTCCAACTGTATGTGGATCAAAAGCTCTTCCACTCTTCCACACTTTTTTTATTTTTAAGCTATTGCTTTTAAGTCAGTTCATGGTCCATTAATGTTGCCTAGCAGGATATAACTTGGACACTCACTATGATTTATATTAGTTTTGTAGCAGGCTGTCTTAACCTAACTTTGTCCAAGTTCTTTCTGCTAGATAATTCCTTAAATTAACTGCCTTCTTGCACTTAAAGCAAGTTTGCTAGGTAGATATTTTCTTTTGAATAGTTGTGTAATTGCCCAGTTCCTGCTAATTTTGTGGTCTTGGGGGATATGGGCCTTTTTTAACATATCAGGTGCAGAGTTTCTGTTATGCTCTTCTGTCCCACTTGGTGTCAGGATGGTGTATTGTTATTTCACTGCCTTGCCATTAGACATCTGTTTTCTCTTGTAGTAATGGCAGATCCAGAATGCCTGTGAGAAGCTGTCTTAAAAGTTATATCTATTCAGATCTTTCCACTAGACCAGGATTTCTCAACTAGGGTGCCGGAGCCCACTTCTAAGGGGACTGCAAGATGATTTAAAAGTATAGTTCACTTAAAATAAAAAATTCCGTCATCATTTGTCATCTGTCATCACTGCCAACCAAACAGATGACAATAGCCATATTAAGAAAAAAACTATATGGTATTCAGTCAATTGGCTACTGTCAACTATTTTAAAAAAAGGGAGGGTGAGTAAACTATGTTTCCATTTATATATACATGCAAAAATACAACTCCCAAATAACTTAGTTCACACACTGAAAAAAAAAGATACTAATTTTTTTTAAGGTAAGTGGTTGCAAACAATTTATTTTAGCTACATTAAAAAAAAATGTTGAAAGTCAACTAAATTTATTTAAATGTAGCTAAAATTGATTGCAACCCCTTACCTTAATTTTTTTTTTTTGTAAATTCAATTAATCCATTTTCAGTGTTATGGATTGTGGATAATTAATATTTAAACACTAGCAATTTCAATTCTTCAAATATTGCGTGTGAGAGTAGAGGGGCCTTTAAGGGTCTTTGCCATGACATTATGTTGACATCGGTGTATGAATGCATTTATATCAGGACTGCCCTCTGTGTAGGGCTACTGTCCTACACCCGGGTGAAATCTTGGCTAAGAATGCATGAAGGCAGAGGACAAATATCAATTTCAACTATGAATGCCCGCAGATGCCCAGACCCCAAACACATGATCACACCATGTTGGTATGTATGGGCCCTGTGTGAAACCCACACTTTGATCATGCTTCTGTATGCATACGCAAGAAGTTTTTAGGTTTGAAAATTAATAATAATTCATAATTATGGTGTCTAACCCACCACAGTAAATTCATTAGTTTCACGATGGTGGGGAAACAACAAGTTTGGAAGTCACTACACGGGATTCCACATTCTTGTACTAACTTTGGGCTTACGGTTAACAAACGTAATAAAAAAATAAAGGGGCTGGTCACACTGCACTTTCCGTTCCATCACAAAAAGGCAACTTGCCACAAAATGTGTGTGAGGTGATTTCTTCACTATGGCCGACCTTCAGTGCAAAATATCTTTTCTTAATCAGTATTTTTGTGGTTTACTAATAGAGATATCTAAACATCTCTAAAAAAAAAATTAGAAGCAAAACGGCATACCTTTTTCTCTATGGCCTTCATCATTGTTGATTTCTTTATCATGTTATAATTTATGACCTCTAGCTGCCATCAAGAGATACTGTTTTGTACAAACTAAAAACAGGCACCCTTTTTTGACAAGTCCTTCCTGTTATAATCAACAGCAAAGTGAGAAATGAATAGCCAAAAAGAAAAGGGCAAACCCCAAAACTGGTTCAATACAAAATTTTATTACAAGATGACAGACAATAATGGTTTAATAGAAAGTTCTCAAGTGAAACATTAAAACTGGAATGTTTACTGCAGTTTTCATGACCAAATATGGAAAGCAAATTCAACTGTATAAAAGTTATATTTGCTTTTGCGTAACAGATAGAAACCCACATTTCAGATACATTTGAATTATTCATTATTAATAATGTGGAAATTAGATTCAACCACAGGAATAAGATAAAATATTTTAACCATAGATCCCAAAAGGAGGAGGTAAAACCTTGGCATGCGTCAAGGTTGAAGAGCACAACAGCATATTTCAATGTATCCGAATTTCACTCCACCAAGTAAATTTCACATCGCACTCATACCAGAAGAATGTCTGATAGTAAATACATGGCAGTATGCACTTAAGTACATATAAAAATCAGCTAAATGAGCTTTAACATTAGAGAACAACGTATTCTTCTTCATTAGACGGCATAGGGAATGAATCATGGGTCACAGTATAATGTTTTGCATCCGTTTGGGGACCATTCAACTTAGCAGCACATATCTCAAGACTTCATGAAGGGAAGAGAGAAGTACAGAAAACTCCTGTTCAGGAGGACAGCAATCTCTCTGGCAACACTTAGGAACAGTATAAAATGGTTTCTCCAAAAACTGCCACCGTGACAGTCAAATTCAACAGCTGCTTGTATTCTCACAGTGTTTCTTTAGCTAGATGAGATAGAAATGACTTGGAGTGGTCATGGAGCTACACTACTATTAAAGGTGCTCTACTGTAGAAGATTCCTTTCCCAGCAGCATTTGGCTTTTGTAACAGAAAAAAAAAAAGTTTTCTTAATTACTGATGGTTGTTCTTCATTTTTGATTACTTGAACAGGGAGAAAAATGAATGAATATTAGCAACAGCATTTGAATAAAATGCCAAAAAAACTTGACAAAAAATATTAAATCATACAAGAGCGAAAGAAACTAAGACAATGGCAAGCAAGATGAGCTAAGGACCAGTCTCTCCTCTTTTTCCACATTTAGCAACACTTCCTCTTCTCGTTTCATGTCTGACTGAGTCAAGCTCGAATGACAGGTCAGCATCTATAAGAAACACAAACAAAAACCAATCCCACCCCCAACTGTATGTTTAATAAAAAAATAAATGGCCAATTTTTCTCTGAATGGTCAGTTACTCAATATTAATTACTTTGCGAGTTTTTATGCAATACATGTCGATTTGTGTACATGAACAAAGTATTAAATTTTTTAACAAAGTAAAAGAGGAATTTATGGAAGCCCGTTTGCGCCACTGAATAAAAAACAAACAAACCAAAGGTTATTGCGACACTTTATCTCACAATTCTGACTTTATTTCTCAGAACTGCGTGATATAAACACAGTTGCGAGTTATAAAGTCAGAATTTCGAGATATAAAGTCACAATTGCGAGACAAAAACTTATACTTAAACTTTATAACACACAATTGTGAGTTAAATTTTGAGGGGGGGAAAAAGACTGATATCTTCTCACAATTGCGAGTTTATATCATGCAATTCTGAAAAAAATATATAGAATTGCGAGTTTATATCACGCAATTATGACTTTAACTTGCAATTGCGAGTTTATATCATGCAATTCTGAGAAAAATAGTTAGAATTGTGAGTTTATATAGCATAGTTCTGACTTTATTTCTCAGAATTGCGAGTTTATATCAGAATTGTGAGATAAAAAGTCGCAATTACCTTTTAAATTTTTTATTCAGTGGCGGAAACGGGCTTCCATAGGAATTAATTAGTGTTTTGTGCCCCCCATATTTAAAATGCCTTGGCATTTTGTTTGACTTTTATTAATTCTTAATTTTACCCTGCTTCAATTTTTGTGGGCAGAAAATAAAATGAAAACACGAAAGGATTGTTCCTTCTTTATTGGCATTTCATGGTCACCGAATTGATCACATTACAAAACTGTGGCAATATTATTAAAGAAAACATCACATGCTGAAGACCAGCTCAGATGGCAGAACTGCTTATACTTAACGAGTCGGTCACTATACTGTGACCACAGACTTGGTTGTGTTGATCTGGGGTTTTAATTTATGTTTGTAATGAGCTCTTACCGTGTTTCTCACAGGTGTGGGCTGTCTCCATCTCCGTCTCCCTGTTTCTGCATCTGCGCCTGCATCTTAGCAATCATCTCCTGCATTCGCCTCAGCTGAGAAACACACAAACAGTGTCACACTCAAACATTTGTGTTATTAGCATTCAGCTTGTGTTTGGTTTGAGAGATCATACCTCAGCCTCCTTCTCCTGCAAGATTATATCCTTGTCCATTTCCTCTGGCTCCGGAGCCTTCCTGCATGTATATATAGCAGGTATAAAGAGATGCACACACAGCTGTACTGAGCACTGATATGTAATAAACAGTCATTTGTGACACACACAAGCTTCACAATTACTTTCTCCTGTTGTCAAATCAAAACTGTCGATTGTTTAAAAAAATTAAACTCTAATGAAATGTCATGGAGCTTAATTGGTCTATTAATCAGAATTAAAAGCATGTAAAAAAAAAAGCCCTCAAACGAATATAAATATAAATATTTTTTTTCTACATATATAGCCTACATAAATGCCAAGCATATTTTAGTGTAAAAATATTATTTCACAAAAAAATACTTAAGATATTCCTGTTCCGATGTCAGGAAAACAAAAGCAGACATAATTTAATAATAACACTATAAATCTGTTTATTTTTCTATTGCAAAAATATGCTTGGCATTTAAACCAAATATAGGAACGTATGAATCAATTTCTCAATTTTATCTTAATTTTGCAAGTACTCAATTAAATTCATATCAATATTTGCAGAGAAGTCCTCAAAATAGATATTTATAACAATATTATCACTAGTATTATGACTTAAAAAAAATTATATATATATATATATATATATATATATATATATAATATATATATATCAACATTTTCTTTTTTTGCTAAACTATGTTCAGCATTCAAGATTAAACTGTTTCAATGATAGAAAAATAGAGGACATGAATTGTTCATTTGTGCCGATTTTGCAATAAATAAATAAATACAATCATTCATTGACAGCTCTTAAAATTACACAGCATTTACATCAATTAGCAAAATAGTATTTGCTAAATTATGAAAACTGTGATTTAACAAACAACAGGACAAAAACTGTATTAGTAAACCACCAGCAGAGTGCTTTGCGTTGCAGAGTTTAGGGGCAAGACAAGAAGGACAAATCCTTATTAATAGCACAAGCGTGTGATAAGCGGAGCAGAAAGTTACAGAGGATGTTGTATTTGCATGAGTGAGACTGAAACGGAGTCTGTGTGCAGTAAGAGGAGCAGAGCCAGTGTTAGCGTCAGGCTGAAGGATAGGTGGAGCTGTGACTGAGCTCCCAGCAGTACCTCCTCCTCCTATCCTCTGATGAACACAGATCCGACGGCTCGCTGATGAGTCAACACAGCACACCTTACAGCTGAAGCTTTAGTCTCTAGAGTGTATGGAACACAGTTTATCAACTGATTCAGCTTAAACCAGACAAAGCAATGCTGCTCTTCTCCTTTCATTTCTGCTATCAAATGACTATCTATATTTGTCTTCAGCAAAGTGAGAAGTAGACTATGTAAAAATGTGCTATTTTAATACATCCACTTAAGTCTTGCCAGGTTTGGGATATTCAAATATTCTGTGGCTACACTCACAAAGCTGTTTTTTTTTCATGGAGGTTGAGGGAGGAGGTGAAGAAAGACAAGCAGAGCAGTACGTACACAGGCGACAGAGGCAAAATATAACCGTGGGAGGACAACCTGCCGCCCCGTTTGAGGCGCTCCGAGCGGAAGTTCTCGTAGTGAAGGTCCTGAGTAACTTCCTGCAGGTCCTGCATGTGGGTGCTGGATGGATGACAATAACCATCAATAGACAATAATGACAGAGACGGAGAAATAGGACATTATCTTAGAATGAAAATGAGGCTGAGAGGGACAGAGGTACAGTCCATTTAATATATTTGACTGTTTAAAAGTATTACAACTCATATTTTATGTTTTGTAGACTAAACTCAACTCAAATTTTCTTCAAGAATCAAGAATTTTAGAACATTGAATAGCAGATAACTTAAAATTACTTACATTAGCATGGTGCGAAGTTTGAGGAAGTCGTTGTGTTCTGGGTTTTCTACCTCCACCACACCCCATGGGTACAAACGCCCTCTCACTTTCTTCCCCTTAGCCTCAATCTGCTGGTTGGATCCCACCACGGCGAACGGTATGCTGGCCTACAGCAGAAAGATGAAGAGGAACTTTAAAGGGGTCCTATTATGCTCTTTTACAAAGTCTTGATTTTGTTTTGAGGGTGTACTAGAACAGGCTCTCATACTAGGTTGTTCGAAAAACACATTATTTTTCACATATTTTACATTATTACAACACCTCTCTCCTCAGTCTGGCATGAACGGCTCGAATAGTTCCTGTATCAAATGAAGGCCCGCCTTCTGAAATACGAAATGTGCTGTGATTGGTTAGCTGGGCCAGTGTGTGTTGTGATTGGTTAGCTGGGCCAGTGTGTGTTGTGATTGGCAGCACTCGGCACCTGGTCGGGAAATGTCATGCCCCTTACCATAGCCGCTTGTGAGCTTCAGTGTAAATATTGCATCAAAATCAAATCAATTTGAGCGCGATTTAAACCCAGATGATTGTAACCACTCTAAGTTCGTCTGCCTTGAGAAAGCTAGCGTGTCTCAGACATAGTGACACTCGTTGCCTTCTCTAGTGCAGCTCAACCAGGTCTCGTCCCATTCGTCGGAATTTGTGATATCACAAATCCCGGAAAATATGCGTTGTAGTCCAAACGAGTCATTGGTTGTAGTTTTTGAAAAGTGATTTCTGTTAAATATAATATCTCCTTTTGAATTGGACTTTGAGCTTTGTAACTTTGCAGATCTTTTTTATCTTTTTTTTTAAACAGCAACATAACAGACTAACTAAAGTTGAAAAAGTGAAAAAGCATAATAGGACCCCTTAAAAGGAAAGCGGCCTGCTTGGATGCTTGTACTATCTCCGAAAGAGCCGGAAACAGTAATGCATCAAGTGCTCACACAAATTACATCTTTCATTCCCCTCATGTTTTCCAAACCTGTCTGACTTGTTTCCCAATTCAGATTCAATTACAATTCCCAAAACCAGTCTGAATAATTCTCACTTCTACATTTATTTGATCACAAATGAAGTAAAAACAGCAATATTGTGAAATATCATGACAATTTAAAATAACAATTTTTATATTTTTAAAAATGTATTTTATTCCTGTCATGGCAAAGCTGTTCAAAATTATTCTTTGATTACCACAATGTACTTTTGTAACATTAAAATGTTTTAATGTCACTTTTGATCATTTTTAATGCTTCCCTGCTTAATTATTTAAGTATTAATTTCTTTAAAAAAATCTTACTGACCCTAAACCTTTGAACAGTAATGTATGTTTATGGTGCTTTTGTGTTTTTTAGGAAGTGTTTAAAACACATGGCTTTAGAACAACATGAAGGTGTGTAAATGGTCATATTTTTACTTTGGCTGAACTGTCTCTTTAAATTATACGAGGAAAAACAACACATACCTTGAGAATCCGGGTCTGCTCTTTGAAATCTTCATCCTCATCAGACTCGGCATCAGGGAGGTGATAGATCTTGATGCCATGCTCATCGATTTCATCCAGAATCTAGAGCCCGTAAAGAAATGCATATAGCCAACAAACCAAACATATGGATCAATCCATCTTTGGAAAGAAATCTGAATGGCTTACTCTGCGCTTGAGTCTCTCTCTCTCCCTCAGTGTCAGCGTATCTGCTTTAGCAATAACAGGAACGACATTCACTTTGTTGTGAATGGCCTTCATGAATTGGACATCTAGAGGCTTCAGCCTACACAATTGAAGCATAGGAAAATCAGCCATTTAAATCGAGAATAGAACGGTGTGAAGACTTAAACTCACACCTATGGCAGTGGAAGGTGTCAAAATATCTCTCAGTTGAGTAAAAAAAGAGCTCACCCGTGACCCAGAGGGGAAATGAAGTAGAAGCAGCAGTGCACACGGTTGTCCACAATGTGCCTGCGGTTGAGTCCACTCTCATCATGCAGGTAGCGCTCAAACTGGTCATCGATGTAGGCAATAATGGTGTTAAAACTGTACAAGAAAAGACAGAGCACATCATGAAACACTTGAGGGATTTAAAAACAACTGAAACATTCAAGGAGTTTTAACTGCCCCATTCTCTGTTTAGATCAGACTGAAATGATCAGGGTCTTTTTACAGATAAACTAGTATCTCTCGTCACTCGTTTGTAACGCTGGTATCCTTCTGAAAGAATGAAAGCAATGTTCTCCTTATCGGAGTCAGTCTACCAGCTCTCAGACAACTTATATGTTAATTGTTTATATATGCATATTTTGCCAAATAACTACCTGTATCTAAATGAAGATATTTTAAAATTGAATTTAAAAATTAATGCAAAAAATATTCTGAAACCAAGGATGCTGAAAAAGTGGACAAGCACTGTTGAGCTGTAAAACATGAGAGTAAAGGTAGCAAAACACAGAAAATGCACTAGGCCTTCCAATAAAAAGGCTGAAATGATTTTAACACACATGCTAGTGATATATTCTGTCGACTCTGGTACAAAACTGGGGCATTAAAATGTCAAGTTTCACTTGTATAAAACTTATGTGACAGAATACATTTCCTTTTTTCAGACAAGAGCGTTTCAGTATCCTCTCTTTGCTGTTTTAACGCTCAAGTGGGTCAGGGAGCAGTCAGGAAGAGGTCCCACATGTTTCCGGTCTCACCACTTCCACTAGCAGAACAGCATTCCCAGAACTCAAAAAAAGAAACCCGCTTCCTTCATTCCTCCACTGCACTCTCTATTCTTCATGTCTCCAGTTACACCATTAAGTGTCTCTTTTCATAAAAAAAAAGCCAACCAAAACTCTCTTAAAGAGAAAAAATTATTTACTCACTCTCATGCCATCACAGATGCATATAATTTTATTTAAATTAACACAAATGAAGATTTCTATTAAATAAAATCCATCTCTGTGAATACACTACTGAACAAAAGATTGCAGGGCAGTACGAATTTTAAAAACTTTATTCAGCAAGGATGCATTAAATTAATCAAAAGTGAAAGTAAAGACATTGTAATGTCACAAAAGTTTTCTATTTCATATAAATGCCGCTCTTTTGTATTTTGGGTAACACTTTGGTATAGGGACCATTTCTCACTTTTAACTAGTTGCTTGTTAGCATGCCTATTATTAACATATTGGCTGATTATTAATACTTATAAAGCACATATTCTGCATGACCATATTCTACATCCCTAACCCTACCCAATACCTAAACTTAATGACTACTTTATTAACTATTAATAACAGCAGCAAATTAGTAGTTTATTATTGTTTCTTGAGCACCCAATCAGCATAATGATTTCTGAAGGATCATGTGACGCTGAAGACTGCCGTAATGATGCTGTAAATTCAGTTTCCCATTACAGATGCCTTTTTTTTTTTTTTTTAATAGGGCTATATCACAGTAGAAAACAACAATTATAAATTGTAATAATATTTCAAAATATTACTGGTTTTGCTATATTTTTGATCAAATAAATATTTTTGATCGAATAAACAACCTCGGAAGAGCCTAAAAAACTTTTCCAAAACAAAAATATCTTCCCAACACCAAACTAGTGGTAATGTACATATAAATGCAAATGAATATACGCTAAAATGTTGAAGGTCGAAAAAGCACATCATGACTGTAATCAGTACAATCAATGGATTAATCAATGTCTTCTACAGCAAATCATGGAATGACTATAAGGTTGCGAGCATTGTTAAAGAGGTCATATTATGCGATTTCATTTTTTTCCTTTCTCTTTGAAATGTTACTATCTCTTGGTGCATAAAGAAGATCTGTAAAGTTGCAAAGACTAAAGTCTCAAATCCAAAGAGATATTCTTTATAAAAGTTAAGTCAACCACGCCTACCTAAAACGGGTCATTCTAACACGCCCCCACATACCTACGTCACGATGTGGGAAGATTTGCATAACGCCGCCCAAATGCTCACGCAAAGAAAGAAGGCGTAACTTTTATTCTCGCTGTAGTATTGTTATTTGAAAGCGCAACTACTTTGTTTGGCCTTCCGAAAGAGGATGATATCCGCTTCGTCATGCCTGGAGCTGATCCGTGCTGGTCGCTGAGGAAATACATCAACTTCGCGCTGTGGATCGCCGGATCGGCTTTTACCGTGGACGAAGCGGAGTCCAGCCGGGTCGTCACATGTGGTTTGCCGCAAGCTTCCTCCTCGAATCCGCCGCTCCCCAAGCGCATTCTCTAGCCCACCGGCCTCTGCTCACTTTAGGCCGCCATGTGTGACGTGGTGTGTTTCGTTGTGAACTTTGTTTGGCCTTCCAAAAGAGGACACGACTAGAAATAAGTGGTTAAGTTGTATTTACAACACTGTTCCAGAACACCTTCAACCCAAATATTCCAGATGTGTGCAGCGCATTTAATGGAGGACTGTTTCCTGATCCTGGAAGAGTAGACTACAATGCCGGCTGTTCTGACTCACAGACTGTAAGTACGTTTTTATATTTAAAGGATTTGCCACTGATGATTCAAACGCGAGTTTTGAGCAGTGTAGAGTAGCGCTTGTTGTTTGTCATTTCTCTGATCACAAATGCAGACATGGTTTTATGTTTACACGGCGCGATGCAACGCAACGTGTAAAAACACAGTATAAGTCATTATAATCCGTAATTATGTCCCACTGGATGCAACAAATGCCTTGTTTATAATGGGTTTTACTGGTTTTGTCTCGTCGCTCCGGCCGGGACACAGCATCACAGTTTGGTGTAACATTTCTGTCACACGCTTGAGGTATTCGGCCAATCACAATGCACTGGATAGCTGGCCAATCACAGCACACCTCGCTTTTCAGACCGATGAGCTTTGTAAAAATCGACGCGTTTCAGAAAGATGAGAAACAATAATGTACAGTATGTGGAAAATAATGTGTTTTTTTAACCTTAAACCGCATAAACACATTTCTACACCAAATGCACAAAATAATGTTATTTTTAGCAACATCATATGACCCCTTTAACATTTATAATGACCATCAAAGTAATCCTCACCAGTCCTGGCTGTTGATGGCATCACCGTATCCAGGTGTGTCGACCACAGTGAGACGCAGCTTCACTCCACGCTCCTCGATCTCCACCGTCGAGGCCTCGATCTGCACCGTGCGCTCAATCTTCTCTGTATGACAAGAGCACATATAAAAGCCACATTAAATAAGACAAAAAAAAAAAGGCTGAGATCCAACCTTCTGTGCAAAACTGCCTCATAAACATCAAACCACATTTTGATAAGAATCTGAACATCTGATGTAAATTCCTCAGTGTTGAAACTCTCACCTGCAGCACCAGGAATGATCCTCTCTGGGTAGAGATCAGTGAGGAACAAACTGTTGATCAGAGTGGACTTCCCCAAACCAGACTCACCTGAAAACAGAAGAAGTGCTCATGAGGAAACACCAAATCATTCTATCAACTACAAAACATTTCCCTTCGCAAAGAATAAACAGCATAATGTCAAAGCAAACATCGTAGACTTTATCGTTTTGTGCAATCATCTGTTCATCTAGTCAGTGTTTTGTTTCTGTGTCTCAGTCGAGCTGCCCTCCATCATTTGCTGAAGCTGTGCAGCAGTGAAAGGGCTGGCGGTCGGAGGTTCTGCATTCCTCTGATTTATTTTAAGACGATGGGATGACTGTACAATGGGCCTCTGCTGAGCGGGCAGCTCCCGGTCACCCTCCCCCACAGCAGATCTCATTTGTGTGTCAACAGCTGTACACACACACACACTCTCACAGGGCTGAGGGGAGAGTCCCAGCCGTCTTAAAAAAACTAGGATTCATCGTCGCTGTGGTGCAGCCAGACTCTTGTTCCCACAGTCATTTTCATGATGCAATAAACATTTAAACATGAAGTACTACGTTTTCTACTACTAAAATGTGTTTTCCCTCCAAATATGGAAGCTGCTGTCCCTGATGTTTCTAGGATGTGACATTTCTCCTTATGTCCACAAAGAGTTATGCTGCACACTTTATGCTAATACTGCAGAAAAAAAAGAAAAAAGACATACCTGAACACGGTTTCTCATAGTTATAATATAAATTACATGGGAAAACTAATCGTGTATTGCTTGTCTGCGAAATAAACATAGCAAGGAAACATTAGAAATTCAATTATAATCGCATAGACTGTTTATATTTATATGCACAGGAGAAATTAATTCAAAACATGTGAATTGTTCTTAACCTAATTCTAATGTTAAAGTTGCGATGAAACAAAAGTAGCGACAGATATTTTATTCCGTATAGTGACATACACCCGAGAGTAGCAGATTATTAAAAAAAGTAATGTCAGGAACTTGGTTCTATGCATCGGTTGTTCAATGGATTTTGAGATGTGGGTGATGCACACAAAAATGGAGGGAGATGAACGTGAGCTGGATCAATAACTTGCATTTAGAAAAAAGGGGGTATTTTCATTTAATGTCGACTTTAATGAGATTAGACAGCTGTACTGTCAATTCAGATTATTCAAACAACAATTGACCTATCGGTAAGCCCCGCCCCCCTTCATTACTGTTGCTCACTCGGACAAACAAACGGAGCTGCTCACTGTCTTACAATACAGCCTGTCAGTGCAAACCTTCTCCGAGGTGTTTCTGATAAATTCTGGGACCAGATGGACCTTTCAAGTGGGACTTAAATATCCATGGAGGATATATAAAATATCTAAAAATAAATATGTAAAAATACAGATCACAATGCAAACGGGAGAATTATGTTACGGTCGTCACGATCGCAATGACAACATCCCGGATCAACACCGTTCTTGTACCGCAGAGTAAGATTAAATTAATTTACATTTAACCAGATTAATATGGAGAGGCACTCTAATATAGACCTTCGTTTATGTGTTTTTGACTTTCACTGCATGGTACATGACGTGAGAACAGTTCGCTATTTATGTTTGTACGTTAGCATGGACTCACTAACTTTTAATGCTAACGTTAGCTAGTTTTAGCCAGAGATACTTTGCTGAAGCACAAGATGACATTAAGGTTCTGCTTGAGCAGATGAAAAGTGTAACTTAATGAGAGTATGACAACCAGAAAATGAAAGTTTTTGTCTTCATTGGGATTGGGGTTGAATGCTTAGGGACATTTTGCTCTGTTTTGGTTGGATTTAAGAAATGGAATAAAATAAATTACATTGCCTATCCTCTCAGGATACCTGGAATTAGTGTTACAAGTACTCTAGGCACATCGTTTTTCCATTTTCTTAGCATAAACACCATTAAACCGGTGCGAGCTTCGGATCTTTCAATGTTTCTCTATGGCGCTGAAACCTAAAATGTCCGAGTTCTGTTCCCCGTGCAAATGATACTCGACTGCCATTGGCTCATCTGCGTTCGATGGGAGGGGCTTACCGATAGGTCAGTTGAGTTGTTCAAGAGTGTGATTAAAGTTTATTGGCAATATTTCCATGTTTATAACAAGGCACATTTCAAACATCACATCAATGCTACTTACCCACCACCATGAGAGTGAACTCAAAGCCCTTTTTCACTGATTTCCGATGTACTTGATTTGGTAAATTCGCAAATCCCACATACCCAGGAGTCTCCGGGTTTGTAAACTGTCCCTGCTGAGCATAAGAGAGCAGAATATGCACATTTAATAAGTTTTAATACACTGCTCTCTGAAATACTTGATTCTCTCAAATGCAATTCAATTCAGATCTTACAACATTTTTTGAAAATCCCCAGTTTCCTTGCACATCAATCTCTACATAAAACTAAAACCGTGTGCAACATCCACCCGTCTGCTCTCATTTCCTTACCTTCATTTTATCGGCTTGAGACATTTTGAGCTTGAACCAGACCTGCAAAAATATAAAGATTTTTTTTAAAAGGACTTATTTACAATATAGATGTTACCACTTTACATTAAAGACCAACTATAGGCATTTAAATAATGGTCCATCTTGATGTCGGCGAAATGAGCCTACATGCACGAGAAAGCGGTCGATAAAAAGGTTTCACAGCTCTACAGGAACAGGAAGTCAGTTCCAGTCTGCGAGCATCAGTCTCACCACAAACCTGCACCAGCCATTTTACGTTAAGAGCACTACAACGTAGGCTATGTTTACTCATTTTAATTCTGATAAAGTAATTATTTAGACACCCATATTTTTGTTGAATGCAGTTCAAATATTTATTTAATTAGAGCAGAATTTTTTTACCGGGGGCCTCAATATGACTGAAATATAAGAGAAAACAAACATTACAATAATCTTAAAAGATCTTTTAATAAACCCCTCGAGACAAGAACTGTTTTTTTCTCTCCCAGGGTTCCCACTTGAAAAGTGAGGTATAGCCCAATATTAAAATCATGATTTATAGACCTGAAAAAAATGATGTAAATTAATAAAATCTTGTAACTTCATGTACATTTTTCTAGTTATGACATATTGTATCTGGTAGAAATACAGTAAAATGTAGCATGCACACACACATTCACTGAAGTGAATCACTATATTTTGAGACACAAACATGATGAAATGCCCCAGACCTAGAGATAAGAACTCAGGGACATACAAAGACCGTATAAATCAATATTAATCAAATGAGCAGAGACTGAAGAAACGAGATGAAAGAAAGAACTTGACAAGGTTGGAGTGAACACTTACATTTAGCCATTTACTAATTATTACTAGTCATTATTCTCATCACAAACATAGAATACATTTTTTACAATCCGCAGTAAAAACAGTATAACAGTATTAAACCATAAAATGGTTAGTGCTGATAAGATGAGTTTGCGTTTTATTCGAACAGAACAACGATTTTAATAGTGTTGTTTAAAGTAAACAGCACCTCGTTCCCCCAGTACGTAATCAGAAACCGACTTTGGCAAGAGAAAACCCCATCTTTTCTTAGGCTTATCGCGTGAAAAGTGAGAATCTGTAATGTAAATGTTGTTGGTTGATGTAGGATTGTGGGGTTTGGTTTCTCTCTAGCCTGCGCGCGGTGACACACCTCTGTTAACGGAGCTCATTCACAGAGGATACGCTAATCTTCAGACAAGCAGAAGTCGCGCATTAGATAAAACCTGACCTGTGACCTGAAGCACAGAAATGAATTGGATTAATGGTTTCGATCTACCTTTCAGTCGCAGAAAATCTTGAGTTCGGTACCGCAGGAGGTTGAGGAGACGAACAGCCCAAATTCCTGAGATTCCGGAAAACTCTCACTAAACGCCGACAGCAAAAGCACAAGTGTGAAGTAAGAAACGTGAAAAAGTCTCATTGTTTCAAAATAAAAGTCCCGTCGCAGCTCCGTATCGAAGATAATTATAATTGTTGTTTACAGACTTAAATTATGCACAAAACTACACTTATTAAAACATAAAACCTACATTTAAAATAGGGTTATTCCAATTGTTTTGGTATCTCTTTGATTCCTTTCTTTTTCAGATTTAATTACATGGAGAGCAAAAAAGAAAAATAATGTGTGTAGTATTTTGTTTAATATTATAGGATTTCAACTCTAAATGTTATTCTAATTGTTTAACAAGTTTTTAAAAAAAAACTTTCAGCCACACTACATTTCGGATTTCAACAGAACAAAATCAGCGATTTTAGATTAAACGTGTGATCGTCGTGACAGAACTCAACAACAGCATATAAAAAATAATAGCATATAATAACATTTAAGACATAATACAAACAAATCAATTCTTTTGAGCAACCAATGTATCGTCAATGGTTTAAATCACATCATATTACAGCCATAGGCCCTATACTCAGAATCTCACAGATATACAAATGTATGATTGGCAGTGACCTCTAGTGGTTATAAACAGTAGACAGTTGGCCATTATGAATTTTACAGAAAAACAAAGGTATTAAACTACACTCTAAAAAATGCTGGGTTGTTTCAACCCAACTTTGGGTCAAATTTGGACTAACCCAACTTTTGGGTTAAAAATGTAATGTAAAAATGTAACCCAACGGTTGGGTTAGTCCATATTTGACCCAAAGTTGGGTGGGTTGAAACAACCCAGCATTTTTTAGTGTATGTTGCTGAAAATACTTGAAAAAAAAAATACTCTGGTTGCATTTAAAAAAAAATATTCCGTCTAATTTATTCACAATGAATGGTGATTATTTTTTGTCTTGTTAAGAGTAAATATGAAGTTTTCTCAAACAATTGACATTAGAATATGACACATGCTAAAGATTATCAGACATCATTTTTTCTTTCTCTCTCATGCACACACAAAAATACCTTGTGAGACAGAAAACTGCATCCAAAAACTCTAAATAGCCTATTTTTCTTTTCTTAACAAAACAAGGTCATACGTATCAAAGCAAGTAACATGCCATGATAAACAGCAACAAAGATTCTTTTAGAGGTATTGAAAATAAATAAGACCTTCTGGATTAAATATTTAACTGTAATGACATATGACACTGATATGTGACACCAAAACTCATTTACTCACACTGAGTAGCCTAAGCATTGCAATGCTTACAGGGCACCTTTCACGTAAAAGCTCCGTTTAATTTGCTGTGGCACATTTGAAGTCTTTAGTCTGCATTTAGTGCTTTTCGCAGAAATGCCTTATTGCAAATGTCTCTAACTGACTGCTGACTGCTGTGATTTGGGGCTTGCAGATAGGCAGGCAATAATGTCCCCCGGCTTTATCTCCAGTATTAATTTCACAGGGACGAGAGAGTGGCTAGGGATAGATCATGACACCTCTTAGGATTTGAGCGGTCTCCGTCAGTCCTCCAACACGTTTTTACCACTAATATTTCCATGAAAGGCTATTAAAGCAAAGCTTGACTTCTCTCAGATATGATTAAAAGAAGCACAAGACTTATCCCCCAGAGCAGAGGAAATCTGGAGGATTGCTCTGGAAGAGGTTTTCAAAATGCACAGTTTGAAGATGTCACTAGAGCTTTACTACACTGAAGAAAGTCCGAGAGTAATCAGAGTTTTATTTCATGCTTAAATGCCTGTATTTACAGATTCAGAGGAAACATAGTGTAGAAATTGCTTGAAATAATTTTGAGTGGTCAAAGGATTTTTGGGGCATATCAAACTGCTTATATGTATGTGTGTGCATGTTTTATGTATAGGTATATGTGTGTGCATTTATATAGTTTTTGCATGATACAAATGTGTCTATGCACATAAATGCACGCTTTACCATTTACATACACTTTTTCTCACATTTGAATACAATTTATTACAGTGTAGTTGTTACCACTCTCTTTTTTTTTTTTTTCAGATATTAACATTCTATTGATTTATTTTCATATTATTGTTATTATTATAGATATTGCAATTATGTATATATTTGTTAATCCTCCTGGGTGTGGGAATTAAAAAAAAAAAATTAATCTTTCTTTTCCCCCTCATTTTAGTTAAATCGAGAGAATACGCCAAAAAAAAAAAAAAAGAAGAAGAAGAGAAGAAAGTTCCTTTCCATAAGCAGATTCTATCTCGGACACTCTCCTTTTATTTCTTTTTGTCTCAAGCACTGCATTTTCCATCTTCCTTATAAATTTGAAAAGGTACATCTAAAGAAAATGATAATTTTGGGTCCTGGGGTACAATATCACTTTTGCTTGGAGGAAAAACAGATTATGCTGGTCAATTTGTGCTGTTGGCAACTATAGTCTAGATCAGTGTTTCCCAACAGGGGTGCCGCGTCTGTCGAGAGCAGGCTAATTCCCCCCCAATCCCCCCTTGACACCAGAGCCTCCAAGCGTGCGTGTAAAAAAAATAAGTTTTAAATATGTTTTTCATAGTTTTTAATTGCTCAAATGTTCAAAAAAAGCACTATTTATATCTATGCATTTCGTGTCGCTAATAATTAAGATGCCCACCGAATTTCGGCTTCCGTGTTTTGACACTGCGTATTATCCGCTCTATGTGTGTGCGCACCGTTCATGCTCATCGGAACAGCAAAGTCCACTCAAAAATTGAGCCGACAGGAAACATCGATGTAGTACAGTATTGTTTCTGTCTGCAATAGCCCTACTGTGTTGTAACATGGTGTGGTATATGGGCAACTCTGGTAACACTGCCCTCTCATTCATTGATCTGCTGACCGTTATGTTATGCTCACGTGTTCTGATAATAATAGCTTTCTAGGACTAAACATTATTTGGATAATTGGTAAAAAAAAAACAATTTTGTTAAATATCTTACCCTACTGTTAGACCTCACCTTAAAAACTAAAAAGCAATTTATTTAATTCGAAGGCCTGTCGTTATTTTTTATTTGTGCTATCATTATTAATTTCTTTATTTGTTCTTATTTTATTACTGACTGCTTACTTGTCATTTTTTATTCAATTCAAAGTTTGAAATCAAACTATCTCGTGCTACTGCACCAAAATTACCCCAGCTGTAAAATATAATGTTTGAGATAGCTAGTTATAATGGTAATTAAATAATGTTTACATATGTATAAAAGCCTACATTAAAATCTGTCATATAAATTGGTATTTTCATTAGAAATTAGTCTACTGATTGCCACCTTTGATGGACAAAATGTTTTAATAATATAAAAAATATCTGTATGACATTATATTCTGCAGTTCTTCCCTGTTGTACCGAATATCTATACTTTTCAAATTATCATATCGAAGTTAGAAATTCAAATATTGTGACAAAATTAATTTTGTAGGGTGCCACAAGTTTGTTAAAATTTCCAAAGGGTGCCGCGACTAAAGAAGGGTTAGGAAACACTGGCTAGCTATCAACTCTCCAAGGGAGCATATTGCCATAGTGCATTAATTTGTCTCTTTTTCCGCTCTTTCTGAGTGTAAATGCACCAAATATGCAGACAAACAATAAGAAACTATATGATGATGAAATTGCAGGCGGTTAACAAAATTTTTGTAAATACCGTGGTTTCATGACCAACAATTTTAGAACAATAAACAATGGATAAAGTTACAATATACAACGTATGATACTTATTTCACAACCTAACGAATTAAAATGTTTATAAACAATTGTCATTTTAACGGTGTCCATATGCTGCGCTAAAAAGACCATTATTTTGTGTAATTGGGTTTAATGAAATGTTTATTTTGCAGGTTTAAGGTAAAAAAACATGAGTTTCCACATACTGACTTATTGTTTCTTCTCTATGCCCCGCCTTCCTGAAACGCGTCGATTTTTACAAAAGCTCCTCGGTCTGAAAAAGCGAGGTTGCTCTGATTGGCCAGCTATCCAGTGCGTTGTGATTGGCCGAATACCTCAAGCGTGTGACGGAAATGTTACGTCCCTTACCATATTGTGATGCCTGCGGCAACCACATGTGACGACCCCGGGCTGGACTCCGCTTCCACTGTGAAAGCCGATCCGGCGATCCACAGAGCAAAGTTGTTGTATTTCCTCAGCGCCCAGCACGGATCAGCTCCAGGCATGACGAAGCGGATATCGTCCTCTTTTGGAAGGCCAAACAAAGTAGTTTCGCTTTCACAACGAATCACACAGCGTCTTAACGACATGGCGGCGGCGGCAACAATACTACAGCGAGAATAAAAGTTACACCTTCTTTCTTTGCGTGAACATTTGTGTGGCGTTATGCAAATCTTCCCACATAGTGATGTAGATATGTGGGGGCGTGTTAGAACGAGCCGTTTTAGGTAGGTCGTGGCTGACTCTTAACTTTTATAAAGAATATCTCTTTGGATTTGAGACTTTAGTCTTTTCAATTTTACAGTTTTTCTTTATGCACCAAGAGCTTGTAACACTCCAAAGAGAAAGGAAAAATTGAAATCGCATCATATGACCCCTTTAAAGAAAAGTGCCTTATATTTAGAGGTGAATGCTAAACTCTTTTCACACTACTTGTCATTTGAGGTGATAAAAGAAGGCATCTAAAAGCAGGGTCTAGATTTGATAGCTCTTTCAATGGCTATTTTATCTACCTGTAAAAGGCAAATGAAAAGCAATCAGCTTCCCAGCATGTCATCAGTGCCACCCTGTGTCAAAAATCCCTCAGTCCAGGGAATAAAATCTCATGATGGACACAGCAAATCACCAGCTGTCCTGTGGTCAGTTCATGCTCCTCTCATTTATCTGAACAATTCACACAAGCAGTGGGCTCGAGACATACATTAGGAAGGAATCTTTCCTTTAACATGGAAGGATTATTCATGGCTAACGTGCTTATCTGTGGCCAGAATATCCAGGCGTCTGCAGAATGATGTTCCTTTTTGGACATAATGGAAAATCATTTCTTTAGACTTTAGTCATTCTCATGCACTTTGCATTTTTACCAAATCACAATAGTTGGAAGGGTGGATTATTTTAGTATTATTTAGTTTCTTTTCTGCATTGTAAATAATCCAGTTCTTCATTCATACATCAGTTTATGATTAAAACAAAAAACAGCTGTTAATAGAGGAAAATTTTATTTTTGAGAATTTAACACATCTTCTATATATTTCTAAATTGCTATGCCATACTTGCATTTGTAACACCTGTGCAGATAAAAGGGAAAACATAATCAATTGTCAAAGCAACCAGGAAATAATACTTTTTAATGTTTTTTTAAAGAAGTCTCTTGCTCACAGAGGCTGCATTCATTTGATGGAAAATGCATTAAAAACAGTAATATAGTGAAATATTACAATTTAAAGTAACTGTTTTCCCTTTGAATATATTTTAAAATATAGGCCTAATTCATTCTTTTCATTCAAAGCTGAATTTTCCTCATCATTTTCAGCATCAGCATCTTCAGTGTCAAATGATCCTTCACCCTAATATGCTGATTTGCTGCTAAATTATTAATATTGCTAATTATTATTACATTATTAATTATTATTATTAATATTGAAACCTTTTGATATTGCTGCGTTTTTTCCAGGGTTCTTTGATGAATAGAAATTATTTATTTGAAAGTAAAATCTTTTGTATAACATTATCAATGTTGCAAATGCTTCGGTATTCTTCTGGGTGTAAATGGGTATTTTGACATTAAATACTTGACATTTTATTCATTCATTTTATATAAGTGTAATGTTTGTACTTCATTCTTAAAAATTGATTCACTCTGCAGGAGCATGTGAAATTCACTGGCCAAAGCAAGAAGGTGATTCAAAGAAAAGTGGTTGCAAAGGAAATGGTTGTGGCTTCTACAATACACATTTCCCCTTATGCATTCATATAGCATATGATTACATTGTTGATTACAAATAAAATTCATGGACATGTTATGCCTATGACAGTTTTTGTTGTAAATAATCTGTCAGCACCAAGGACAGAGTTCACTTAATAGTGTCCTTATGAAGGTATTTTTGGTGCAAAACAACTGAGTGTTCCTGACAGCAGAATTTGTAGTTGTAGAGAATAGCCACACATGCGTATCAGTAAATCTGAAGTCACAGACAAAAGTTGCAAACTTGTAGATTTTTTTTTTCTCTCCCACAAACACAACACAACTGTTACACGTTCTTGAATCCTTCACTGCATGTGCACAAATCCTAGTCTACGAATCACAAGTCAAGAAACTCGTACGCTCACATGTTTTGCTACTATTGCTGCAGTGAATATGGTGCAAAACACATTCACACACCTGCATCAAAAATGTGAAGTCGCAGACGAATTTTGTACATCCGCAAATAGTTTGTGAATTCTTGCAATGAGATTTGCATGCTTGTAGTATGTTTTCTTACATATATATATTTTTTTTTTTCTTGGATGCTTTTTCTAGCACAAACACAAGTGCATATCTACAACGGCGTGAATCTGCTGCTACGAGTCTCAAACCTGTTTTTCACTTGCAATTGACAAGTTTCACGCACTCTCCCTTTTGAACCACATATCTGTGTGAAATATGGTGATTTGTGCATCTGTAGAGGCAACGGCGGGCAATGTTCAGAGAGCAGAGAATTTCGGCCAATCAGAAGAGCTCATTTGGGCGCCTGAAATACGCCCCCTAGTTTTAGCCACAACCCTGAAAAATCGCGAGCTGCGAGCATCTTTACAGCGACAAGTATCAAAAAAGGTACGTGGTTATTTTTTCTTTCTGAAATCATTTGTTGTTAGCTTAAATACAGCTACGTTGGTAAACAGAGTTTCTTAGTTAGGTTAGCAAATCTTATTTCAAGAAAGGTAAGCTAACGGTAGCCTACCTGCACTGTAATTTTGCTATTCAATCGTCTCGTATTAATTACATTGTCTAATATAACTATTTCTTATATTCCTGTTATTTCTGTTATCTTAAACAATGACAGATAGGGTGTCGTCGCAGGCGAGTAAGTTTAACCCAAGGGTACCATGTTTTTTTTGTTCTTTGGTGAATAGTACTTTATTGGATAGCCTACTATAGAAACTAAAGGTAATTTACAGCAGGCAATGTATAGTAGGTAATTTGCCTAGTAATTATTACGCTCAGTGTTGGGTAGGATTACTTTAGTTATCTCAGTTTTCATTGCTTTGAGAATCCTTGTTTTGTGATTTGGCTCTTTATATTTTCAGTGTCCCAAGAGCAGCTGAAACAGCTTGTTAAATTTTGGGTTGGATGGGAGATACCCGTGGCTAGCATGAAAGTGGAGGTGGTTCGATCGGAATATCCCACTTCATCCACATGCTTCCGCACCTTTCGCTTACCTGGTTACTACAAAATTTTCTGAGAATTTAGTGTTCATTTAGACAACTAGTTCATTGCCACAAATGACAGTGGATTTGGATTGTTGTAGAAAGTGGAAAGCTCTGAATTCACAAGTTATTTAATAAAATTTTGTTTTATATTGAATTGTAACTTAATAATTAAGATTCTAAACATTGTTGAATATCTAAGCATTCATCAGTTATTAATTGTTCCCTGATGTTGAAATGTTGGCTTTTATTGAAATGGTTTAGAGTTGTACTTGACATTTGAACTAATGTATTTACAATAAACATGATTAAAAACAATCATGAAGTTGTGTTTGTATGGATAATTAGAGTTCATACTGATAACTCTACACATAGCCAATGCTGTGCATATAGTCCACTGCAGCTAAATATCTATCTATTCCCATGCATGTTGAGTGTCCCATTAGGTCCACAGGAGCACTAAGTCCAGCTAGGTCATCAGGTCTCAAAGGGCAGTCAGTCTCAGGGACATGGACATGGAGTTGTGCTGTAGAGCCATGTTGATTAGGAGTGATATTTCTCTCAGTTGAAAGTGGGTGATTGTCCCAGCCATCTCTGAATAAATCAAGCTGGGCTTGCAGGCGGGGAATAAAGACATGATGGCAGCAGAAGAGATGAACACTACTGGACAGGTCAAGTAGACCATCCCCCTCCAGCTGGTGCAGCGCACTGTAGAAGCGGCATGTGACTGCTGTAAACACATCTCGCCAGAGACGTTCTATTCTGTTAAAAGCAAGCAAATTTCAGCATTTAGAATACTCCTGTCCAGAAACAACTTATTCCATCTGAATATTAATTGTAGCATGCAATAAAAGGAAACCATACTAATATTAATAATATATATATATACAGTCCAACCAATTGATTCAGACCTTCAACATTTCTCACATTATCACAGTTTTTTCGCTATAGTTTAGAAAATGGTAATAAATATGACAAGAACTCAGAGTTAAAATGTGTCAGAACAAATTCATCTTGATAGTGTCATTTAACTTTGATAAAAAGGTGTGTAATGAATTCGGTTGAATAGTTGTCAGCTGTTAAATTCAAGCTCACAATTAAATAATACCAACCAATTACCAAGCAATGCTTGATTTTGTTCAGTCTGTGGTGTAAAAAGGTCGCATTAGCAACTAAAGAAAAACATTAAGCAAATAGGTCAGTTCCCAGTCTCAAATCAAATTTTTGGTCCCAAATCAATTTTACTGGTAGTCCACTGTATCCAGAATTTTGGGGTATAATATGTAAAAGTTTACTTTATTTTGCTACCCTCACTTACATAAATGAATTATAGTGTCCTGCACCCGCTAGTAAAAAAATATAAAAAATTATATCTGGTGATATATAATTTTTGGTTTGACTGTATATAGTTTGCAATATAATAGTATTGTTTTTATCAATAAGGGCAAAAATAGTACTTGTGTTAATAATAATTACTAGGCAAATTACCTACTATAGATTGCCTGCTGTAAATTACCTTTAGTTTACTATAGTAGGCTATCCTATGGTGGACGAGAAGTGCAGAACAAATCACAATTCTGAAAACAAAATAACAAATTACAAATGCAAATGCAAGTCTAAAAACAAAATAACAATTCAGAAACACAACAACAATTCAGAAACCATTATAACAAGTCAGAAAACACAATGACAAATTCGAAAACAAAATAACAAGTCAGAAACACAACGACAATTCAGACAAACCGGACGAGGTAGGTATAGTTTGAGACAGCGCAATTGGTTTGGGATCACTCACCGCTGACTAGACGAGACATCTGTCAATCAACTTATACATGGAAGAACCAGCCGAAGAACAGCAGAAATGTCCTGGTAGAAAGTTCGGATATGGTATTAAAGTAGCTCAGTTTAAATGTATTGTATGAATTGCCCTTATTATGGAATAAAAAATACGGGGTGTATTTTTACATTTAGTTAAAAGTGGCTGTAAAATGTCAGCTCCAGTGGTGCAGATGGCTAAATGCTTGCCCTTGGCTTTTTGACGCGATCGACCCGGGTTCGATCCGCCTTTTGCCGAACTTTTTTTTTTTTCCCTTTTCAAATCTCGTATTAGCAATTGATTCTATTTACACTAAGTGAAAATAGCAGTATTTTTTAGCAATATGCTATTTACACTAAGTGCAAATACCTATTTACACTATGTTAAAATAGCAGGTTTTTCTGCTATTTATACTACTTATTGAAAATAGTGGTAATTATCTGCACCTCAGTATTATGGTACATTATAAAACAGTATGCAGTAATGTATTGTGTAAATTATAATTTTAATTTTAATTATTAAATGGATGCCACCTTATTGGTACAATAAAGCCCTCCCTACACCTACCCTAACCCTACCCCATACTTTATTTTCAACTTTTTGATTATTTTCTTAATTTTTATTGAAAATAAATGCCTTTACGATGTGATACGAGATTTGAAAAGGGAGGGAAAAAAAGTTTGGCAAAAGGTGGGATCGAACCCGGTTCGATCGCGTCAAAAAGCCAAGGTCAAGTGCTTATCCATCTGCACCACTGAAGCTGATGTTATACAGTCACTTTTAACTAAATGTTAATAGACACCCCGTATTTTTTATTCCATAGTAAGGGCAATTAATACAATACATTTAAACTGAGCTACTTTAACACCGTCTCCGAACTTTCTACCAGGACTCTGCTGTTCTTCGGCTGGTTCTTCTCTGTATACGGTGATTGACAGATGTCTGGTCCAGTCAGCGGTGAGTGATCACAAACCAATGGCACTGTCTCAAACTATACCTACCTCTTCCGGTTTGTCTGATTTGTCGTTGTGTTTTCTGACTTGTTATAATGTTTTCTGATTTGTTGTTGTGTTTTCTGAATTGTTATTTTGTTTTTTAGACTTTCATTTGCATTTGTAATTTATTTTATTTTTTTCAGAATTGTGATTTGCTTTGCACTCTACGGCCACCGTGTTACTATCCCAATAAAAATTACTATTCACCAAAGAAAAAAAACATGGTACCCTTGGTTTTAACTTACTCGCCTGCGAAGATGCACCCTGATCTGTCATTTTTCTAAGCATAACAGAATACAAGGAATAAATCGTTATATTAGACAGTGTAATTTAATACGAGACGATTGAATAGCAAACTTAACAGTGCAGGTAGGCTAACGTTAGCTTGCCTTTCGTGAAATAAGATTTGCTAACCTAATTAAGAAACACTGTTTACCAACGTAGCTGTATTTTAGCTATAAACAAATGATTTCAGAAAGGAAAAATTGCCACGTACCTTTTTTGATACTTGTCGTTGTCAAGATGCTCGCAGCTCGCGATTTTTTCGGGGTTGTGGCTAAAACTAGGGGGTGTGTTTCAGGCGCCCAAATGAGCTCTTCTGATTGGCCGAAATTCTCTGCTCTCTGAACAGTGCCCGCCGTTGCCTCTACAGATGCACAAATCACTTTTGCACCATTTGTCACACAGATAGGTAGTGCATAAGGGAGAGAGCGTGAAACTTGTCATTTGCAAGCGAAAAACAGTTTTTGAGACTCGTAGCAGCAGATTCACGTCGTTGTAGTTGTGCACTTGTGTTTGTTCTAGAAAAAGCATCCAAGAAAAAAATATATATATGTAAGAAAACGTTCTACAAGCGTGCAAATCTCATTGCAAGAATTCACAAGCTGATTTGCGGATGTACAAAATTCGTCTGTGACTTCACATTTTTGATGCAGGTGTGTGAATGTGTTTTGCACCATATTCACTGCAGCAATAGTAGCAAAACATGTGAGCGTACGAGTTTCTTGATTTGTGATTTGTAGAATAGGATTTGTGCACCTGCAGTGAAGGATTCAAGAACGTGTAACTGTTGTTTTGTGTTTGTGGGAGAGAAAAAAATATCTATAAGTTTGCAACTTTTGTCTGTGACTTCATATTTACTGATACACATGTGTGGCTATTTTCTACAACTACAAATTCTGCTGTCAGGAACACTCAGTTGTTTTGCACCAAAAATACCTTCATATGTCCTCCTCGCACTGGAAGTTTGTGTGTGTGTGTATGTACTTGTTTATGCTACACTGAGGGGACCAAATGTCTCCACAAGGATAGTAAAACCTGACATTTTTGACATTGTGTGAACTGGACTGTGGTCTCCACGAGGGGAAAAAATGAATTATGTTTATCTGAAAGTGTAGCAATGCAAACGGGTTTTACTTAAGGGGTAGGTTTAGGGGATAGAAAATATCGTTTGGTCCATTAACGGAATAGAAGTCTATGGAAATCCCCACAATTCACAGAAACAAACGTGTGTGTGTGTGTGTTTTGAGAGAGCGGCTTACCTAAACTTTTATAGGCAGCTTTAAAATCATTTTCATTTCATTGAGTCTCTCTTTTTGCAGAAGTCACTCTTTCTGGTGTCATTGTCGCTCACGCGCTGATTGGGCACGAGAGGTGATGATGTGTCAGAGCGCGCAACTCGCTGCAAAGCTTTCTTTGAAACTCTCAAGAGATTTGAAACAAACATCTCACAAACCAAGCAGTCGTTCTCACACACTTCAGTTTCGGTGGCCAAAAAAATAATAATAATTCTGCTTTTTAAACACCGCTGCACATCTCACCTCACCAGAGGAAGAACCCTCTCCGTCCACAGATGATTTCAACATACTTTCAGGCGTTCTAGCAACTTTTTTAAAATTCTGTGACGCAAAGCAGCAAATAAACTCGAGGAACATGATGAAGCAGTCCATGGAGCGCATCAAGAGACCAATGAACGCGTTCATGGTCTGGTCGCGAGGTCAGAGAAGACAGATGGCACTGGAGAACCCAAAGATGCACAACTCTGAGATCAGCAAGAGACTCGGCGCCGAGTGGAAGCTGCTCTCGGAGTCTGAAAAAAGACCTTACATCGACGAGGCCAAAAGACTACGCGCCCAACACATGAGAGAGCATCCCGACTACAAATACCGACCGAGACGCAAACCTAAAGGACTGCTGAGGAAGGACACGCTGTTGACTTTACCGCGTCACGGCGAGCGAGAACTTCGAGCCATCTCAAATCTGGACAAACATCGACCCCTTCATTTAGCTGCGTCCATGCAACATCCTTTCATGGAGCCGAGCCGGCCAACTGTTAGCACTGCTACCACTGCTTTTCAACATGAAAAACTTGCTTTAACCCCGGGCTCGTTGGCTTTCTCTTCAGCTTTTGGCTATCAGAGTGGACCCCGGTCCTTCGGGAGTCTGGGATGCTCGGGTCAGTACGCGCACACTCACCCGTCACCTGCAAACCCCGGATACCTGCTGCCCTGTAACTGTTCGCCCTGGTCTTCTTCCAGTCTCACACCTCCACTTGCCTATATAGTGTTTCCAGGTATGAGCAAGACTGCGGTCAGCTCTACAGCGCTGTGACTCAGTCATTCAAATGTCATTAGTATCGCGGAAAGATCCGATTGGTCTTTTCTCAGATGTTTATTAAAATACGTTTAACTATTATTATTAATAATAATTTTATTTGTTTGTTTGTTTGTATGTACTACGGGATATTTGTTTTCGCATTGTTATAAAGCCCATTTGCTAGGCTATTATTGTAATAATGATAAATGTTAACTTACTGCTCAGAGCCACAGACGATTTTTAACACAATCAAATGCAAGACACTGAGTTGTGATTTGAATAGTCTTTGTATATTGACATCTTTACTTAAAATGTGTTTATAAATGGAGCGTATAACTCTTTCAAAGACATTTTATACATGCTAAATAGCCAAAAACAACACACACACACACACACACACACACGTTACATTATGATGTTAGTACTTTATAATATGACCTGCTGATTTGTATAGTGTCCAGTGTCTGTAGGTAGCCTATTAGCAGTACTACAGCATGCGCATTTGAAATAAAACACTTGTTTATTCAAAATAACCTGTCAACGTAACGTATAGGCTACACAATATTTTAACATTACACAACATAACCGAATTTTTTACTTACATGTAATTTGACCTAACTAAAAAGTCGCAGTATTTGACCTTTGATAATTGCTAATATTTGACATTAGTCTTATGATTCATCCACAGGCTGTTATATGAAACATCTCTTGACCGCATTCAAAAGCTGTGACTGAAATCCTTAAGGCAAAACACATTGTATCATTAACTTTTCAATTGTAAACAAATTGTCAATTGTCTGGTAAATGCTTGTCTGTTCTGTTTTCCATAATAAAGGCATATTTTAGCTAGCATTCCCTGGTTTCAAAAAGTGCATTATCTTTGTGCTTTTGCCATCGTTTTCTTTTCCATATCCTGAAATCTTTTTCATGTTATTTCATCTTTTTGTCATTTATCTGTCCAATGTAATATATTTATATTGATGTTCTAATTACAAATATGGGTTGCAAATCAGGGTTGAATATTTAGCCCAATTAAAGCTCTATGGCTTTCCACAATTCCATTTTTTATCTATCTATCTAATTTATTTATTTAAGCCAATTCTATATAGCTCATATATAGCCTTTAGTTCATCTGACATTTGTAATTTCTCGCTAAAGCACTATACACACACACATACACACGGTTTCTACAGAAACCGCAGATTATGTCTGGAACACATCCAAATGATTAACTACAATAAACAAGCTACAGCTGCATGATATCATGCACAATCATAAAGGTGTTCATTGTTATTTTTTCATAATTTATTGGATGATGTACAGTACTATACATCTGATCACATGCACCTTAATGCAATTAAATGCTATAATATTTTTTAATCCTTGCTCATTCCACAATGGCTCACGTTTTCTTGGCTGTCCTCACAAATGTCATTAATTACTCATTGTTATCAGACTCTTTTCATCATCTGCTGATTCTTCATGCATCAGTAATTGTCAAGTATTAAGCAGAGGTACAATCAGAGGTGAAGAAAAGGCAAAGACAAGACTTTGTCTCGAGTGAAATAATTTATGGAATAATTTGCGTTAGTGCTCAGAGAGATGGCAGTTATGGTGACTCCTTTTATATTTTTGCTGAAAGTAGGTGGAACTATGACAACGCAATGCTTTTCAAGCATCACTTTATGAGTGTGCATGTGAGCCTTCACACTATAAAAAGCAGTCTCACCCTGTCCAGCCTCAGTCAACCTCGACACTTGTCACCACCAACTTCACCAGATCCTAGACGAGAAACGAAGACAGAAGCAGAATGAGTGCCACAGTGCTGCAGACCACAGGTTTTGTATCAGGTGCCATCGGTACGGTTGGAGTTCTTGCTGCCACGGTTATGGATGTGTGGTGCACCGAAGACCAGCAGGAGCACAAGGCAACCTCCATCCACCATTATAAGGGCCTGTGGAAGGACTGCGAGGTGTCCCAGACTGGACTCACCGAGTGCCAACCTCTCTACAGCTACCTGAGCTACTCAAGTAGGTTAACATAATGTGATTTTCGGTGTACAAACCCAATAATGACATCCTATTCCTTCAAGTCTATTTCTCTTTTTTTTTTTTTTTTTTAAGCTTTTTGACATTTACAGGGATTAAACAAAGTTGACACATCCGAGCTAATATAAATTGCCCAGGTGGCCATTCATTTGAATTATCTGCAAAATAAACATTAAAATACAGTATTACCAAATACATTATTACAAGAAGAAAAAAAGAAGAAGAAAAAAAAAAAGTCTATTTCTGAACCTAAAGTTGGAAATTTGTGCTGGAAATGATATTTTTTCACTAAACATTTCTAACATTTCTAGTCTAAAAATACTGGTATATAAAAAGTTTTTCCATGTCTCTGAGGAGGTGTTGTCATCTGATCATGTCCATTCTTAAAGGGACAGTTCACCCAAAAATGAAAATTCTGTCATCATTTACTCACCATCATTGTATGGAACACAAAAGATATTTAAAAATGTTAGTAACCAAACAGTTTTGATTCCCATTGACTTCCATTATATTTTGTAACCACATAATCAAAGTCAATGGGAACCAAAATGTCAAAGTATCTTCTTTTGTGTTCCACAGAAAAAAAAAGAAAGTCATGCAGGTTTGTAATGACACGAGAGTGAATAAATGGCAGATTTTTCCTTTTTGGGTGAATTAAAACAAAAAGCATTGATTCAAAAGCATTAATATTCTATATCTAATGTTCTGCTTTCTTTTCCCTGTATTTTTTCAGGAATCCTTCAGGCTATAAGAGCTATGATGATAGTGGCGATTTTAGTAGGTGTGATTGCAGTGTTCATCGGATTCTTCTGCCTAAAGTGCCTCAATATGAGAAGCATGGATCTACTGACCAAGGGCAAACTGGTGCTAAGTGCAGGGATTTTGTTTATCATTGCTGGTAAACAAAAGCTTATTATTACTCAGTATCTAAACTAAACCCCACTGATCTTTCAATTTGTATCTATTATGTTTACAACCTTTTATTGTAACAATAATTCCCAATATAATACACATGGTCCACAAAATCTTTGTTCTTTTCAGGCATTTTTGATATTTCTGGATCATCAGTATATGCTGATCAAATAGTGCCTAGTTTCATGATGCAATACCAGACCCAATACAATCAAAAGCAAGGAGAGAAGGGAGGAATACATTGTGGGAATGGCATGGGCACGGGCACGGGCGGAATTGATTCATTTGCTTCCAGGTAAGATGAAAAAAATGATTTTCACTCACATATGATTCACAGGTGTCTGATAAGTGCTGAACGCATAACTTCCTGTTATCTCTATCTTTGTTTTGAATGGTCAGGTACACATTTGGTCCTGCCCTCTATGTAGCCTGGGTAGGTGGAGCTTTGTTACTTTTGGGAGGAACTTTGAAATGCATCGCATTCAATACAATGCAAACGTAAGTTTCATTCCAACATTGACCTTCTATCTATCTATCTATCTATCTAGATGTTCTGTGACACATATTAGGTTGATGGGTTGTAAGCTAACTAGCATGTTCTATTTTAGCAACACTGATACAAGAGACGGCTATATTTACAATGCCACATCCCATCGCAGTGGGGCAGATGAAGACTGTCGCCTCCAGAGAATGAGAGGAGAACAACAACAAATTTAATCAAAGAAAAAAAAAATTTCTTGTCAGACCTATGTAATGCCTTGCACTGATGAACTGAAGTAATCTTTTTGAATGCTGAAGGTATTTGCAGTTAAAATGTGTTAAGTGATTTGTAATGACTCTATTGAAAAGTCTTGATTGTATAAGGGTGAATTGGCCAGATAAGGTGTGTGACACGGGGACACAGGGAGTGTCACATATGCTTAAGATTCAGTAGCTAATCATTGTAAATAATTGGCTGTTTAAAATTATAATAAACTTTTGCAACAAATATAATTGACATGATGCAGCTGATTTGCTTGGTTGAGCCCAAAACATTTTCTTCAATTAACAGAGGATGGAGAAGAGAGGGGGGAAAAAAAGAGTCAAACTAATTGCTGATTTTCTAGAAGGTTGTTATTTTATTGAATATTTTTTAAGGCAGAAATAAACATCTTAAATTGTATTACAGCTATGTAGATATCATAACATAGACATGTATTTTTATATAAAGCTAATTCAAACTAACCCTAACCCAACTGCTAAAAGAACACCGTCTTAAAAATGTGATATTTACAGAGCAATTTTCCAATATCTCTAAAATATTAAATCTTAAAAGACAGTTCAGCCTCCAAAATTGATAGAAAGCTCTTTGCCAACATATAACTTTTCTTTTTGTAATTCACATTCAACATTAAACCAAGAACATCCTTACCCAACATAGTGTTAAATGTGTCAGGAATCCTCTACAACAACTCTAAAAAAGACCATCGAACATACCCAGAAAAACACTGGTCTCATTGCAGATGTCCTTTGTGTGATCCCTGTAATTATTAAACAATGTTAACACACAGTAAATCTGTAATATGATAATTAAAGTTAATTATTTCTTAAAATACCTGCTAACAGGTGTGTTTTCCATCAAAGCTGCATCTGTCCATGTGACAAAATCAAATCTTCTTTGGACTGAAGGTGTTTTGGCTTGACTCTGGTTTGAAAGGGACTTCATACTCATTTCTGAGCACACTGGCTGTGAGATAATTAATAAAACCAGCAAATAGTGACTCAAACACAATTACTGCGATCTTTTCTAGTCCATACAAAAATACATGGTACCATATTCTTCTTGAACAATTTGGGGGAAATGTTAAAAAAGTAATTATGTATGCTTACAGTTTGAGAGGTAGCAGCCATTGGTTGGATCCTGAAAAATAAATAGTCTAGGATAGATCCCGGGGCCATAGAAAATACACATGTATATGTATATGTGTGTGTGTGTGTTTCTTTCTGAGGCATTTGGCCAAAATCAAAGGATAGTTCAACAGATATTATAAATTACATAGATACAGTTACTTATTACACCCACAGGACCCTAGCATAACTGCTCTTAAATTCCTATTAAACATGCTTTTAATCAGTGGGAAGTGGATGACTTTCCGGGTGATTTGAAAAATGCCCCACAACATCAACGCAACTTGTACTGAAACACATTTGAATGAAGAGGGGGTTACCTTTGTGGCAAGACAGGACTTGTAGTTCCTTGTATGATTTGGGATGTACATTGTGAGGCTGAAGCCAAACCTCCTAATGCACAAAAATACCCACAAACTTTTAGTATTTAAAATTAAACTATTTGACCAAGATCGAACATCCAAAGATACATTACAAATTGCAAAAAGAAGACTATAAAATGAACCTAACAAACCAGCATTTGAAGGTTGACCATGGTCTGTCATGGGGTCACATAGTTTGGAATCACAGCACACCTCACTAGCTTCAACCAGGTTACCATCATCAAAATCATCCCAATCATTTACTCCCAGGTCAAAGGTCACATCAAGAGAACCAGACCAGAGGTGATCAAAGTCAGCACTGTGCTCTGGGTTTGCATGGGCAGTATAAACAATGGCTTTATTAGCACTTATTCTGTTCATCTGTCCATCGTTGCATGGCTTCAGTTGACTGTGAATCAAAACCCCTGAAAAGATGATGTGTAACAGATTATTTCAGTTTTATGTGAGGAAAACTGCTTTGCTATTATTGCTAATATGAACAATATATAGCAAGCATCAGATGCTCTAAAAACATACTTTGAGGTAAAGCCAAAGGTTGAGACTGTTCTAATGCTGGGTCTGCAATTTCAGAATAAAAGTCTCCCGGCTCATCATTGTAACCTGTAGATAGTTTGACAATTGATACGTCAGATTTCTAAGAGCTCTTAAATAACTAGATGGAGGAGAAAGAGGAAAAACTTCTCATTTAAACTTGATGTACTAAAAAGAGTAAAACTAAAATGAGTAAAATAACAATCTAAGAACCTCATAGACATAAGTAAAATTAAACCAGAAAATCTAAAAACAAAAAATTCAAACTATTAATAAAAATGATAATAGTATCTCAATGATAAAACGTGACCTGTGCTGGCAAAATGAGTCACAATGAGCACATTTTCAAAAATGAGTTTTTTTATTTTCTCCATTAAAAGACCTTCAAAATGATGTATGATTTGTTTGTTGAGAATCGGACAAAAGACTGACTACACCCCGCTTTAAGTCGAGTCAGCAAGTTAGTTTTGAGAAAAATCGAGTTTAAGTTTTCTGAAGGTTCCAAAGTAAAATCACCTAGCAACATTGATACTTTACCTCCATGGTTCTTCTTCTTTTCTTAATAATAATGACTATATTAATAAGCACAATATAGCTATTTTTTATTTTATCTTTGTTATTATAAAAACACCTGCAAAAAATAAACAGTAGAATATAAGAAACAAATAATGCATTGCCTTTTTCATTTTACATTTAAACAAAAACATTCAAGAAAACAATGTAAAAATCCCTTTATTGTATTCGTTACAAATAAATTGATTATTAAAACTACAAAAGCAATTCAATCAAGAGCAGTGAATGATTCCCTCTTTTCTTTTCAGATTAACATTAATGAGACAGACGGCCTATATATTAAGACCTACTGTAATGCACAAATCTAATATAATGTTACACATCAGATGTTTTTCATCAAATGGTTCCAGACTACTTTGTTCTGATACTTAAATACTGTATCTGTGTAATAATTTATTATCGGGATCCGCACAGCGTCTTGGAAGTGCCTTTATGCATGTGCTTCGGATGAGAGTCAGCGTACTCCTCTCAGAAAATGTAATCCATGGCTAGATGAGGGCTTAATGAATTCATTTTTTGAGAAAACCCCAAATTCGACTAAAATTTTCACTTTTTTTTGCCTGTAGCTCAAAATTAGCCTGTGCGCATTCCGACTCATTTTGCCAGCACGGGTCACAAATAATAAAATAACACTGATTCACTAATTTAACTTCACATTCACTTTAACTACAGTATTTTCTGTCAAACTTTGAGAGTATGTGATAAGTATGTGTTGAGTAAACATACCATCATGGTATGACTCAAATGATGAATTCTCATGTTGAGTGTCAAAACTGGCCTCTAGCTCCTTGATTTCATATGTACTTTGAGTGTAACACTGACTTCCCTCAAACCTTAAGAGTGAATGTCAACATCATGAATGTCAAAATAATACAATCTCAACAATGTCAACTTCATTAACATTAATAAGTTAACTTCTGTTGCCAGCAGAAAACCCATATACTTCTTGGCAGCAGGAAGTGTGTCTTTGGGTTTGTATGAGAACTGCTGCATGCTTACAGATGCTGTCCCATTATTCATCCTCATCTACAGGGAAAGTCAAGAAAACAGGACTGAGACTATGACATACACAATACAACATATCTTGCAAAAATAAATTCTAGCCATTCAAATGGACTATTCCTTGACTATAATGGATCATATTTTTTGAGTTATGTACATATATCCCTTGACAGTCAGAATTCTGACCTTTAAACGTTTCACAGGAGTCTCACAGAGTCTCTCATTCCTCATTTTTAGATTGCTGAGGTACGAGGTGAAATTTGACTGACTTACAGACCTTTTCATCACTCCAATTTTGCCTACAAGAGAAACTAGATGACTCAAGCAGCACAAATAATGACATTATGGTGTAGGACAGGGTTCCTCAATTAGTTTTCATGATGGCCAAATTCTGCCAACAATACCAAGGGCCACCGACCAGGACTAAAACATTTGCTATTATTATTGTTGTTGTTTTTGTTTTTATTGTTGTTAAAAGAGTCACAAGATAAATATTCAGATCTTTTCCCCCAGCAGTCAAACAATTCCCTAATTATTCAAACAATTATGAAAATTTTTGTATTCAGATACAGAAAACTAAAGAACTTTGCCTGTTGAATATTAAAAATAAATGAACAAACAAAAAATCTGGAAGTCCATTTCTGCCATACAAGTCAACTGTTCCTGCTCATCTGGATCTCGTCTCTCCACTTTCCCTGATTGCAGATTCAATTATTAGATTTGTCGGTATTTATATTTTTATACTTACATTTTTTGGGGGGATCAAACTATAACACCGTGTCCCAACCATACGTGACACGACGCCATAAGAGGTAGCTACTTTTCCATGTAGTTTTTGTTCTAACCCCCCGCAACAGTGACACGCGATAAGCGACAGGGAATTTCGAAACGGTTGCTATTTACTATATTACTAGTTACTGTCAACTATGACAATGATACTCTCAGGTAATGATTCTGTGCTTTATTCAGTGTAATTAGTAGGGGCTGTGTCCCCGATTCGATTCTCGATTTTTTTTATTACATTCAGTGATATAGTTTTAATACAAATGCTATTGTTATTTCTAAAAAATTAACAGTAAACATTAGTTTACAAATGGTGAATTAATAAAAAAAAATTAAGAACCATGTGCCTGTATTTTAAACCTATTCTTTTTTTTTGTATAGGGTCCTTTTTTAAACAATAATAGGGCCCTATAAAATTTTCTTAATTTTTCTTGTAATCAGATGAAGGCATAAAACATTCATTTTAATTTATCCTAATCAAATGAAAATTAAACCCTTTTATTTTTTTGGCAAGCAAAGTGCTGCACAACAGAGGTTTACGGTTCAAATTAAAAAGAAAGCAAATGTGATTGTTCCTTTAAAAATAAAGTTTTATTAATATTTATTAGCAGTAGTAGCACTGAGTCTTAAGACTGCTAAATAGTAATATATCTCTGACAGTAAAAGTTAAACTGAACTTTTATTTTGACGGGTTTCCGTGAAGAACTTCCAGCTGCTGTGTACATGATATGACGGTAGATTTCTCAAATGAAAAGGTAAATGCTAATGAAGTAACTCTCAGAGCAGCTGGAGATGAATTTCATGTGTTCATGTCATCATATGAGACGCCAGAGGCTGAAAACACTTGTGAGGCGTCACCACGCTTTTCAACTATGTGTGTAGTAAACAAAAAGTGCAACGTCCACCATCCGCCATATCAATTCGTTGCGGAAATTCCATGGTGCCGTATATGCGTGATATCCAATGCCTCTCTGCAGATGTATAATACTATTACATATAAGCATTTCACCCCTGAGCAATTGCGAATTGTTGGGCGTGTATGCGCGAAATGGCCATTGATAAGTCTGGAAGGAATGACAGGATTTCTGCTAACATCAGCGCAAGATAATAGGTGACATCTAGTGGAGAAGAACGAATATAGATTCAGTTAATCAGATCTGTGGTAAATATTTTGTGCTGAATAATACTGAAAAGATCGTTATCGTGGAATAAATAGGCTTTTGAGAATCGATATCGAATTGACGTCATTTTAAAAAACACGATTTATCGGAAAAGTGTCTAATGTGAGTTTTTGATATTAATATTGGGTGACCCTTTTAAGCCATATTGAAAGCAACAATAGATACCTCAGATCTTGAAAATAAATTAAAGAAACTTATGTATGATAAAATTGTACGTTCAATGTGAACCAACACTGTTCCCTACAAAAAACGTCTCTATCTTCCCACTCCCCAAAATGTTCCAAAGCACAGTTGTTTTCTGTGTCCACTTTTCTTCACACTCGCCATGTTGTCGCTGTCACATCATGTCTACCAGCTACAAACTGAGCAATGTTGTGTCGCCCGCATCCAGTATTGACAACATCACTGATTATAATGGAATCCATTATAATATTGTATATTGTCATGCACGCTGCACCGCTCGCGTCCTGTGTAGACACGATGTTAGTCTAATGTCGCTGTCTGATGCTGCATTGAATTTTCATGCCATATTATTTGAAATTAGTGCGGGCCAAACTTTTTTTCTCTCACGGGCCGGATGTGGCCCGCGGGCTGCCTATTGAGGAACCCTGGTGTAGGATCATGTAGAGTCTCTAATACTCACAGCAGTCATGCCCACAGAGCTCCTTGTTTTTGCAAACATGATGGCACTGTCTCTTAACTATATTCAGAGCCACTGGATCTATAAAGAAAATGACTATATTAAGTTAAATATAGTTTTTATAAATATCCAAAAAATTAAGCTGTGGTGTTTGAGCCAAAAATATTGTATACTTTATATATACAGCAGATGTTTCAGCAGATTTATCAGAGCATCTGGTATTAATATTTATCTTGGGGGAGAACCAAAAGATGTCTCACCTGCCCGCTTGTAATTTAATCACCCAAGATGGATGTTTCAAGTCTAGTTTAAATGTATTGTACTTCTATCTGAATCTGATCATATTGTGATCATGTTGTCAAGGAGTCTGACCTCTGTTTGACGGAGCTGGAGTTGTCAGTGTAGTGTCTTGTGTCTTCTCCATCTTGTAAATCCTCTGCACTCTCCATGTAGGGTTCTCTCTAATGCAGGACTCAGCTCCAAACCTTTTCACTCCTGAGTAGTAGACTCTGTACTTCTGCTGAACGTCCAGTCCCACTACACAAAGAACGATCATTAATTAATCTAAAATATTACTAGATATTACTAGAGCACTCTAAATGAAAATGTTTATGCCAGACAAATATTTAAAATTTTATTGAATGACACTATCTGAACATCCAAAAAGCCATTATGGCTAGTTTAATTACTGCCAGACATGGGCTATGTGACCACTGACCGTATTCAGAGCTGATCAAATGAACGCTTAACTCCTCTCCCTTAGGTGCTCTTGTCACCTCGATTCTCTTTGACCAGCTCCCAGATTTCGAGAGCAACGTGTTCCTTGAGAAAAAAATTATGCATCTCTTTCATTTATTCATATTTTAAGGAAAATGAACTTGCCTTTGATTATTCAATCACATAGATCTTACAGGATTTTCTGCTGGAAAACTACATTATTGTCACAGTCTCCAATAATGAGAGTGACATAATGGTGGTCTGGTGCTGTCTGTTTCGATACCAACTCCTGGAAATTCATCAAGTTCACTGTGATAGAAATCTCAGCTGTGGAGAGACTGTATCGTGGAATCTAGGAAAATATGTGATTAAATACAATTATATAAGAAATAGTAAAATTATGATGGCTCAAACTGCAGTTTTTCTTATCTTTAATATTTTGAGATTAAGATGTTTGTGATGTTTACGCAAAAATATGTATTCTAGGTCCTGTAATAGGTTGCAATTTTCAACAAGTTTTTATCTTTTTGCCTTCACTAGTTAACTGTAGACGGTCCTGCAGAAAATTTTAAAAGTACAAATTTTCTCAGGAGTCCTAACATAGAAACTGCCCAATTAATAATAATTAGATATAACGACACACAGTATATATAATATATATATACAACACTATATAAATGTTACCTGTCCAAATTAACTTCACATGTCGGAAGTTTGCTGACAGCTTCCTTAATCTTGTTCCCAAATGGAGGGTGTCGTTCACAATCTGGCACAAAAAAAAAAAAAAAAAAAAAAAAAAAAAAAAAAGGCTGTATAGTACTGCAACAACAGAAAGACTTCAGCATGAATAAATGTTTTCTATTTCCCTAACTTCTCAACATTTTTATTTTTTTGCAAGATATTTTGACTTACCATCTCTAATTCTCTAGGACTGGTCTGCTCAATTTTGCTGAATGTTGTAAGCCCTGCATTCACCATAGCAGTGGCAAGTGTTATTCCTAAAAAATAAGACCCCAAATATAAAAAGCACACACATTTAGCACAACAAATACACTACAATTTTAAAGGAAGCCTTTTAAAAATTTTAGAGATGCTGCCTGACCTATCCTCTCAAGCTGTCTGGAGACGTAAGGCGAGTTCTCCCAAAGTTTAGCTCGAAAACATTTGGCAAGAATTAAAGAGTTGAGTCGAGCTGAGAAATTCGACTTGGAGTGATGACTGAGAAACTCAGTCAGATCTGGCAGAGATCAAAAGCAGCATTTTGTTAAATCTATGCTAAGTAAAAATGTACACAAAAAAGTATTGCACATTTGCATTTTCATGGCCATGTCATCAGACAGAGAGAAAAAAAGCTTAAAGAGAGACATGTAAGTAACCTACATCTGCTGACTCTATTTCCATTTCTGAATATTTTTCCAGTGTCCTGTATGAGTCCAAACTCCTGAATGGGTATGCAGCTGAGCTGAGCTTGAATCAGACTAGGATGAGAAGATAACGGCATGCATAAATAAACAAAAAACAAAACAAATACGCAAGCCATGCAATCACGTGTCCAAAAGCTAGTAACCGTCCAACAGGTACTACCAAGAACCCCTTACCAATTCCTTTCATCATTGTCATTCCATTTGCCTTATCCCTTCCATGAGAAACCTAAAAAAAAACATTACAACTCACATGATTTAGTCTACCCTGATTCAATAATTATGTTAAGCTCACTGGGGAAAATAATGGTGTTAATAAAAAAACGTTTTCATGTAAAACATATTCTAATAATCGTTGTTTTTTATTTACAACTTAAAAAATATTATTTTATAGTATATGGGTATTAGGTAACTGAAGACAACTATGACCTGATGGTGGTTCTGTTCTTATCCTTGTTCAACATGTTCAAGGTTTTCTTTTCATTTACTCTCAACTGCACATCACTGAATTCTTTCCCCTTCGATATCATTTCAATCTAGAAAGTGAGAAAAAGTGTTTATATCATTATATGATGTTCTGAAGCAGTTAATATCAATGGATCAGGAAATGCTGCAAGAACAACAAAGCTTTCTTACCAGCTCGGGTAATGTCTCTGTTCCTGTCACCATACTGAACTGCTTCACAGTGTCAAAAGCAACACAGTACCTGGCCATGAGTTTTCCAGTTTCTGTGTGTGACAATTCCATTATATGGACATTACAACCAAAGACAAATTTGATTAAGACACTAAATAATAATAAAAAGAGAAAAGGAGAGCTAAATTAAACTTCATATATTTTAATTGAAAAAACAGCATCATCAGCAACCTGTGGGCTTGATGTTAATGTCTTCATCCATGGTAATCAGGTTGAAAGAGGCCAAAGAATTGAGGTTCTTTAAGCACAGCTCTAAAACACAGCGTAAATCATATTTACAAAACAAGCTGCTCAGTCTAGTCAGTTTTTCAAATTACTTATTATGAACTGACTCACTTTTACATACCTTGTAATTTAGTCTCAATTCCACATTTGTCAAGCTCAGGAGAAAAACCTGTGACAAAATATGAGAGACAAATAAAGAACAGCTAGCAGCACGTTTGATATTTGGGATTTAAGGTTTAGGATTTACCATAGTGTTTGGGGTTTTTCAAAGCACGGATGTACAGGAAGGTGGAGCGGATCCAGTCTAGAGCCATGTTCACATCAGATATGGTATGGAGAACTATCTCTGCATTCAAGTGCTCCACCAAGTTTGTATGCAAGCTGAAAATAGTAATTTTGTTGTAATCACAACATACATAGATAACACATAGACTGGCCTATATCATATGTTTTGGGGTTGGGTAGGAATGCATCACGATGGCCAAACAACCGAGAACCACACTTTTTCCAGTAACTATCGCCTCCGATAAGCCCATCTACCGATACTTTGATTTTGGGTACTACTTCCGGAGAACCAGGTACAGTAGCCATATTTTTTTTTATTGCATTTTGTAATGTTTTAAATATTGGGTACGAAACCAAAAGAGTATGTTATATTGGTTAGTTGTGTACTAACATTCAGTTATCCAAGAGGGACAGTCCAACCAAATAGAATTCAGGACACCCGGCAACAGTGCTCACAAATGATCACAGTTTATTCGCTATAGTTTTTAAAATGGTAATAAAATATGACAAGAAGTTCTCAGAGTTAAACTGTGTCAGAACAATTTCAGCTTGATAATGTTAGATAACTTTGAAAGAAAGTTATATGTAATAGATTACAATCAACCAAAAATTATTCAGACAGCTGTTAGTATGACAGTATTTACACAACTAACAATACTTAGTCGGGCAACCCTTAGCATCAATGACAGCCTGTAGTCTCCTGGGCATGTCTGTCACCAGCTTTCATTCAGTGCAACCTGAACTCCTTCAAATTTTTTTTTTCCCACTCGGTCTGAATAATTTTAGTTTTTGACCATATTTGTATAAATTTTAACTGGTATCCCTGTAAATGAAGATTTTTTGGGTATGATTTTGGTCACAGTTTTTATAACTTTATTTTGGAACTATCACTCAACTTAGCATCAATGACCTATAGTGTCCGGCACCCCACTAGTAAAAAAACTAAACAAAGTCTATCTGTCCTCTGCATATTTTTGGTTTACTGTATATATCCTTCGATTATTTTTCACACTTTGAATTATGCCCATTAAAAAAAAATGGAACGATAAAAAATGTATTTTACAATTTTTTGTTACTTTCACTGTTAATTTTCTCTCTCTATGGTAGCCTACATAATCTTTAATTTAATAGCATTAGAGAGCGAGCCCGCTTCATTGCAGCGGCTCAGTACTGTAATCATGCGTTTTGCTGTAATAATGCAGGGAACCACTCCCTATAAATCTCTTAACTGTGATATTGTCATAAATAGAAGTCGCGTTTTTTCATCTGAAAACGTGCTGCGATTTATATTCCAAAGCCACTCATATAAATGCAGAAACACTCAAGCAAGCAAAACAAGCGCAAAACACGCATTGTCAGTATTTTTTAATTGTACTGATGCAGAACAGTATGTACAGCCTAGCGCATTTCACACAGGCTGCTAGTTCACTTTCGCCAGAAAGTCATGTATGCCTAAGGTTACAAATAAATGATGTTTATTATTGACTGCCCCTATAAATCGCTATTTTTTACTATTTAGTTTTAATCCAAATGATGCATACGCTAAGTGAGTGAACATCAATAAAGATAACACAACAGAATTGCCCGCTCTCTCTCTCTCCCTACTAACTCTCTACTACCGTTAAGTAACTTGTGCCTGTGTTTTACACCCTTATTTGTTTTGACATATCCAGATCCGACCGGGAACTAAACCAAACTTCCAGTATGTCTGTGAGGGATATTCACTCGACAAGCCTCACTGCATCTGCGCCGCCACTCGCATCAATCCACTCCTGGTGTGCTTTTGGTTTATCAGCCATCGTGCACATCATGCTATACATGTTTTAATACTGAAATGTTTAACGTTATATTTCTTGCAACATAACTGTAACTGTTCGTAGATAGACCATCCTTAACCCTCTTTCTGCTGTCTGTATGGTTCGGTTGTCTTGGTTTCTTTGTTTGAATAGGCACTTAGCACATGCTGTGGTAATCGCGTTTGGTATCGGGGCAATTTTAACTAGAGGAGTACAATACAGGAAGCCGTATCGGGCCCTATCCGATACCCGTGATCGGGGCTCCCTAGTTTTGGAAAAAAACATCTTTCTGAACTGAACAAATGTGTTTCCCTGCTGCTCCTATCTAGTCTACATTGCCACCCAATGTTGTATTTGTCCCTGGTCTGAGATCGGGTCATGATCACAGTCATGCATTTTTCTGTTTTATCAAATAAACAAAACACAAATCCATGTTGCAGAGGTCTCCATACTTAAAGGGGTCGTATGATGCCCATTTTCCACAAGTTGAATTGATTCTTTAGGGTCTTAATGAAAAGTCTATCATACTTTGGTTAAAATTGCTCAATGGTAGTGTAAAAAAACACCCTTTTTTAAACAATATTACCCTTATCACAACGCTCTGATTCCTGCCCACAGCAACCCCTTGTAGTGCTTGTCTTTAATAGCTAATGAGCCTGCCACCCACAGTCTCCACAACCCCCACCCGCTTCCCGCCCCTCTCTAAACTCTACGATCAGGCCTTCCTCATGAGATTGTTTTACTTTAGCTAGAGGCCGTGCATTTAGCGCGAAACTTGCTAAATAGGGGGGCACATTATTAGGAAGGGTGTTTTTGCAAAGATTCATAACAGACCAGAGATGTTAACTCTATACTTCACTGCTACGTCTAGTAATGTGGCTTGGATCATGAATGATTCGCCGCAACATAAACAGATTTTTTACAACCTTATTGTAATCCAAAAGACAGTACACCGAATCTCGTGGATTACAATTTGCAACTAAACGGATGCACGGTTACTTCCTCTACATTCAAAAATCTGGGTGTTATATTAGATAGCCACTTGTCTTTTGAAAATCATATTTCCCATGTTACAAAAACAGCTTTTTTCCATCTTAGAAACATTGCCAAGTTCCGAAACATGATACCTGTTTCTGATGCAGAAAAGATAGTTCATGCATTCATGACCTCTAGACTGGACTATTGTAATGCACTGCTAGGTGGGTGTCCTGCATCTTCAATAAACAAGCGACAGATAGTCCAAAATGCAGCGGCTACCAGGTCCTTACCAGGTCAAGAAAATATGATCTTATTACCCCAATTTTACAGTTTCTGCACTGGCTACCTATTAATTTCCGTATCAGTTACAAAATATTATTAATTACCTATAAGGCCCTTAATGGTTTAACTCCTGCGTACCTAACTAGTCTTCTACCAAGCTACAATCCATCAACTCGCGCCTAATGGGCCAAAAACTTCTGGTGAACTTTTGGGTATTACCCATAAGGATAGCAAAGTCCACTAAAGGAGGTAGAGCTTTTTAATATTTGGCTCCCAAACTCTGGAATAACCTTCCTTATAATGTTCAGACACACTCTCTCTCTTTAAATCTAGATTAAAGACAAATCTCTTTGGGGATCTCTTTGGCCAACATTCAAATAGAGTCAGTCTCATCATCTGTACTGCAGGGTATACCTAATCAAATGCACTAGTTATTCTTTAATTTGGGTTTAAACAAATCAATTTTGAGCCTTGTTGAAACGCCCTACTCTAACTATGTTTTTTTTTCCTCTGTTTTTTTTTTTTTTTTTTTTGCGTTAACTAGGATTTTACAACAAGCTTCAGTCTGGATCCAGAACACCTGAGAAGATGATGCCAACCCCTCAGAGGACCTCCGATGATGCCAACCATGAAACAACATACAAAACTACCACATTTTACTATAAGAGTTTTTTTTGATTGCATCATATATATTTGCGTGAATTATTCTCGTCTGTTTATTTGTATAGTCTTAAAATTGATTTTTCCAGTACTAGTGGACTGCTGGGTTATCGTCTGGTTCAGCGGGAGAACTGGCCCCCCCGAGAGCCGTGGTTTCTCCCAAGTTATTTTTGTTTTTCTTCCCCTCCTCCAATTCTGTTCTGTCCTTTCCACCCGGGTGGGTTTTTGTTCCTTGCCTCTGTCGGCCCTGGTTCTTCGTTGGGGACACGTTCATTTCCAGGACCCAAATCGTTGCTGCTTGCAAAGATAAATTATTTAAGCTTGATCTGGATTTCTTTAACTGAAAAATTTGTTTACTATTGTCATTATGCATTATTGACGTACTATTTTAATGCTGTTCAGTTGCTTTGACACAAATCTGTATTGTTAAAAGCGCTATAAAAAATAAAGGTGACTTGACTTTACCGATGTAGTAATCGGATTTCGGTGCGGGGGCGCATTACTAGCCAACCTTCATGAAACAAAAGGTAACCAACTAACACTGCGTCCTCATGCTCATATGCCAGGAGTAAATAGTGAAGACTGCTATTTCATTATTACTCCACCAACAACACAACCTTCAATCGCTTAAAGGGTTTCATATAGCTGCTAAAAAGGAACATTATTTTTGTTGTCTTGGTGTATGAAATGTGTTTCTTATGATTCGCTTAAAAGTTAAAAGTTATTTGGTTCCCATCTGTACATTACTGTTTCTCCTCTATGCCCCACCTTTTGAACTGTGTCGATTTTTACAATCTCATCGGTCTGAAAAGCGAGGTGTGTGCTCTGATTGGCCAGCTATCTATTGCGTTGTGATTGGCCGAATACCTCAGCGTGTGACGGAAATGTTACGCTCCCCTTAACATACTGTGATGCCGTCCGTGTCCCTGCCAGAGCGCTACAAAAACATTTAAAACCCAATTATAATACACGATGCATTTGCAGCATCCATTGGGATCTTAAATCCTGATATAAATGCTCTATAATAATTATAACGTCCTTTTTTATTTGATTATAAAATTTTAACGCAGTGTGTTTGCATTGCAATCGCCCGCTTAAACTAACACCCTGTCTGAATTGTTGATCAGAGAAATGCAAAAAAAACAATGCCACTCTAGATTCCACACTGCCCAAAACTGCGTTTGAATACCATGGCAACTCCTTTAATGAAAACTTACTGACACGGAAGTCAGAACTTCCCGCATTTAGTCTACGTTACTCTTCGTCTCTTTCCCTCCCAGGATACAGTAAACAATCCTCCCATAACATGTGCGCACACTCTGTATGATTTGGTTTAAAACTGTTCTGGAACTTTGTAAATACTAACTTACCCTGATTTGTAGTCGGTCCTTGCTTTTGGAAGAACCAAACCAAGTAGTTTTGCTTGTCACAACGAAAACCACACAGCGGCCATAGCGGAAGCCCCGACTTAGGCGTGAGCGAGGCCAGGTAAGTGAGTCAGAGGCGCGGGTTTGCTAACGTCGTCAGCACGTCGTATCCGACGAAGGACGTCAAGCACATGTGCCACCCCACAAGTTTCTTTTTCCATGTGAAGCGATCGCATCACTGAATTTGACGTATTCCCTCAGCGCATCCAGCACGACACTTTAGGCATGATGAAGCTATATCGCCTCTTTGGAAGACCAACCCAGTAGTTTCGCGTTCATCAACAACACACTGCGGCTTCAGGACCATGGAGAACGTGGCACTAATATACAGTGAAATAAAAGTTAAGCTGTCTTTCTTTGCGGCACATTTGGGGTTTGCGTATGCAATCGTCCCACATGTGCGTAGATATGTGGTGGCGTTTTAAAACGATAGTCGTTTAGGTCGGTGTGGCTGACTCTTACTGTTTATACGAATATCCTGTGATTTGAACTTCTAGTCTTGCCTTTGCAACTTTAAACAATTCTTCTTTATAGCCCCAAGGAGCTTGTAAACACTCCGCACGAGGACAGAAAAGCGAAATCGCATCAGATGTACCCCCTTATAAGAGCTTCTTGCTACATCCGCCATCCGCGTCGAAACCTGGACGGGGCTGATACAGCTCACTCAGGCTGTCTAAGTTAAAACGCTAGTGTCAATCAACAATTCGTGAGGCGCCTGGTCTGTGTGCAAGGTCACACCGCCAAAAACGGGTTTGCCTATGGAAAAAGGGATATTATGTATAGGGATAAATAAAAAAACACTGAGTGGATTTTTTAATCATTATAGGGTTGATGTGTACAAACACTGCCCACACACATTTCAGTTCAAACAACACGTAAAAGTGAATTTTGCAGCCGATGACCCCTTTAAATACTGTAACAGCCTGGTGTTTGCCTCCCTGTTGTAGAATTTAAGACCTTATGCTTTAAATCTAACCAGCATTATTTATGCATAATAAATGCATGTCTTGTAGGTTGGTTTGATTTAATACAATATAGTTAATTTATTTCTAGATTATTATAACCTGTACACATAAAGAATTTTGGGCCAGGAGGCAACTTCTAAAATCACACTCTGAATTGTGTTAGCAGTACCTGAGGTCTGCCAGCTCTCCCAATCATCTGTAAAAGGTCAGCTTCACTGTACTCTTCACATGCACCACCGACATAGTGCAATGTGGATTTGATTACCACAAGGTGGGCTGGCAGATTCACACCCATAGCAAGGGTGCTGGTTGTAACTGAAAAAGGGGGGTTTTCCAATTTTTTCATATGCTTTTTATAATGCATTATGTACTGAATAATCAAAACTAAATGAGTGAAAACATATTTGCAGAACTTACATAACACTGGCAAGTCACCCACAGTAAATGCTTCTTCAATCAATTTCCTGTCTGACACATCCATGCCAGCATGATGATATCCAATGCCACAAATAAATAGATCTGGAAGAGGTATACAAAAAAATGCTTAGTATACCTTTAAAAAAACAGTGACCAATGCTCTGAGTTTTGCATCAAGCAGAGAGTTTGCATATTTCATCAGTCTATGAAAGAGTTAATGAGTTATACTAAGAGATGTCCACATTAAGAGTAATCTTATAAATAAAGTTCAGATCTTGCAAAGCATCTGCATCTTTGGTAGTTCAACCACAACATGCTATGTATGTATATGTATATATACATATACATTCATACATACAGTCTATGTAATGAGACTATAGTACCTTTGTTTGTGTTCGAGGCTCATAATGAATCTGGCATCCTTGGCAAGCACAGAAGCAGACTGTTGAACTCCTTTTCTCGTGGAGCAAAACTGTTAAATTCAGACAAATGCATTGCATAAATTTTAAAATACACAACCCAACACATTTGCATTCACAAAGATTCACTTACCACAAGGGTTGGTTTTTGATCAGAGTAGGTCTGAATAACGTTGGCCATTTTGTAGTTGAGAGAAAGATCAAACTTGAATTCATTCTGATTACTTCCACACGGGAACCCAAGCACCACTTTCCTCAGTTTCACAGGCCTATGAGTCTCATCCATCTCCAAACAAGTGGCAGGCCCTGACTCATCCGAAAGCCATTCAGATACCTTTAAAACGGTAAAGAACAGCACAGGAATAATCTAAATGAAGCTGAAAAGAGATTCATCTCTTTGGTACTTCCTCAAACAACTTACGTCCTGAATGTTTGGGATGGTAGCTGAGACAGCCACAAATCTCGTTGATGCTTTTGATTCTGGATTTACAGCCAGTTGATACGAGTGCATGGTTTTCATTCTGCTGACCACAACTTCAAGAGTTGCTCCACGGGTTTTGTCTTTGACCACATGTATCTAGAGAGGGTATGTAGACAAAAATGTCATTCATTAACGAAACACTGCCATCTGATTTCAAATACTAAATCAGAAATAAATAAATCAGACCTCATCAATGAGGAAGAGACTAACAGATGGCAATAAACAGTTATCTTTCCACCTCCTTGTCATGCTGTCCCATTTTTCCTTTGAAAGAGAAAAAACTTTAAAAGACTTGAAAACTTTAAAAGACTTAAAAAAGACTTGTTGGAAAGAGGTTTTATGTTTAGACTCTACCATATGTGGCAACTTACAGGAGTTGTAAAAATCAGATGAGCATCCTGGATTTCAAAAATGTCATCAATCTCTGTGTCTCCAGTTAACTCTTTGCAGTTTAGTCCAAGGGGTCCAAACTTCTGTTTCCAGTTTTCAAAACGCTGACTGCAAAGAGCCTTAATTGGTGCCACTGAAGCATAAACCAAAAAATGTCAAACAGTATTTGTTATTAATTAGTGAATGAAAAGTCTCAAATAAAAAATGCTTAGTTACTAAGCTCAAATAATAATTGCTAGAATTGTAACTCACTGTACACAGCTCTGACATTGTGCCAGGCGTCTGAAGCCTCAATCAGTAGTCGAACAATGGCCAGCTCAAAGAGCACAGTCTTCCCAGAGCCCGTGGGAGCACAGGCAACAAAATTTTTATTTGTGTACAGAACCTGAAATAGAGCAATAATCTGCTGTACACTGTGTTTATGAACTTTACATTAAATAGATATAAATGCTAGAGATTTACATTATCCAGTGCTTGGGACTGCACATAGTTGAAGTAAGGGAATTCTTTAAACACACTTCTGAATTTAGCAGCTTACACATATATCAAGGAAAACAATGAATGTGACAATAAATGCATCATTCAGTCCAAAATGTACATTGAACAACTTAAGAAATAATTTAAAGTCCCCATGAGTTCAGATATTTTCTTTCTAATATGATATATTTCCTTCTAAAACAGGATTTGGGTAGGATGTTTTGTACAATATAATTTTCTATATTCCCAGAAGATAATCTTTCTAATGAGAATATTGCCCAAAAGTGAATTTTGTCAGCGTTTAGAATACAATAGCATATACCAGCGGTGGCGAACGTCGGTCCTGGAGAGCCACAACCCTGCAGAGTTTTGCTTCAACCCTAATCAAACACACCTGAACAAGCTAATCAAGGCCTGAAGGGTTACTAGGAAGCTACAGGCAGGTGAGTTTTAATTAGGGTTGGAGCTTGCGGCTCTCCAGGACCAGAGTTCGCCACCCCTGGCATATACTATAGATTAGATCAACACTAATAAACACCACAAAGCCACAAAACTCTTATTATTTCGATTTCATGAGGTCTTTAATTATATTCAAATGTATTTCTTATCAGCTGGGCTAAATGAAAGAGGATACGAATTTCAGAGACTGGACGTAGTGTTCCTTTTCCAGATGACCCTTGAAAAACAATATCAATATTAACATGCCAAATATTCAGATCAACACTATTTGTTCTCTATGTATGGAAATTGTTACAGTTTTTGTACATGCCCTAAAAATGGCATATTTTACTCTATCATGCTGGGAGCACACTGCATGATTTTCAAAGTTGCTGTTCTTCTCACACCACACGATTGTCTGGGGTACCATTTAGCTGCTGTTGAGTGCACACTACACAACAAATCGTCGACAGGAGGTCAGACATCACATTGAGGGTAAGATGGGTCACTCACATGCACGAGCACCAATTTGCCATTGATTTTGGGCATTTGAGTGAAAATCTGGGCTAAAATCGTGCAGTAGGTACCCGGCAGTAAAAAGTACAGAGATTTAACTTTTTAACAGGTAGAATAGCTGGTTAAATTTGTGCCAACTTGGACTAACTGTATATCATGACATTCCAGTTAACTAATAGTGCTACAGTATTATATTACCTTCAAATTCTGCAGGTTTGAAACCAAAATGGAGATTATGGTTTGTTTTTGAAGGTACATCACATGTTTGTTCTGTTTGGCCAAAGTCAATAAAGGGACTACAGGTAGCAACAACATGTGTAGTCTGTGGACCGGTGGTTGTCATGGCAACCTGACCAAGGAAACCGGTGTCATTTGTTGTTGACATCATCTGATTTGGGATACCGTCTTCATCATTCCCTGAGATCCTTCTTGTGGGAGCTCTGAACAACCTAGGTTTACAATAGAATCCAGTCTGTTTACCCACTTATTGTTCTACTGCCAATATCCATTTCAAACACAAAGAACTGCTTGTTACATCAGCAAATTTTGTTAACTCAATCAAGATGTAGCAAACCGTACTGAGTCTTGAAGGGAGGAGCACTGGCAGTAGGTAAAGGCCTTGCTTCCACAAAACCCATCCGGTCAACAGCTTGATCTCTTTCTCTAGAAGGTTCATGGGTCCACAAAACAGATTCCTCCAGATCATGTGATTTCACAGTCTGCCACTGGACACTTGCGATGGGATTGTGAATAGGTTTTTGTGCAGGTGGCAGAAATTTCTTTATTCTCTGAGAGAAACCTTCATAAATGAGAAATGAAATAAAAAGTAACACTCTTCCTGTAAATTCATGCAATATACACATGTAGCAATAAATGTACACACACACACACATCACAAATACATTTTAAAAACATATTTAATTAAAGATTTTAAATAGATAGATACACTTATTATAAAAATAAAACTTTTCAACCTATCAATCTTGATGTTGATAAAAAAAATGGATATTATATGCTGCAACTACCCAAACCTATAATCTTATTTGAGCTTAAATCCAAACAGGACTCACTAAGTGAGAAAAGGTGTGCTGCCTCTCCCTGGATGTCTTGTGTTGCAGGTATTTGTGATAATGAGTGTGGAGCATCAAATGTCCAGGAGCCCTGTCCCTGACATAATGGTTTCCTAAACAGAGTCATAAAAATAAACAGTTTCTCGATTTATTCATTCTTAGATATCTGGCGTGTCTCTGAACAGGTATCATGTGTAAAGGCCTAACGTTACTCACACTTTATGAATTACTGGCCCGTCATAAAACAGGTTATCCACGGACGAAACGCCTTCTTCTGAGTCTAACATCTTGTGTTTGCCACCGACATCCTGAAAGAACAACTGTGATATAGAACATTAAAATATGAAGCTGTTATTAGGCATTACAACATATTGAAGTAACGCAAGCTATTTACTGTAAGTTACGTTACTGTGAACCCTCGAGTTTAGCTTTTAGCCACTGGCTATCGTGTCTCTGAGGTAAAATAATTAGCTGAGCGCGTAAGGTAAGCGGCGGAATGTCTGTTGGCAAAAATAGTAAAGTGACTATTAAAAGTCTAAAAATATTCCATATACGTACGTTTTATCTAACAAAACTGTGTTTGTGAGAAATTCTTCGTAACTGGCGCTCTCTTGAAGGCGGCAAGTGAGCCCGCGAGCTGTGAAATGTGTGAATCGCGCGCAAGGTCACGCGGTCAGCATCACAGTATTAAACACTGGTATTTTATTATAGAAAACAGATCATATCTGCTGAAATGCTCATTCCATTCCATTTCACGGATTTAAAGAACAGAAAGCCACAATATTATAATTAAATTCATAAATACAACGCCTTTACATTAGTATGATACCGATAGCTGTCTGACTAGACGTATTTTTGTGGAAAAACACCTTTGATGGAATTTGTTGCGTTTCTCCAGTTCAAACTTGATGTATATATGCATTCATCATGACTTAACACAAAATGTTTAGCTGTGATATACCGTGCTATCAACGTTATTTTGATCCTAATAATTGGTTGAGAGAGCCATTGCCATTCTTTCTACTTATCCTCTTCTGTTCACTTTACCGTCAGTACTTCTACTTGCCACCTATTTGGAATAGTCCACTTTTTGTTTGGGGGGCATTATTTACATGACTCATACAAATAATTAATTTTCTCCCGATTAAATGTATCCAACATGTTTATGTTGTTTAAGATTGTATCATAAATCCGTAGTTGCCAGTGGGTAATCACAATATTAACATTATTTTTAATACATTTTATCAAGTTTTTGGAGTCCCCCTCGTTGAGGCGCAGTGTCTTTGTCTGTGGACTATCGAGCAAATATGGCGGCTTCGCAATAGATGGAAAGCTTGAGCGAGCAAAAATGAAATGATTTCACTTCAGTGTTACTGTCCACAATCGCAGCTGCAGTAAGGTAGGCTAAAATGCATTTGGCAACAACATTAAAAGGTGAAACCATCAAAGTGCCCCCAATATTTTGATAGGGGCAAGTGGTTTTAAGCTTGATGTTGAACATAATAGGGCTTGACTGCTACCTTGCTAGCACACTCTCATAGTATGTAGTAACAGCAATGCCTAAACAGAAATATGTCAGTGATATATGTAAGTTATTAATGCACGTAAATCTTGATCTTTACTGCATCTCTGAATTATTAAAAATGACTGTTTATGAGTACATTTGTTGCAGGGTTGAATGCATGTTATGTTTTGTGAACCACTAATTATAATATAGAACTTGATCCACAAAGATATAATGTGTTTTTTAAGAACTTGAATCACAACAATAATACCATGACAACTGTTAATGCCTTTAAATGTCTTGTTTATACATCCAGACATAAATGTTTTACTAAAGGTACTTTTCTCGGAGCATGTGATTTACATATCATTGTCATATGAAGAGATTACTCATGCTATCTGTTGGTAATTATTTGTACATTGTTGTCTGTAGTTTCATTTATTTATTTATTGTACAATGTGTCACAATGCACATAAACGATCTGAATTCCTTCTCATATTTTTATGCATGTACTTGGGATCTCGGTTTCTGCTCAGTATCAAGTGTAATGTATAATGCATATTCTTTAGTGTTGTTATATTGTATTACTGTCTAAAACACGGTCTAGTTTTGTGTCATTTCCACTTTCACTTGTGTAAGCATGCAAGACCAACCAGTTGGGGGTGCTTACCATATTGCATGTAGAATAGGGATTGATTGGCTTACTAACTTTATACATGTTGAAAATTACTTTGAATATTGATAACATTGTTAATCAGCTGTCGAATGTAGCATGCATTGATGTTGTTAACCAGCTATAGTAATGAGCAGCCATAATTAACCACATTAATAATTGTATTTTTTATTTTATATATTTTTTCAGTAACCTGGTGGTGCACTTATATTTTACCAACTAAAACATAAAAAAAACTAATATATTACTGTTATAGCATTTAATTATTTACTGTATAAATATTACCCATGAACAAAACCATTGTATGTACAAACATGAATGGCAAAACCGTCTTTGTGACCCATGCACTATTAAGTCCATAAAGTGTAGGAAATATTTAAATTTAATTGAATTTTGCGGTTGCAAATATGCATGTTCATGCATGGATTTTTAAAAATAAATACATCAATATGTACTTATTCTATTTTTTTATTAGGGGTATTTGTTAGGCACAAAGCAGTGTTTATATAATTTACAGTTTCCAAATAACTTCGCAACTAGCCACAGTAATATAGAATACAGACTTCAAAAAATACTTACAATACTTACGTAAATACAAAGTAAAAACAGTGAAAATAACTACATCTTACCATAATTGCCGTATACAATGGTGTTGTTTGAAGCTGCCATCAGATTCTGGCCTTATTAAAGGGGTCATATGATGCTAAAAAGAACATTATTTTGCGCATTTTAAGGTTAAAAAACACATTATTTTCCACATACTGTACATTATTGTTTCTCCTCTATGCCCCGCCTTTCTGAAACGCGTAGATTTTTACAAAGCCATCGGTCTGAAAAGCGAGGTGTGCTCTGATTGGCCAGCTATCCAGTGCGTTGTGTGATTGGCCGAATACCTCAAGCGCGTGACGGAAATGTTACGCCCCTCACCATACTGTGATGCAGTGTCAGTCCAGAGCAAACGAGACAAAAACATTAAAACCCATTATAACCGAGACATTTGTTGCATCCAGTGGGGACATAATTACGGATTATAATGATTTATACTGTCTTTTTACGCATTGCATTGCACCGCATAAACATAAACCCATGTCTGCATTTGTGATCGGAGAAATGACAAACAACAAGTGCTACTCTACACTGCTCAAAACTCGCGTTTGAATCGTCAGTGGCTAATTCTTTAAATATAAAAAATTTACTTACCGTCTGTGAGTCAGAACAGCCGGCATTGTAGTCTACTCTACAGGAAACAGTCCTCCATAAAATGCAATGGACACATCTGAATATTGGGTTTGAACTGTTCTGGAGCAGTGTTGTAAATACAACTTGACCACTGATTTCTCGTAGTGTCCTCTTTTGGAAGACCAAACAAAAAACAAAGTAGTTTCGCTTTCACAACAAAACACACGGTGGGCTAGAGTGAGCGGAGGGCGGCTTGATTGAGCGGAGGCGGGCGGGCTTGAGAATGGCGTGTCCGGCGGGCTTGCGGCAACCACATGTGACAACCCCGGGCTGGACTCCGCTTCGTCCACGGTGAAAGCCGATCCGGCAATCCACAGCGCGAAGTTGTATTTCCTCAGTAACCAGCACGGATCAGCTCCAGGCATGACGAAGCAGATATCGTCCTCTTTTGGAAGGCTAAACAAAGCAGTTTTGCTTTCACAACGAAACGCACAGCGCCTTCATGACATGGCGGTGGCGGCAACAACAATACTACAGCGAGAATAAAAGTTATGCCTTCTTTCTTTGCGTGAATATTTGTGTTGTGGCGTTATGCAAATCTTCCCACATCGTGACATAGACATGGGGGGGGTGTTAGAATGAGCCGTTTTAGGTAGGCGTGGTTGACTCTGAACTTTATAAAGAATATCTCTTTGAATTTAAGACTATAGTCTTTGCAACTTTACAGATCTTAATTATGCACCAAGAGCTTGTAACACTAAAAAGAGAAAGGAAAAATTGTAATCGCATCATATGACCCCTTTAATATAGCTAGATAATGTAATGTTACCTTGGTAACTTCACAGAAAACCAGAATTTATTTCTATGATATAAATTTCTTAAACAACATATTGCGGACTAATACAATGCAGCAACAATTTTACCAATTTTGCATTGTAGATTAAATGAAGTACACAATTTCTACAAATTATACAGGTGCATCTCAATAAATTAGAATGTCGTGGAAAAGTTCATTTATTTCAGTAATTCAACTAAAATTGTGAAACTCGTGTATTAAATAAATTCAATACACACATACTGAAGTAGTTTAAGTCTTTGGTTCTTTTAATTGTGAGGATTTTGGCTCACATTTAACAAAAACAAAACAACATTTAACAAAAATCTCAACAAATTAGAATACTTCATTAGACCAATAAAAAAAACTAATTGTTGGCCTTCTGGAAAGTATGTTCATTTACTGTACATGTACTCAATACTTGGTAGGGGCTCCTTTTGCTTTAATCACTGCCTCAATTCGGCGTGGCATGGAAATTATCAGTTTGTGGCACTGCTGAGGTGGCATGGAAGCACAGGTTTCTTTGACAGTGGCCTTCAGATCATCTGCATTTTTTTGGTCTCTTGTTTCTCATTTTCCCCTTGACAATACCCCATAGATTATCTATGGGGTTCAGGTCTGGTGAGTTTGCTGGCCAGTCAAGCACACCAACACCATGGTCATTTAACCAACTTTTGGCAGTGTGGGCAGGTGCCAAATCCTTCTGGAAAATGAAATCAGCATCTTCAAAAAGCTGGTCAGCAGAAGGAAGCATGAAGTGCTCCAAAAATTCTTGGAAAACGGGTGCAGTGACGTTGGTTTTTAAAAAAACACAATGGACCAACACCAGGATATGACATTGCACCCCAAATCATCACGACTGTGGAAACTTAACACTGGACTTAAAGCAACTTGGGCTATGAGCTTCTCCACCCTTCATCCAGACTCTAGGACCTTGGTTTCCAAATGAAATACAAACATTGCTCTCATCTGAAAAGAGGACTTTAAACAACTGGGCAACAGTCCAGTTCTTCTTCTCCTTAGCCCAGTTAAGACGCTATGCCTAAGCTGTGGTCTCATGTAGAGGCTGCGTCCTCCTGAGGTCGCATTCGAAGGCTGCATACGTAATCGAGGCTGTCTCATTTCAGAAAAGCGAGTAGGACACTCCGAATGCGACCTTTGAATGTGACCACTTTTCACAGGAATTCAGAGGATGCATGAGGTGGATCCTTCGCTGCTACAGATAACCCACAATCTTTGCATCGCCGTAAACAACCATTGTTAATTTTAAAAATGCCGGTGCCAGCAGATGTACACACAAGCGCAGATGTGTTTACAACTTACCTTAAATCGCCTAGGTAAAAACAGATAAACTTTGTTTTTAACAACCTCCTCCTTTTTTTCTCTAATAGACGCCTGCTGTACGTAGGCTGCAGCTCCTCAAACATTGAACAAAACAAGTAAAAGCATTTTTTTTTTCAAATTACTTTCAAAATTTAGAAATAATTTTCCTTCATTTAAGTAGTGTGAGAACGCAACGATGCTCTAAATGTGTTGGCATAACAACGTGATACTTCCGGTTTCCTTTTCAGCCTGTCCTACGAAGGCCGTCTCGTTTCATTCTAGGTTGAGGACACTTCGTATATGCATGCTACAGAGGATGCGACCTCCAGAGGATTCGACCTCCGGAGGGTGCAGCCTTCCAAATGAGACACAGCTATGGGTCAGGAGTGGCTTAAGAGGAATACGACAACTGTAGCCAACTTCCTTGACAAGTCTGTGTGTGGTGGCTCTTGACGCCTTGACCCCAGCCTCATTCCATTCCTTGTGAAGTTCACTCAAAACAAAATTGTATAAATTTTACTTGACAATCCTCATAAGGCAGTTCTCTCGGTTGGTTGTGCATCTTTTTATTCCACACTTTTTCCTTCCACTCAACTTTCTGTTAACATGCTTGGATACAGCACTCTTGTGAACAGCCAGCTTCTTTGGCAATAAATGTCTGTGGCTTACCCTCCTTGTGAAGAGTGTCAATGACTGTCTTCTGGACATCTTTCAAGTCAGCAGTCTTCCCCATGATTGAGTAGCCTAGTGAACCAAACTGAGAGAAAAATTTGAAGGCTCGGGAAACCTTTGCAGGTGTTTTGAGTTGATAAGCTGATTGGCATGTCCCCATATTCTAATTTATTGAGATAACCGTGAATGGATCGGGTTTTTTGTTAAAAGGTGAAGCCAAAATCATCACAATTAAAAGAACAAAGCTTAAATATCAGGCTGGTGCCATTGAATTTATGTAATACACTGCGTTTTCAGAATTGAGTTTGAATACAGGACAAACTTTTCCACGACTTCTAATTATTGAGACTGCACCTGTAGCTCTCTGAATTGTAAATGAGGGTGATTTAAATGACTAAAATCTGTTGAATCTTATTAGGGTAACTAGTCCTTTGTTAAAGGGTTAGTTCACCCAAAAATGAAATTCTGTCATTAATTACTCACACTCATGTCGTTTCAAACCCGTAAGACCTTTGTTCATCTTGGAACACAAATTAAGATATTTTTGATGGAATCGAAGAGAGCTCTCTGACCAGCCATAGACAGCAAAGATCCTTACACGATCAAGGTCCAGAAACGTAGCAAGGAGATCGTAAAATAATCCATGTGACATCAGTGGTTCAATCGCAATTATTCAAAGCTACGAGAATACTTTTTGTGCGAAAAAAAAAAAAAAAAGATTCATCAACAAATTGTTCTCTTCGAATCCCCTGTAAACAGCGTATGCGTTCTGTGTCTGCTGTTCATGCCAGATAGCTGTTTCCGTTCAGATCAAATCCCACAACAATGTAGGAAACAGATCTATCTGAGGAAAACGCAGAATGGAGTAATTAATTACAGAATTTCATTTTTGGGTGAACTAACCCTTTAAGCCGTAATGTTACTGACCAATCATACAGTGGCATGATAGGGCTGTGCAGTATGGCCTAAAATATTATTACAATATTTTTTTTCCATATCATGTGATATTGCTAATAATCAAGATATTGATTTACCATTAATGGAGAAGGAAATGCTTTTCACATGTTTGTTAGACCTTGAGAATGAATGTAAAGACAACTTTGTCCACAGACAGCTACCTTTTAACAACACTGTATAACTATAAATTAATGAAAAAATACCTTGGTTGTATGATGTTCCTTAAAAATATCTTATTTAAATCATATTTAAGTACGATCAAGGTCCAGAAACGTAGCAAGGAGATCGGTAAAATAATCCATGTGACATCAGGGGTTCAACCGATTACGTTACTAAACGTAAACGGCGTATGAGGAGATGAATTGTTGAATAAAGTCGTTATTTTTGTTTTCTTTGAGTACAAAAAGTATTCTCATAGCTTCGTAAAATTACTGTTGAACCCCTGATGTCACATGGATTATTTTACCATCTCCTTGCTACGTTTCTGGACCTTGATCATGGTAATTACATTGCTGTCTATGGAGGGTCAGAGAGCTCTCAGATTTCATCAAAAATATCTTAATTTGTGTTCCGAAGATGAACAGAGGTGTTACGGGTTTGGAACGACATGAGGGTGAGTAATTAATCACAGAATCTTCATTTTTGGTTGAACGAACCCTTTAACCTGCTTATTTTACATCTCCTCCGTATCTAGTTTAACTTGCATACATTTTGTTCTTGCATTGATGTTACGTTTGTAGCAGTTTTGGATTTTGACAGTCAGTTTGAGATAATGTAATTGAAACACAGATGCTAAAATCTTTCCGAGCGTTACATGTGTTTAAGTTTGTGTATCAGACAAAACCGCGCTATTCATTCACACAAAGACATTAAGAACATTAAGACTTAGCCTATTTGCGACAAGTATTAACTGGCTCATGTCGCATTTATTTCTGGTGTTCTGATTAATCCATATGGAGTAAAAATTGTCCAGAGCTTATCATCGTTATCCACATAAATTTAGAGATCTTGATATGATATCGTTTATCACCCATATGGCAACTGTTGCCCTCTGCCATATTGTCTATGCTTGACTGAAGTAAGTCTGTGGATGTTTTAATGGTTTTACATAGAATGTAGCACGTCATATAACGAAGTTGCTTTTTCGAATCCTAAAGGCACACCGAGCCAACTTCAAAGAACTAGCGGCAATGAAAGCCGACGGTGTTGGGCGTCGGACCAAAAAACCGTGCTTGAACACTACACCGCATAGACCAGGGGTGGCGAACGTCGGTCCTGGCGAGCCGCAGCCCTGCTGAGTTTTGCTTCAACCCTAACAAAACACACCGGAACAGATAATCAAGGTCTGCCGGGTTATTGGACGCTACAGGCAGGTTGAGTTTACTTAGGGTTGAGCTGACTCTGCAGGGCGGCGGCTCTCCAGGACCGGAGTTCGCCACCGCTGGCATAGACTATAGCCTAGAGGTCTTCACGGGTCCAAAAATTCGTACCCGAACCCTAAGAGACCCTGTAAATGTGCTACACTGAACCGACCCGGACCCGTCTTATTATTTTGAAAGTTGGACCCGGGCCTGTGCAGAACCGAGAAATGTAAAAAAGGTACTACCTGGAACCGATGCGGACTGTTAATTATTTGAAAGATGGACCCGAACCTGGCCGGGAAGGCACAGACCCGACTGGACCCGATCGGCGCATATTCCACAGCAAATTGCTAAGTCGATAAACAAGTTGCGAAAATTTAACTTTTTGTCTTACCTAATGTAAGAAGAATTCTCCCTTGTACCTGACTGTGATGCATACAATCCTCCTTGCCTAGAAAGTTCCATCCGTGTTATTCCTCTATTGCCAATTTAAATGCGTAATCCACTCATTATTCCAGTTTCAAAAGTCCACTTGCTGTCACGGTGACAGATGACAAATAGACTTCGCTACTTTGCATTTTTTGTATCTCGAGTCAACTTGCATAATAAATTAGACTGTTTGCCCATTTGGATTATAATAAGGATTGCTCGTCCAGTGCCATGGGTGCTGACGTTAGCTTTACTTATTTGCTATAATCTCTGTGCTCTCTGAGCCGAGTCTAAGCGAAAATTTTAGATATAACAACAAGACGGTTCATTCATAATATTATAAAAAAAAACAATAATAACTCGCATCACTCATGAAGGTATCCATTATCACCGTGCGTGTGCATTAACTCCGCCTGCTTCTGATGACGTCGCTCTGTTTTTTCTTTTTCTTTTTCCACCTTATTTCAAATTACCGACTCACACTTTTCTCATCCTAATTTTACAAGTTGAAAGTTACAAAACAACACACGCACAGAGCTGACTGACTCTGATAACGGCCGGGTGTTCTCCGAGTCCGATCGACTCGGGTATTACACACAATGTTAAACAGACCTCTTCCGTGTAGACCTCTACTACAGCCGACTGCAAACTAACACGCATGTTCTGCATCTGCGTGCGAGGAATTAGCTGTCTATATTAGCAGCTATCAATAACATATATTTGTCATTCAAAAGGAGAAAATGAGACAAGGGTATATGAGATATACGCAGATCTACGAAACGTAAACAAAGCAGCACTTGCTTACCATTTTGAATATCAGGTGTCATTTTTAGCAGCTCTTATGAAAATATTCCATAGGCTATTGGAAGGGCGTGGGAAAGATCACATAACATAGAACAGCCTTCTGTCTGTGCCCCTTCATTTTATTTCGAAGTCATTTCATCACTTGCACTAAGTCTCCTGCAGACCTGGTCGTAAAATGATCACTCCACATCAGAGTTGTCACCCATCTCACGATGACGAAACCCGACACCCCCCCGGACTCGATGGCCCCCGGCACGACGATTCAAACATGCTACAGCAGGTGCATTCAATAAATTAGAAGATGTTTTGGACAAGTTCATTGATCTTCAAGTAATGACAAACTAACAAAATTGTGAAACTCGTGTATAAATTTAAAGTCAACATGCACACAGACTGAAATTAGGTTACATAAAGATGCTGTGTGCGATGCTGTTTAATTGTGATGATTTTGGCTCACATTAACAAAAACCCACCAATTCACTAACTCAATAAATTAGAATATGGTGACATGCCAATCAGCTAATCAACTCAAAAAACCTGCAAAGGTTTCCTGAGCCTTCAAAATGGTCTCTCAGTTTGGTTCACTAGGCTTACACAATCATGGGGAAGACTGCTGATCTGAAAGTTGTCCAGAAAACAATCATTGGCACCCTTCACAAGGGGAGGGTAAGCCACAAACATTCATTGCCAAAGAAGCTGGATGTTCACAGAGTGCTGTATCCAAGCATAACAGAAAGTTGAGCGGAAGGAAAAAATGTGGAAGAAAAAGATTCACAACCAACCAAGAGAACCGCAGCCTTAAGAGGATTGTCAAGCAAAAAATCGATTCAAGAATTTGAGTGAACTTCAAGGAATGGACTGAGGCTGGGGTCAAGGCTTCAAGAGCCACCACAAACAGATGTGTCAAGGAATTTGGCTACAGTTGTCGTATTCCTCTTGTTAAGTCACTCCTGAACCGCAGACAACGTCAGAGGCGTCCTACCTGGGCTAAGGAGAAGAAGAACTATACTGTTGCCCAGTGGTCCAAAGTCCTATTTTCAGATAAGAGCAAGTTTTGTATTTCATTTGGACACCAAGGTCCTAGAGTCTGGAGGAAGGGTGGAGAAGCTCATAGCCCAAGTTGCTTGAAGTCCAGTGTTAAGTTTCCACAGTCTGTGATGATACAGTCTGTGATGATTTGGGGTGCAATGTCATCTGCTGGGGTTGGTCCATTGTGTTTTTTTGAAAATCAACGTCACTGCACCCGTTTACCAAGAAATTTTGGAGCACTTCGTGCTTCCTTCAGCTGACCAGCTTTTTGAAGATGCTAATTTCATTTTCCAGCAGGATTTGGCACCTGCCCACACTGCCAAAACACCAAAAGTTGGTGAACAGGACCATGGTGTGGTGTGCTTGACTGGCCAGCAAACTAACCAGACCTGAACCCCATAGAGAATCAATGAGAAACAAGAGACCGAAAAAATGCAATGAGGAGGCAATGTCAAAGAAAGAAACTGGGATCCATCCACCTCAGCAGTGCCACAAACTGATCACCTCCTTGCCACGCCGAATTGAGGCAGTAATTAAAAAAAGGAGCCCCTACCAAGTATTGAGTACATGTACAGTAAATGAACATACTTTCCAGAAGGATGTTTTTTTTTATTGGTCTTATGAAGTATTCTAATTGTTGAGATAGTGAATTGGTGGGTTTTTGTTTAAATGTGAGCCAAAATCATCACAATTAAAAACAAAGACTTACACTACTTCAGTTTGTGTGCATTGAATTTATTTAATACACTGAGTTTCACAATTTGAGTTGAATTACTGAAATAAATGAACTTATCCATGACATTCTGATTTATTGAGATGCACCTGTAGAATTGGGCAATCTGCCGCAGACGTGAGCCCGACTAGCGCCGATGTGTGCCAAACAAACTAGCCCGACAGACGCTCACAGACGGCCCGACATTGGCTGACGGCCGATCATCGGCTTGGTGTGTCCTGCCTGAAAATAAATTCTATAAGATGGGCATGCTATGGATCCAACTGCCTATATTTGCTTATAGGGTAATTTAATGTTTAGGTCTAAGTTAAAACCTTAGGCCTTAAATTACTTATGTGTTGATATGCATGCTCATTTCATTTTTTCTCCCCAGAAACGGACCTTAGGATACCTAGGAATGTCTGGTTTGGAGGAGAGTGCCAAAGTAGAGGTAAATGACACCTCAATGTCAAGAAACTCTCAGGACCTTTTGAACAGCGAGACATTCTGTGCAGAGGGAACTACATTAGGACCATCAGTGCATTATCCTCAAGAGACCATGGCACTACTCAGTGACCAAGGAGACCTCCTGACCACTGTTGGTTTTATGGACACCATCTGCTCAGATGGACCAGCCAAGGCTGCTTACGTCAATGGATCCACCTCACCCCATATCTCAGATGAAATCTTGCTCGATATTTCAAAAAATGTACCAGGATTCCTTCCCAAATCATTACATGCTCAGAATTCAGTCACAACCAATGTCCACTTTGAAGGAGCTGATCCACTCAGAAAAGAGGGGGAAATAACAATCAGGCAAACGTTGACTGCGGAGGATGTGGAGCATAGGGGCATATGGGGCTTTGATACAGAATCTCCAGAAAGCTCATTAGATCATTATGATGATGGAAATGACCTTAACTGGAATCCCCAAAGAGAATTTATGAAGTTCCTGTGGGATGATGATAATGGTCTCGAAATGGAGGGGAAAATGTCCCCTGTTCCTTCACCCATCAACCATAAAAGAAGAGCTCCTTCACCGTTCGGCCATAAAAGAAGAAAACGTAAAGAAAAACTGGTGTTAAAAGTTGATCCTTCAGAGGACATCTACCCTGAGTTGAATTTTGAATCAAAAAAGGATCACCTGGGGGAAGGAAGCCAGATAGAATGCAGTAATGTTAAGAAGACACGCTCCCCAAGGAAACCATCCAAATTACAGTCACCCATTGTAAAGCGTACCAAGTATTTTAATGGAGCTGCTGAGGCAGTCAAACACCTGTTTGCTAAACCTGCAAAACAGGCTATTAGCAAGACTCAAAAGTTGGGATTAATTAGAGAAACTTTGCCATCAGACTCGTGTTCTATTGAGGAACCTAAATTTTTTCCCCGTAACAGTGGTTTTAAAGAGAAATCTCAAGAACACAGACAAATTACATGTAATACAGACACAACTAGTTCAAAGCCATTCATATGTAAGGAATGTGGACAGTGTTACCATGATCAGAGTTCATTGGTAAATCACATAAGTGTTCACCGGGACAAGCGACGCAAAATTACGGAAGAAATAAATGAGTTGCATCAAATTAAAGATGAAGGTAAAGATGCAAATTTGCAGTGCCCCCAGTGCACCTTTGGAACGAACTGTCCGAACACCTTTGTGCAACACGCTAAGACCCACGAGAAGGACAAGCGGTACTATAGTTGTAATAAGTGCGATTTTGTCGAAATGAATGAAGTTGAACTGAGACGCCATTTGCTTCATAAACATGGCATCAGTGGGTCTGATCTGACTGTTTGGAAATCAGATGGATTTCAGGAGCGTAAAGTCAATAAATCAGTATGTCCAATTTCCTTCTCCCGTTCTTTTCAAAGAAAATCTAAAAACATAATTGGAAACCATGTTGAGGCTTCGCGTCAACCGCAGTTTATAGAAGAACAGGCATCCTCACATTCCCATGACAATTGTGATGAAGAACCATCTCCAACTGAACAGTCATTCTCTGTTTGCAATGTTCTTACATCATGTGCAAAACCAACAGCAAGGTCGCCAAAATTGTCAGTGAAGATCCGAGCACCGGACAAAAACAAAAGCTTGTCGTCCAATGAGAAGTGTGGTCTTGTACGGAAGAAAAAAGTGTTTATGAATAAAGGTGTCCAAAGCCAATCAAGACTTGACAAATCAATTCACACACTTTTATCCAAAAAGAAACACAGTAACCAGAGTGCCTCAGAATGCAACACTCATCAGGAGCCTGATGGAAGCAGTACAACAGAGTGTCTTGACGATTCCCTCAATTGCAAGACCACTTTTTCTGGAACAGGTGCTAGTTTGTCCCCCTTAAAGTGTCTGAAAAGATCAGCTCATTCTAAAGAAGGGAACACTAAGGGAACTTCTAAGTCTGATGAAAACATGACTTGTTCAGAAGATGTTGGAAACACCAACTATATGCATATAAGTTTGGAAAAGCAAACATTAAAGAAGTCACCTTCCAAAAGGAAAATGTCTACTCCATTCCACAATATGCAGGGCCAAGATATTCTTTTAGATTTCCCAAAATGCAGACAAAATTTTAAGAAACCTGAAACATCCAAGAGGAGTAAAGAAATTATCAACAACGGTCATTTTATGTGTGATTCTAATGATGATCTTGGACCTGAAGAATGTGAAAGTAACGAGAATGCTAATGCACGTTTTGTTAAAAAACAGACTTCACCTGCAAAAGCAAGTCTTGGTGCCTCAACAGGTCACTTTGGGAAAAACCACAGTTCCCCAAGGATGCTTTCTGTCAAAGATGAATGCAAGGATGAAGAAATCTCAGAACAGATCACAGCTGTAAAGCGTGAACCGAACTCAGACTTTGAGACGGATCTGAAGGCTTGTCCGTACTGCCCTGCTGTATTTGAGTCAGGAATTAGCCTCTCTAATCATATAAGAGGACATTTGCACAGAGTGGGCCTGAAAGTACGGAATTCTGCAGCTAAGGTGACTTCTCTTGAAAAAGTACCTCCAGTTAGACGACGAACACTGCCACAAGTCAAAACAGGTGATGCTTGTCTTATACGTGATATAATTTCTTGCATCTATTCAGAGGTTTTCAGTTTCATTTGTTAATGAAATCAATTAAGATATTAGTTGCAGAAAAGCCTTTAATTATGATACTTTCCTTTTTTCAGGTTTAAAAGACATTTGCAAAAAAAACAAATGGGAGGAAATGACAAATAGTACAGATATAGCTTTATTGTAGGCTAGATATTTTATTTAGCAGTTGGTTTTGCAGTTAGCATCCATAACTAGGAAAAATAATTATCGGCTTATCCGTATCGGCCAGAATTTTTTTATTTTAGTGCATCCATAGAATATTTTGTGTACTAGGCATATTCCAGTAGATGAATTTATGCTACAAAGTAGGGCTGCACAATTAATCGAAAATACTTCAAGTCTGCCTGGCTTAAGTATGTTTTTTCTTTCTACTTGTTTATCGTTAGGGGCGTTTTTCAATTGTTTTAGTTTTATATAACATTATAATAACCGATTCAAATTTTTGACGTTTTTTTAATTTTTAAAGGAAAGAAACCACTCCGTGGATATTGGACACTATAGAGGATTAATACTATAGACAAGCACTAAGGGTTTTCAGTCTAGAGTGTTTTTCGAACTTGTTTATTTTCATATAAAGAATACGGATGCGGTGGCATCAAACAGCTGGTATAAAAACATCTGCAATGTAAAATTGTGATAATAGTTAATAAAATAATCGCACTTCCAATTTAAAGTGCAGGAGCAAATAATCGAACAAAAGTATGATTAATAATGTCATAATTGTGCAGCCCTACTACAAAGTGCTACAAAGTTTAGAAATGTTACATAATTTAGCATTTTTCAGGTTTGGTCCAAATTTACTGATTGGCCTGTATTTTTTCCAAAAGTGTAGATGTCAGAAAAGTGACGATGTATGCCAGCTTTTGTGAATGGACGATCAGCTAATTTTCTGATAATTGGCCAGTAAGCGCTACTACGATGAGGGAATTTTCTGCTTTTTCATATACTGAATATACAATCCATTCGATTTGCAGAAAATATATTTTATCAATTACAATTTTACAAAAAAAAAAAAATCTTTGTATATAAAAATTGTGAATGCGTTATCCAAAATGTATGTATAATCATTACGTACACACAAAATGGGCATTGAAAAGTATGTATGACACCTCATGTATGTCATTAATAACTTACCCTCATGTCGTTCCAAACACGTAAGACCTGCGTTCATCTTCAGAACACAATTTAAGCTTATTTTGGATGAAAACCGGTAGGCTTGTGACTGTCCCATTGACTGCAAAGTAAACTACACTGTCAAGACCCAGAAAAGTATGAAAAGCATCGTCAAAATAGTCCATCTGCCATCAGTGGTTCACCCGTAAGTTATGAGCGAAGAGACTAATTTTTGTACGCGAACAAAAATAAATAATAATGACTTTATTCAACAATTTGTCTCCTCTGTGTCTCTCCGCATCACTGTAGCGCCATTTTGGAGAATATCCTCAGAACGCAAGCAGCGTACGCTATTCTGTGTCAGCCGTGCTGCACAGATGTGCTGTTTTCGTTTAAATCGAAGCGTAAATACACGTAGAAAACATATCCTTGTGTCGCGGATGACACAAAATAGCGTACGGGCTTTTTTTTTGCTGCGTTCAGCAGATATTCTCTTGAAAATGGCGCTAGCCAGTGATGCGGAGGACACAGAGGGACAAAATTGTTGAATAAAGTCAGTATTTGTGTTTTCTTCGCGTACTACAAAACGTATTTAGGCCTTCATAGCGGGTTTTCATCCAAAATATCTTAAATTATGTTCCATTGACGAACGAAGCTTTTACGGGTTTGGGACGACATGGGGGTAAGTGATTAAGGACAAAATTTTCATTTTGGGGTGGAGTATCCCTTTAAGGTAGTAGTTTAAAATTCCCATACAACCAGTGTGTTGCAAGTTAGCTAACATGCAGGCTGGTTAGTGTAGGCATTTTCAGGTTTAGTTTAGACCAATTGAATTGGCTTCTAAGCAATAAATATCTGTTGTAAATGAAGCTGATTTCATATGGTTTCCCTGTTGCAGAAGAGGATACATCCCAGACTGATCATCCAGCAGAGCTGAAAACTGACTGCCAACAGACAGAGCGCATCTGCCCTCTCTGTAGGGAGTGGTTTGACACAAGGACTGGGCTGTCCAACCATGTACGAGGCCATCTGAAGCGACTGGGCAAACCCTCTTCCACTGTGTCTAAATCTCCAGTGATCATATTGAAAGAATTGATGCGTGACAAGAAAGAGTTTCAGATGAAGCTACAGGTTCTTGAGAAGAAGTGCCGCGCCACCAATTCTTTCCATCCTATTAGGTTGAGTAACGGATTAACCTTTGCATCTACTGTCAAACGGCAGAAAGATGATAGGGAGGAAAAGAAAAGGATAGACATTAGTAAAGGCTCACCACCAAGTGATCTGATTGGAATTTTGAAGAAAAGAAGAGCTCATGAAGAGACCAAAGCTAAGCACCCATCCCACACGGCGAGAAAGGCTATCCTTTTATCTTCAGGCAGAGACTGTGGCATGGAGATACAACCTTTCAAAGCAGTGCCAAATTCTCTAGCAGGTAATATTTAATTGAAGGGATGTCACCGTAGTGCTGGCAAACGATTAATCGCGATTAATCGCATCCAAAATAAAAGTTATTGTTTACAAAATATGTGTGTACTGTGTATATTATGTATATATGGGACCCTGGATCCCTAAAACCAGTCATAAGGGTCAATTTTTGAGATTTATACATCATCTGAAAGATGCTTTCCATTGATGTATGGTTTGTTGGAATACAACTATTTTGGACCGAGGATACAAAACTATTGAAATCTGTGGAATCGGCAAGGGGTTCCAAAAATAAAATCAAAATATTGAGAAAATCATCCAAATGAAGTTCTTAGCAAATGCATATACTAATCAAAATTAGGTTTTGATATATTTACAGTGGGAAAAATGTACAAAAATATCTTCATGGAACATGATATTTAATTAATATCCTAATGATTTTTGCGTGTAAAAGGAAAAAGCCCCCCTCGAGTGTAAACGAAACATCGATAATTTTGACTAATACATGTCTTTATGGGATTGCTTAACAATATACCCAGACTTAAGTTTGTGGGTCCAGAGTTACAAATATAAAAATACACACACATGCATGTAAATATTACAGAAAAATATGATGTTTTATATTTATAATATGTTATATCTATTATAAATGATGATGATATAAATAGATACATGTAAATATTTTCAAAATTATAGTATGTGTGTGTTTTATGATAGCATAAAAATATACACTAGTAACACGAAGATGATATTAAACAAAAATTTTATTGGGAGTGCACGATTAATCACGGATTCATCTTGACAGCAATATTTACCATACCCATATGACTTCAAAATAATGGCAGGAAAATGAGAAAAAGAACAAATATACATGTTTGCAAACAGCCCAATGAGGGAGTAATATGACAACATATTTTTTGAGGGAACATCTATTGAAATAACATGAAAAAAGAGTTACGTAAACCCTCATATCTACGCATAATTGATGTTTCAAATGTATTTTAATTTTTGACTCTAATTTGGCTATGGATCACATTTTTGAGTTTCTCAGAAAAAGATGTCAACATATTGGGGAAAATTCTATGCTGATAAATGGGAGACTACAACAAATATAATTTGTCCATTCATATTTGGTCAAATAGCAAAAGAAAAAAATCGACAATAGTTTTTCCACGACTATCCAAAACAGAAAAAAATATATACAGATTGATTACAGCTTGAAGAGACAAAGATCAGATTTACTGTTAATTTACTGTTAGCAATGTTGTAGTTTAGCACAAAGTATAGTCTTTGAAATGTACAATCCTTTAAAATAATATATTTTTAAACAATAATAGTTTTAGAAATGTACAATAATTTAAATTTAAAAAAGTAAAAAAAAACTATAATAGTCTTAGAAGTGTGCAGTGATTTAAATCATTTTTTAAAAACCGTAATTATGATTTAATAACTAGAAATTTGGTCAATTTTGTCATCGCAGTCTGAAAAGGGTCCATAGCCATAAATTTCAGTCTACTATAGAAACATGCCTCTGTATGTCTATATCTGTATCTAGATTTGTATCTAGACAGATAGATATATCTATATTTGTAGAGAGATTATTATACATTAACATTTTATATTAATTCATTAATATAAATGTATAAATGTGACCTGTATTATAGTATCTATGATGACTGTAAGTGTTTAATTTTATATGTTGTGTTTCTGTTACAGAGAAAAGTGAACTCAATAGAAAAGTGTGTGTGCACTGTAATACCACATTCCACAGTGGTGTTAGTCTCTCCAATCATTTGAGGGCATATGCACATAGAAAGAAAAAAGCTCTTCTGGACGGAACTAGTATGTGTATTTCTTTCCTCCTGTGTTAATGCATTTTGTACTTGCGTTTGACTTCCTGTTTATGAAAGATGCTGCACCTCACTGTCACTTTGATCTACTGAAGAATGCATGTCACATGCTCACTGCCTAAACTTTGCTTTGACTGTGCCAATTTCTCATAACAAGTAACTTAAAAAAATATAAGAAAACAAGTATATTTGTTTTTGATAATCTGATTCAGATGCTTTTGGTAGCAGACATTTATACTAACACCTGATGGTTTTTCAGATCATAGTTGCTGCATGATGCCATCGTAGAAGTATTGTTATAATGATATTTTATTTATTCATACTCAACTGTCCAATAATAGAGGGTTACTGAGATCAAGTGAGTATTATTTGGCTGGTCATGTGATCTCAATATGGCGGCTAGTTGTTCACCACAAGGGAAGTGATATTTACATTACATTAGTTTTGAAAGGTATGGAACATGGTGCACTTTTGGATTAAAGATTACTGAATGTAATACATGGAATAAATGCTTTAACATATTTTGCTAAACATGTAAAAAAAATAATAATTGTATAATTTCTAATAAATTCATTGTTTATTATTGCAGCTTTTGACTGTAAACAAGAAAGCAAAGATCAAGTCTGGGTCGAAGAAGAAAAGTACCCTCTGCTTCACACAAGCAAATAAATCTATCTGACTTACTTGCATGTACCCTCTATGACTACAACAAAGTTAATAAAAGTAATTTTATAATAATAGCAATAACAAAAACTTTTATTCATACATACATTTCTACTCTGATTGACACCCACTGAAATGTCATTCAGTGTAACAATATTTCATACAGGCCCAGTTCTACAGGGGTTCTAGAGGGTACTAAGCACCCTCATTTCAAGATCTCCCAAACTATCCAGTGCGTATTTGTGTTTGCACAATGGAGAGCATCAAAAATTAATTGTGCAGTTTAGAGAGCTTCACTGATTATAACAGAACTTTGTAAGATCGTGATGAACGAAGATGAGTGACACTTTTTAGTGATTATAACGACGAAGGCCCTTTGGGTGCTTTCAAAGGGTTTAGTTCACCCAAACATAAAAATGCTAGGCTAGCTGTTTTACTCACCCTCAAGTTCTCCTAGGTGTATATGACTTTCTTCTTTCAGACGAATCCAGTCTGGGTTATATTAAAAATTGCCTTTGATCTTCCAAGCTGTTTAAAGGCAGTCAGCAGGTGTTGCATTCATCAGTCCAAAAGAACTGAAATAAAGTGCATCCATCCATAAAAAAAGTGGCTCTCATGGCACCAGGGGATGAACAAGGTGCCTTCTGTAGACGAATCGAGAGTTTTTTTGTAAGAAAAAATTATCCCTATTCAAAACGTATAATCCCTTTAACTGTACTTGCGCCAACAGTTGACACAGAAGCAGTTCAGAGCATGACGTATGATTTCAGCGTTGCGCAGCGCGGTTTAGTCTCGTGAAAACAATGTTTTGTTTACAGCAGCAAAGGAAGCAAAATGTTTTCTTACTTTAGCAAAGGAAAACCAGTCTCCTCTTGGCTTATATCGAAATCCTCTGACATTCTTCTTTACAAATCCTCGTTTTGTACTTCTAATTCTTGACCGTTGTTTGTTTTGATCTCTCCCCTGCATTTACGCGTGCATCACTTCTGAGCGGCGCATGCGCAAATCTGACCTCATACGTCATCCGCCCGGAACGGCTTCCATTTACAACAGTGAGCGCAAGCTAGATTCAAGTGATTATTACGTTTTGAATATGGATATTTTTCTTACAAAAACGCATCGATTCGCTACAGAAGGCCTTTGATCACGCAGGCTATTTTCATTTTTGGGTGAAATTAACCTTTAAAATCGATACTTCGGTCAGAATTTGTTAGCAACTTCTGTCTTTTGCACATACACGCTGTAAAGTTTCGGGAATGACATCCGCATATTTATGCTGGATTCACTCTCGAAATAGCAATGATTGATATAGTGATAACCATAGCAATGGATTGGACAAAAAAATTGACATGACAATAGATTTCCATTCAGGCTAGAGCACCCTCACAAATTTCAGAACCACTTTCAGTGATTTAATTCTGGAAACAGACTCAAGTTCATATAACAACAACAAAAAAATCTTGTTAGACACATTTAGAACAAGAATCGTTAGATTACATTAAAAGATTCTATTTAAGGATCACAGTGCAGCCCCCAAAAACTAATTCATTGTCATTTTAAATCTTTACCAATCTTTGCCATTGCCCTTCAAACCAATAGGTTTTACCCATTTGTCAGCAAGACAATTTTAATAATTTAAAGTATAATTCAATTTGGTACAATCACTTTTTGTTTTATATATTTTATTAAGTACAGGTCAGAATAAGTGTTTCTCGTTTTTACATAAATCTGTTACACTGAATAACGATGGAACATTATTTCATGTGTATTTTGACATTTTCTTTTTATAAAAGTAATTTGAAACATTAGACACCTATTGTGACCCTGGACACACAAAACCAGTCATAAGGGCCACTTATTTTAAATTGATTTATACATCATCTGAAAGCTGAATAATAAATTATGAATCTTAGGAATAAATAACACACGTTTAGGAATAAATGAATAATTTGTGAGGCTATGACAATATTTGGCTGAGATACAACTATTTGAAAATCTGGAATCTGAAGGTGCAAAAAAATCCAAATATTGAGAAAATCGCCTTTAAAGTTGTCCAAATGAAGTTCTTATCAATACATTTACTATGAAAATTAAGTTAATGGTATTTACTGTTAGGGTGGAATTCGACCAAAAATATCTTCATGGAAACATGATCTTTACTTAATACCCTAATGATTTTTGGCATAAAAGGAAATCTGTAATTTTGACCTATACAATGTATTTTTTTGGCTATTGCTACAAATATTAAACCCCAGCGACTTAAGACTGGTTTTGTGGTCCAGGTCACATTTATAATGTCCTTTCCACGTACATTATATACTTTTTTATATATCTGTGTGTGTATGATGATATATATAGATATATATAATATATATATTTAATATACACAGGTGCATCTCATAAATTAGAATTCGTGGAAAGTTCATTTTAGTATCAGTATTCCACTCAAATTGTGAACGCGTGTATTAGGAAGCGAGCCCAAACTCCATTCAATGCTCACAGACTGAAGTATTTTAAGTCTTTGGTTATTTTAATTGTGATTTTGGCTCACATTTAACCAAAACCCACCAATTTACTATCTCAACAAATTAGAATACTTCATAGACCAATAAAAAAACATTTTTTAGTGAATTGTTGGCATTCTGGAAAGTATGTTCATTTACTGTATGTACTCAATACTTGGTAGGGGCTTTTTTTGCTTTAATTACTGCCTCAATTCGTGGCATGGAGGTGATCAGTTTGTGTCACTGCTGAGGTGGTATGCAAGCCCAGGTTTCACTGACAGTGGCCTTCAGCTCATCTGCATAGATTCTCTATGGGGTTCAGGTCTGGGGTGAGTTTGCTGGCCAGTAATGCACACCAACACCATGGTCATTTAACTAATTTTTGTTTCTTTTGGCAGTGTGGGCAGGTGCCAAATCCTGCTGGAAATGAAATCAGCATCTTCAAAAAGCTGGTCAGCAGAAGGAAGCATGAAGTGCTCCAAAATTTCTTAAATGGGTTCAGTGACGTTGGTTTTCAAAAAACACAATGGACCAACACTTGCAGATGACATTGCACCCCAAATCAATCACAGACTGAAAACTTAACACTGGACTTCAAGCAACATTGGCTATGAGCTTCTCTACCCTTCCTCCAGACTCTAGGACCTTTGTTTCCAAATGAAATGCAAAATTTACTTTTATCTGAAAAGAGGATTTTGGACCACTGGGCAGCAGTCCAGTTCTTATTCTCCTTAGCCCAGGTAAAACACCTCTGACGTTGTCTGTGGTTCAGGAGTGGCTTAACAAGAGGAATACGACAACTGTAGCCAAATTCCTTGACACGTCTGTGTGTGGTGGCTCTTGATGCCTTGACCCCAGCCTCAGTCCATTCCTTGTGAAGTTCACTCAAATTCTTGAATCGATTTTGCTTGACAATCCTCATAGGCTGCGGTTCTCTCGGTTGGTTGTACATCTTTTTCTCCCACACTTTTTTCCTTCCAGTAAACTTTGCATTTAATATGCTTTGATACAGCACGCTGTGAACAGCCACTTCTTTGGCAATGACTGTTTGTGGCTTACCCTCCTTGAAGGGTGTCAATGATTGTCTTCTGGACAACTGTCAGATCAGCAGTCTTCCCCATGATTGTGTAGCCTAGTGAACCAAACTGAGAGACCATTTTGAAGGCTCAGGAAACCTTTACAGGTGTTTTGAGTTGATTAGCTGATTGGCATGTCACCATATTCTAATTTGTTGAGATAGTGAATTGGTGGGTTTTTGTTAAATGTGAGCCAAAATCATCACAATTAAAAGAACCAAAGACTTAAACTACTTCAGTCTGTGTGCATTGAGTTTATTTAATACACGAGTTTCACACTTTGAGTTGAATTACTGAAATAAATAAACTTTTCCACGACATTCTAATTTACTGAGATGCACCTGTATGTGTGTGTGTGTGTGTATTTTACATAAATTTCATACAATTTAAATATTACATATTTACTTTTATAAAAATGCTTTCTGTTAGGTTGTTTTGTCTCTTCCTTTTCCCATTACATATATTCATTTTTTTCTGGAGCCCATTTGTCAGTGCATCATTGTAAATCTAATGTGCAATTGTTTCCGTGTGCAGGTTTTGTGATCTAGTCTTCCAGGGCCCTTTGTCAGTGCAGGAGGACTGGATAAAGCATTTACAGAGGCACATCATGAATACCGCTGTACCGCACACGGGGGCAGGGATGGTGGAAGTTGCCTCCTTCCCCAAGGACTCTTGCCCCAACACAGTACCACAGGCACAACCTTCAGTGATGCAAATATCCTCATGAGCCCAGGAAAACACACAATTTGTCTTTGGAATATCACTTGTATGTAAATTGTTTGGTTCCCATTTGAATTTTATATTGCCATCAGTAAGGACTTTTACGTTTTTTACTCTTATTGAGGATCCATTGTTAACAGACCGCTTTTTAGATATTGTTACATTGTGCTGGTGTTGAACATTGTCAAAGAACGTACGAACGGTGGGTGAATATGTTGAGGATTCAGTGAAACCCACCAAAAGACAACCTTTACCTCAGATCCTTCTCACACCGAGTTTAATCTGTCAAGGCAGATTTATGCTCTACAAAAACTGAAATTAAACTGTATGTGGATTTTATATCAAGCCATTTTAATTTGAAAACCAACGCAATTTTTTTTGTCCCATCCATGGATTTTAAAAGGTGCACATATGATGTATATGTGTAGAAATGTAAGTCTTTTGTAAATGTAAGAACAAGAAATGTAAGTATTTACATTAGAATTTTGACTCATGCCAACACACCAGTCATTATGTGAAACAACCCATTCTATTGATATTAGCAGTTCGGACAGTATGCATGTCATAACTCCCTGTTTACACCATTTCTGGTAACATTTTGGTTGTTCATTTATTACCCTGTTTTGATTTTATCTTTGATCTGTAAGTTTGCCACGTGTGCAAAAAAAAGAAAAAAAAAGAAAAGGAGGAAAATAAACATTAACTGTTACTTGTGTAGGCCATTTTTTACGGTTCAAATATTTTTGTGTATAAACCTTTTTAGGTAATTTATGTGAAAAAATGTAAATCACTATAAACAGTTTTGCTGTTCAGAATAAAATGTTTTTGTCGTCTTCATCTTGTTGGTATGTTCAGCTATGAATGTAACCGTTTGTTTGCAAATGTGTTTATCAATTTGTGCCACAATCTACAGATTGCAAGAGTAGCAGTCATTTTATACACATACAACCCGAAGACTGACTGATTTATCACTAAGTGCTAGATTCAACTTTAGATAAGAGTAAATTACTACTGATACTGGGATATGTGCAGAAAGCCAAATCGTCCTCTCTGAGGCAGACCTAGTCATGTGAAAGAAACTGGTGGATCTGTTGGTAGATCCTGAACAGTTAGGTGTCACCAAGTTTGTGGGAATATAAATCCAGGCAGAAGAGTCATGATATCACATTCAGCTTCAGACACACCCATTGCTGAAAGGTGTTCAGATTTAAGAACAATCATGCCACCTCCATTCACAAACACTTGCAGACTTATTGAACCAAAGGGCTCAGTGTCTTAGGCAAATTTTTCACCAGCTGTAACTATAAACAGTTATCAAGATAGAAATGTCTACGGGAAACGACAATAAAACCAAACAGAAAGGGGTGGGCTAACCCTCCCTGCAGGTATTGTTCTTTGTAATATTAGCCCTTCGTGCTAAACCTGAAGGTTAATCCAATTGCTTTTTAAAAACATTGTAACATGTATCGAAGTCTTGTTCATACACAACATTTAATAATAATCAGAGAACAGAAAAAATAAGGCATTAATAATTACACAACAGAGAATGTTAAGGGCAGTTGTTGTAGATGTTCTTTGACAAGCGTTTGGCTTCTAAGATATAATCATAATGACAGCGCAAAAGTAAACCGAGGACAGCTTTACAAGGTCACTGTCTTTCTAATCATTAGGTGCAGGGTGTACACCCCCCATCCCCCCATTCTGGCAGTTCTTAGTCCTTGACATGCCTCTTATCAGCACAACACAGCAAAAACTTTTCATATGTTTCACACTTAACGAAGGAAATCTTCGTCTTCGACTCGAAAGCAATGCAATATTGCTGTTATTGCTAAAGAGAAAAGATGAACTTTCATCAAATCTTTCATCCTGTCAAATCTTGTCTTTTGGAGCGTATAAAATGCTGAGAAGTGCAGCTCCTAAACTCAATGGACAAATCTAACAAAATACTTGATACATTTACATGCGTTTAATGTTGTATAAAAAACATAAAATGTATTCTCGGTTGGGATTGTTTCCATAACTAAAGAGTTAAAGAAAAGACCTCACTGAAAACTGCCGTTGATAGACATTTTTGAAAACAAATTTATGAGAACTACTGACCTTTCAATACTTAAAGGGATAGTTCACCCAGAAATGGTCATTCTGTCATTATTTATAGGTGTTTTTGTCTATACAATAAAAGTCAGTAGGGTCGGATATTGTTTTGGGCCCCATTAAATGGATAAAAAACAGTTCAAAATATCTCCTTTTGTGTTCCACAGTAGTCATACAAGTTTGGGATGACAAGTAAATAATGAAAGAATTGCAATTTTTGGGTGCACTGTCTCTTTACAATATGCATCAGCCTGCATATTCAATATGACAACAAAAATGTAATTTAAACAAATGGCAAACAGAAGCAAACACAAACCTGTTGTTTGCAATGTTCCTGTTGTATGTTGCAACACATGTGTATTTGCTTCCTGTCTTTGAGGCCCATTTATAGACCATATCGTTGATGACAGGCCCATAGAAGTTTTTGCAGACTTCTGCAGAATTGAATTCTTATTCACTACTGATACTTTCCTTGACCTCCAGAGGCAGTGTGTCGAAAAGATGATCCTCCACGAAAAGGAGGTTTTTCCGAAGAAGGCGACACTGGCCAAGCTGGAATGGAAGGCAATCTAAGCAGTTCCCTTTGAGCTCTAGATGGGACAGCTGAACTAACTGCCCAATCGCCTCTGGGATGGAAGTGATGCTGTTATGACCCACACATAAAACCTTTAGTTTGGAACATTTAAACAGTTGATTAGGCAGAACCTCTACCTTGTTCCCAGTGATTGAGAAATGCTGAAGGTTGTGAAGGTATCCAACCTCCACTGGTATACTTGAGATGCAATTGTGGCTGAGGTCAATGTGCCTCAGCTTGGGCAGATGAAACAAAGCTGGAGGAAGGGTCTCTAGTTTATTGTGACAGATAACGAGGGACTCCAGACTCTTTACTAAGCCTATCGATGGTGGAATGGCAGTGATCTTGTTGTACCATAGCTTGAGGCACATCAATCTTCTCAGGTGCTGAAAGCTTATGATCTCCTCAATGGTCCGGATATTATTATTCTTCAAATCCAGTTCTTGCAAGTTAGCCAAGCTAAAGATGGCATGGGGGATCCTCTCCAAATCACAGTTCTGGAGCTCCAAATCAACCAGGCTCGTTATCTTCTTGAGACTGTTCAGTACCAGTAATTTAGTCCCATCATTGTGTATCACCAGTTTGGTAAGATGTGGCGAGAGTTCTGTTAGATTAGTTGGTATTTTGTTGAGATTGCTTTTGAGGTACAACATCCTCAAGTGTCTTAGATCTCTAAGTGACTCCAAACCGATCATCTTGTTGTGTTCAGAGTTCAAGTTCCCAATCAGGTTCAGTTCCTTTAGGCTCCTCAACAGATAAATCCACGGTGGGATTTCTGCTACATCAGTAAACTTAATGTGAAGGCATCGCAGATGGTCACGGAGAAAAGTGAAAGCAGTTTGTTCGACTTTAGCGGGGCAGTGATATAGATGTAGTTCTCGTAGGTTGGTCATCTGAGAAACTTTGGCTGAAATCCTGACCTCAGGAATAAGCTCTAACTTGAGGACTTCCAGATCGGTGAGGTCAAATACAGCATTAGGGAGTCCCGACAGCATAAAGAGTTGAAGTTCTTGTTCATCCTGAGCATTGGAGGTCACATGCTGACGTAGTTTTTCGAACGTCCATTCGTGGTTAAGGCTTATTTCTCGTAGTTTGTTCTCACTCACCTCAGAGAGAAATACGCCAAATCGTTTGGAGTACAACTGGTCGTATTGGTCGACCATGTGTAGAAGAAACGCAAAGTCGTTTTTGACATCAGGAATATCACTAAAGCTACTTTCCTCTCTGACTTTTTCAAAAGAGTACTCCTTAAGAGGTCTCCTGAAGAGCCAGTAGAGTGTATACAAACATACCAGTCCATAGAGACATATCATAGCCATAAAAGTGAAAAGAAGTTTCCTCAACATGAATGCCATGTTGTGCGTGCAAAAGAACTGATCATACCCGGTCAAACTTTCGATTTTAGGTTGGCATATATGGCAGAAACTGATCTTCGAGGCAAATGTTGATGTATAGCTCAAGATCAAAATGATCTTTAGTGCTTTTATCGCTGTCTGAGCCACATAGAGTTTATAGATGAAGTCACTGTCTTCTACATGGACTCGAAATTTTCGCACTTTCTCAAAAAGAGCCTTGGCTTGTTCTCCATCTTTTTTGTCTAAGGTGGTCAGGCTAGGAGCTTCTGCAATAAGCTTTTCGGTTGGAAACTGCACCGTTGGAGTTTCAATTAAAGGTGTAGACTGACTGCTGTCCTCCGAGGATACGTGTTTCTGGAAAACCACACCACCTGTGAATCTCTGCTTTTCCTCAGAATCTTCACAAGCAGTTTCAGACAAAGCTTTCGTTGTCCATGGTGATTCAAAGCACCGCCCCAAAATGGAAACAAAGTGTTCAATCTTTGAGCTGGTCTTTGGGTACTTGAACCAAAAATTGCTGCTTACCATTAGCATTATAGTGTGTATGAGGGCAAGGTAAGGGAAGTATTTGTTGTACCATGGTAGGGCATCATGGTAGCACATTTGGTTGACAAAAACATACTGCTGATAGTCCAGATTTGTTTTTCGTCCTCTGGGTTGAGGTTGAGACCACCTATCTTCTCCTTTTAAGGGGGTAGGTTGAGTGTTAAGGAGTTCATGTGCAACGCTGTCAGGAAGGTCTCTGGTTGTTGAGGGTGTGGTGCCCAGAACGGATGTGGAACATTCTAATCGATTTTGTGCTGCCTCAGGGTTTGTGCTTTCCTCAAGAATGGGAAGACATGCCACTTGGTCTTTGGATAACTGCATAGTCCCAGAAAAGATGGCTAACATCAACATTATTACTCCAATATAATCCATGAACACATCCCACCATGGTTTCAGAATACGGTATTTCGGCTGGATGTCATTAAGGGAGGCAACTTCAGTTAGACTGAACATTCCTGTAATAAAGAGTAGTGCAGTCAGTGCATATGAAACCAGTGCATGTTTGAACAGAATTAATTTGAGCCTATTACATGTCTCAACATTCTTCAAAGGTCTTGGGTGTTTACTCCAAGATAAAGTAAACGAACACTATATTTTATTGAGCAGATTTACATTTAGTCTGACTCTTTCACTGAAAATGACTTACAGCACAAATGTATATATAAAAGAGTGAGTTAAACCATGCAGAGTGCATGTACTGACTGTGCATAATTTGAAAAATACCTGCTAGCCACATGTGGCTTCAAGTTACAACATGAAAGGTCCGACCATCTCAAGAGTGTGTCATGTTTGAAATAGCACTTCACTGCGACGACTCGCATGTTTGTGTGGCATGAGAAACACGTGTCCATTCACTTCAGATGTGATTCCTGATTCTGGGTTAAAACATTTTTGGCTGCCAACATGGTATTTATAGCCCAATTCTGTTTATAGCCCAATTCTGTTTTTAAACTCCCAGTGGCATGCACACAGTTCGAGCACTGCTTTATTTGATGTCTGCTATTTTCTCAGAGTAGTGCATGAGAAATAGAGTCTGGAAACACATGGCAGCTGGTAATCATTAGAATTGTCTGTGATAACCATTTAAGGGATTTAAGAAATATATAAGCTAAGAAGCCCACGATTCTAACTTTGAGTTGATTGCATCGCTGGGTCATTCCACAAAAAGAGTGTTTTATGTGTCTTTATTTTGACTTTTACAGCTAATTCTCTTTTCAGGACAAGCCTTAGTGACTTCAATTCATATGTTGTTAGATTTATCAGTAGGGGGCGACCTTGCAAATACACAAAACTGTTTTAATGTATGTCAACATTAAATTCTGTTAAACAGCGTCTTGTAGAGCCAAGACAGCACAATGCCAAATTATGGCTTTAGTTTTCATACATTATTATGAGTAAACTTTTTAAATCAGCAATTCAGAATCCAAATGCAGCCATTTAGTCGATGACCCTGTAAATTTAATTTGAAAACGTTTCTAGGTTGTTCTGAAATGGATATTATCAGGCTAATGAAACATTGTCTTAAAATAGAAATATTCTCATTCGTATAATGCAGTAATTTGATGTCAAGATCTACGAGGCAGACAGAGTCTGAAAAGCTAAACTGCTGAACTCACATAACATGCAGCCCCTGGGAATAATATATTTCTAGGTAGTAGGAAGAGATAAGCCTCAAAGCCCCAGATTAAAACAGTAAAACGGTCTACTTACTGTCTCTATGCTGTTTTTCACTGGGATGGAAGAGTGCGCGCTGTCCTTATCCTGATTGCCATATTGCTTTAAACGCTAGATTTGTCAAAAGTTGTTGTTAAGCAGGAAACGGACTACAAAAGTCAGCATAATCGCCACCAAACAGTCTTGTTTCAGCGTAGTAATGTAGTGTCCATCAAGCACTGCACACGCTGTCCAGAGCAGTCTAACTTCGGCGTGAGGTTAAAATATGCGATTCTTTGTCCGACCTGCTCCGACGTGTAGTTCAGCAGTCAAGATGACGGAGCTGTTCCGTTCGTCAACTGCGTATTTCATTGGACGTTAACAGCGTAGCGTTTATGAACGCACTGGATAAAGGTGAATTATCAACAAAAAGGCTCTTAGAGCTGCAGACGCGCCCAGCACACAAAGCAGTGTTTTAGATAAAGTTTTTTTGTTTTTTAATTAAAGGTGGAGTCTGTGAACTATTACAGTTCTGACAGCCATAACTATTCAACAATTAAGACCCCGATCACTCTTTCTTACACTTTATTTTCTTCTTCCTTTTTATTATGAGGAAACTAGCCAGATGCTTAAATGGTGGAGTAATGTTTGGTTGGCACAGTGTGCAGGAAATGTCTTGGGTTACTAAACTAACCCACCCCAAATGTTTTTTTTTTTCAAGTTTCAGCTAGTTTGTAAAGAGGAACATAGATTGTCCTTTGTTGTCTGTCTGACTGAATCATGAACACGTGTGTTTTTCTTCCTCTTCTGTCATTTTTTTTTTATTCCACCAGTGTTTCGAATGCTTTTGATTATTCATAAAGAATCATAATATAGTTTATGGCATGCATACGTATTTCCCTAAATTACACAAGCCCAAATGAACATTTCTACTGTTTATATAAGTTCAACACATTTTATTTTACACATGCAGCTGCCATAAAAATTTATATAAGATGTCATCACCTGTTTATCAGAGCATTTGCTCCTTTAGTGCTCTTGAGTATCATTAGACGAGAACAGATTATCCCTTATGAGTTAAGAGAGATATGAGTGTTCTCACCATAGCATGATTATAAAAGGGCCCAACCCTTGGTTTCTGAGAGCACTACAGGAGGAATTAAACCAATGATAACTTTGTATGAGACATCTGCATTATTAAGCACAAATGATTAATGAATTTAGGGATGGTATATAATTTTAAATTCAGCATTGTTGAAACTTTAAAGGCCTTGTCAGTAAACAGAGGAATTAAAAAGAACAAATAGTGACAAATAGTTTTAAAATGAGACTGCAAATCACGTGCATTTTCCATTGTAGCCTGTGTTATGTTTCAGATCAGACTTGTAATGTATTATACAGCACTATTTATAATCGGATTTGAGTTCAAACAAACGACAAAATTAGATGCATATTGTGCTAGGGCTGGCTCTAACATCTAAGTTGGGCTGTTGTATATATAATAAAACTGTTATATTTTTATATTAACTGTATAATGAATTCAATCTGGAATGCCAGATAAAGAGACTACTTAATGTGAAAAATGTAACAAATTGAATTCCCGTATTTTAAGGTTGAAACTGAACATTTGGAATGTAATGAGAAGAAACGGCACGTATCTTAAATGCAAGAAACGACTTCACATGAATTTTTGAACATGAATGAATGTCGAATCATAAATTTGTAAGTTTGGCACTTGTGGCTTTCCGTCTCTGCCCTGTACACGTGACCTAGAAAACCTATAAATATGGGTAGCGGGCGTCCATTGTGTTCACCAGAGTCACTGCCGTGGACGACAGACAGTAACAGTATGGCGTCGACGAGCCGGTTAGTTACCATTTCTGCTGGTTTGGTGTCTCTCTGATGTCGTTTTGTAAAGGTTGGAGTAGATGGCCTTTGAATCTGTCCGATGTGGGCCTCTATAGGCTTTTTAGTCGTAGTTTGTTGTCGTTGTGGTGCGTATAAAGCCGATAATGAATACACTGTCATTTTCTGCTAGCGCACGTTGGCTAGCTGTTCGCATCGTATGAAATACGACACAATGAGAGCTCATTTCTGCAAATAATTTTTAAAGACAAGCCGTCAGATAAGTTGTGGAAGGTTGAGATGCCTGTCAAAAGCTAACTGCAGAGCTAACAGAGCTAACTGCGCGTACATCACTAACAAGATGGGCTCTTGAAAACTCTCAGGAAGCGATTCCTATCGATTATTTATCTAATAAACATTTCCTTTATTTATCCTAACTCATGTCTGCGTTGTTGAGGCCATAACATCAGTGTTTAGCATTCCAAGCCACCCTTTAGTCCACGGTTATTTTTTTATTTTTGTTTAATATTTATATATTTAAATCTTATAATTTTATAGGGATTGCACGAATATATAATTTGATGCATAACAACCCCTTAGCTGAGCATATGGCATATTCAAAATAATGGATTAATTTACTATTTTAGTCAATAGGGATCAGAGAGGAACACTAAAAGTTTGTCATATTTAAAGTAAGGTTTAGATTGTATGTATGTGTGTGTATATATATATATATATATGTGTAGAAGGTCATATACGTTTAAAAAATAAAAAACGAGAAAAGGAAATGATGCATCAAGAACTTCTCTAATGAATTAATCCGTATCCAATTAAAAAAAAAAAAATCTAATATGCCCTTGCTTTAAATGAGTATCTGTGGTGGTTCATTTGGCATCTTCCTGTAGTGTTTACTGTATCCTAATCCACAGACAAACAGTTGTTTTCTAATGTCAGTAGAGTTCAAGAGTTCATGTGGATTTTTCCTGACCTCTGGAATTTTGTCTGTTTTAGTGGAGACTCTCTTCCCAAGGTGCAATGCCCCAATCACCCCGATGCAATACTGGTGGAGGACTACAGGGCAGGAGACATGATCTGTCCTGAATGTGGCCTCGTAGTAGGTATGAGTCTCCACCTGCTTCTGAATATTCGAGCTTTAAGTGGACATTTTCATCACTAACTTAAACAATAAGACAATAAACTTGTGTTTTCTTTCTTTCTTAGGTGACCGTGTAATTGATGTAGGGTCAGAGTGGAGAACGTTCACCAATGAGAAAGCAACTAAAGATCCGTCTCGTGTTGGTGACACTCAGAACCCTCTCCTCAATGGAGGAGACCTCACCACCATGATCAGCAAAGTAAGGAACTTGTCTACCTATTTATAATGCATACATGCATAAATGTGTGTTTTCATCATGATTTTTAAATATGGTATTTCAGGGAACAGGTGCAGCGAGCTTTGATGAGTTTGGAAATTCCAAGTACCAGAATCGGAGAACCATGAGCAGCTCCGATCGAGCCATGTTGAATGCCTTCAAGGAGATAACCACCATGGCCGACAGGATCAACCTCCCCAGAAACATCATCGTGAGTGTCCCAGCCTACTAAAAATATAACAAATTGAATTCCCGTATTTTTAGGTTGAAACTGAACATTTGGAATGTAATGAGAAGAAACGGCACGTATCTTAAATGCAAGAAACGACTTCACATGAATTTTTGAACATGAATGAATGTCGAATCATAAATTTGTAAGTTTGGCACTTGTGGCTTTCCGTCTCTGCCCTGTACACGTGACCTAGAAAACCTATAAATATGGGTAGCGGGCGTCCATTGTGTTCACCAGAGTCACTACTGTTATTGAATTAGATGGTAACGTAATTATGCACTCGTTCAAGTCAAAAACACAACACCATAACTAAACTAAACCAAAAAATGATATTGTAAACAGTTAAGCCAAATAACTACTTCAGAATTTTGTATAACATACATGATAAAAAATATTTGTTTGTTTTTTAAAGCAAACCATGAAAGTTGAGTGATTAACTTAACACTTTTTGTCTGTAAGCTGCTTTGTAAATCACACCATTAAAATGATTGAAATACAAGTTGTTAATTCAAAATAATTTGCCCAATCATTCACTAGAGCTGGCTTCTCTAAATAAAGTTTGTACATTGAAGATTTGACCTATTATAGAGGAGTGTTTCTGTCATGTTTTACATCAACACATCTGATGTCAGAACTTGGCAACGCGTGTATCACTGGACTAGAAGAGTTTTGCATTATTAAAAACATTCGTTAAAGGGGTCATATGACGCGATTTCATGTTTTCCTTTGTCTTTGGAGTGTTACAAGCTCTTTGTGCATATATAAGATCCGTAGTCACAAAGATTAAAGTTTCAAACTCAAAAGAGGTATGCTTTCTAAAAGTTAAGACTCACCCACGCCTTCCTAAAACACACCCCCACAAATCTATGTCACTGTGTTGGTTGATTTGGATAACACCGCCCAAATGTATACGCAAAGAAAGAATTTGTAACTTTTATTCTTGCTGTAGTGTTGTTGTTGTCGCTGCCACCATGTTGTGGAGACGCTGTGTGTTTCCAAATATGGTAAGGGGCATAACATTTCTGTCACACGCTTGAGGTATTCGGCCAATCACAATGCACTGGATAGCTGGCCAATCAGAGCACACCTCACTTTTCAGACCGATGAGCTTTGTAAAAATCGACGCATTTCAGAAAATGAGAAACAATAATGTACAGTATGTGGAAAGTAATGTTTTTTTTAACCTTAAACCGCATAAACACATTGCATTACACCAAATACACAAAATAATGTTCTTTTTAGCAACCATCATATGACCCCTTTAATCAGTATTTCCAACCTCACTTGAAGAGCATATTCCTCCATCCTCTCATTAAAGTTTCCTTTCTCTGTTTCAGGACCGAACAAACAACTTGTTCAAACAGGTTTACGAACAGAAGAGTCTGAAAGGCAGAAGTAATGATGCGATCGCTTCAGCCTGCCTTTACATAGCCTGCAGACAGGAGGGCGTCCCTAGAACATTTAAAGGTATGAACCACTTGCTCTTTTTTTATGTTGCTGTTTATTAATAGACTATATTGTACTGAATTTACTGCGTCTACCGTCAACATTGGCTCAACCAATAGAGGACAACAGTCAGCATTTTCTTTATAGGGCAATTTTATTTTGATCAATAACTTATAAACAGTTAAAATTAAAACAGACTTACTGTGAGCTACGAGGTTATTAATCGATGGTATTTGCTTTGGTAAAGCTAAGAATTATTTAAAATTTTAAATTAACACCTTTAAATCAACAGTGTTATCTTTTACCATCAATTAAATACTTGATTTAATTTGTTTGGGCTTTGAAGTTTGTAAAGTTCCAAAGCACTTCATAGCTGGTTGTTTCGTAACTCTTAAAAGACTTTTCTAAATCCCTTTGGGGAAAAAAATTCGTCCAGAACAAAGCCTACTGAAAAAGTGGGTGGGCACTGTTGCCCTCAATTGTGTGTTTATTTGTTTGAGCGACCAGTGGAAGGCAGAAGGGAGTGTTCTGGAAAACCTCTTCATTTTGTAACAGAAATGACACACTTCACCTTTAGCATGATGCTAGATAACTCTAGAACTGAAGATGTTTAGCTATCAATATTCCAGCAGGTATTGATTATATATAATTTCTATCTCCCTCCACCCCAGAAATCTGTGCCGTGTCTCGGATCTCGAAGAAGGAGATTGGCCGCTGCTTCAAGCTTATCCTGAAGGCTCTTGAGACGAGTGTGGATCTCATTACAACCGGCGACTTCATGTCACGTTTCTGCTCCAACTTGGGCTTGCCCAAACAAGTGCAGATGGCGGCTACTTACATCGCCAGGAAGGCTGTTGAACTGGACTTGGTTCCAGGGCGCAGTCCGATCTCAGTGGCAGCCGCAGCCATTTACATGGCCTCTCAAGCGTCTGCTGAGAAGAAGACACAGAAGGGTAAGAGAGAACAAGTATATAATCCAGTCAACGAGTATTGCGATAATCAAAAACGAAAGGCGGTATGTTTGCGTGCTTGATGAATGGAAGTTATTTTTCTCCTGTGCAGAGATTGGGGACATCGCTGGAGTGGCAGACGTCACCATCCGTCAGTCCTACCGTCTCATTTATCCCCGCGCTGCCGATCTCTTTCCTTCAGACTTCAAGTTCGACACACCAGTGGATAAACTGCCTCAACTGTGAACACCCATGTGCCCCACACTCACCGCTCTTTGTACTTTCAGAATTTTTGCCTTTTTCTCTTTGAAATTGGCACGTTTTGCTCTTCCCCCGTGAAGGCACAAGCCTTTTGAAAAGACGACGGCAGAGATTCGGCAAAGTACATTAGACACATTCCAAGTTAAATCACAGATTGCAGGCTGTACTTTCATTTGTGTGTATATAAATTGTACATATGTCTAAGTGAGAATTTGGTGGTTGCAACTAGGCATATTTCTTACTGTAACATTTTCTTTTGTAGGAAATGATTTTGTTAGCTTGTTTGCATTATATTTAGTAACTTAAATAAATGCTTTTCAGAAAAGCATGGTGAACATCTCGGAAATCCCCAGAACAGGTGTACAAATACCATGGGCTTTGAAAGCGTGTAGCTCACGAATGGTTTTGTTTCCCCCTCTTTTTTTTCTTTCACGAGGGGAACGGTATGAAGCAGAAGTTTCTGTTCGTGTGTTTCTGTTCCTGTATCCACAGCTCTGTTATTATAAAGATTTCATGAAACACCAGAGAATCCTTTTTGAAGTGACAAATAAACCATTTACAACCTGGTCAGGTCTACGAAATGCAGAAAGACTCGCGACTTACGTAATAAAACATTTATTTTGTGCATTCATGATGGCTGACAGTTTGAGGCAAACCTCCGGTAGCTAGTGATCCACCCTCGTGAAGTCAAAAACTTCATCGAGCAGTCTGCTCCCTGCTGCAAATTGATCGTCTGCTACACAAGTCCTAGCGCAGACAAAGGACCGAATACTAGTATGAATAATGAAAGAGAGGGTAGAAAAAGAACAACCTGGTTGAGTACAGTCCGTGTGGTCTTTTCGCCACATTTAGATTTAAACCAGGATATTTTTGAGACCAAAATTTGTGCTTCCAGCGCACGGTTGGTGTTTATGGTGTCGTGTGCGTAAATCATAAATAGCCCCAGACCAAAAAGCTAGGACTACCCCTACCACTTGGTATTTGCTTAATATTATTGAGCACATATGAATGAGGGGTTTACATGCAGGGTAGACCTATTCGCTTGGAACCAATTATAGCACAGTTATCGTGTAGGTTTATATTGAATCATTTTGGAGTGCATGATAGCATTAGATCCAGTCGCAGTCTTTTCAATACATCCAGTTTAAAAGTTTGAGGTTGGTAAAAATGTATGTTATTGAAAGAAATCTCCTTGATTTGAGAAATCTATTTGAACAAAAATACAGTAAAAACAGTGACACTCATGTGGTCCCTTTTAAGAGTACCTGTTTTCTATTTGAATATATTTTAAAATGTATTTTATTCCTGTGATGGCAAAGCTGAATTTTCAGTGTTGTTTAACTTACTGACCCCAAACTTTTGAACGGTAGCGTAAATCCACTGACAGCTTAAGTCTGGTAAAAAAACAAAACCTGACCCTATCCTGAAACTTGATAGAAAAATAACTTACTGAATGGAAGTAAATGCATTTCCGGTTTCAAAGCACTGACATATATGACTAGAATTGTAACTGGTAGTTCATATTTGTGGTTTTCGTAGTAACTTGGATCATAATGCATTAATACTGTACTGTAGGGAAGAGTATAGTCTCCATTACATAAAAATGGCTAAATGTTTTGGTAATCTTGGCAAACTATACATTCACTGGATGAGGTACAATGTATCACCTATTATTTCGGTCTATGGCTTTAAAAACCCTTTCACATAATTAACATTGACAGCTGACAGATTATTTAAACCAGTCGCATTGTAAATGCTTCAAAAACAAAACTATAAAAACGAAGGCTCATCATTCTCAGTGTGACTGAAGAAATTCTGTGGGCAAGATGAATGTGGATGTGGCGTGCTGGCTTCCTCAACACAAGGGGGTGTCAGTGAGGCACCTGATCACATGGTTCATTGTGTCAGTAGTCAGTATAGTTGTAAACTATACTGCTCAGTTTATGTTTTTCATTATCAGTGCTTAGGTCCTGATGAAATGGAATAATTATCCCGAACCTGAACATACTCCATTTAAAAAATAATAATAAACGTTTCTTCATCATGTTAATACGGAAAAGGGGTTGTGGTAATCCTAAAATAACACTGACGACAAAAAGGGATATCTGCAAATGATCTGATTCACATTTTCTGTATCTGTGTGTGTGGATAGGGATGGATGTCAACAAGTGGCTAACACCAGTCCGCAATATAGTCAAAGTCTGCAAACAGGTTCTGCTCATCCTGGGTCAAGGACCGGGGCTCTCTGGGCGGTGTGAGCACCGGAGCCTCTGAGGTAAATTCATCATCAAAATTACTAACGTCACTGGAACTCTGGATTGTGGGTAAAAATGGTGGCTTCACTTTCTTTGCTAATAATCCATCCCAGTCAATATTCTGGAAAAAAGAAGGTACAAATAATATTGATAGAGAAAGAGAAAGGGGGAAAAAATACATTGCTTGGAATGAATTGAGACGTGTAGCCAGATGGTTCAGAAGTTACCCTGAAGAACAGATGTTTCTTCACATCCTCTGCGTCACGTTCACCGGCTCCAAGTCGTCGCTCAGGATTCCTTCTTAATAACTGTGCGCAAAAGTGAAAGATATTAATAACAAGACTGATATTCGTGTCCGCACCTGGTAAATTCACACTGGTAAAGCTGCTCTTTGTACCAACCCTTCTCATAATGGAGATGGCTTCTGTTGAGAGGAATCTTGGGTAGCGGACTTCGTCATTCACAATGCTGTCAAACACCTCTTCTTCATCATCACCGGGAAATGGAGACTATGGAAACACGAGTTTGCTTAGTAACACAAACCTGTTACAAAAATACTGTCGCTTTCACACTTAATACATTTGCTTGTATGAATATGAATATAATTATCTCCTCGTCAAAGTTATGAGGTACACTCAAAAGTTTGAGGTCAGTAAGATTTTTTTTTGTAAGAAATTAATACTTTTATTCATTCAGGAAGGAATCTAAAGTGACAGTAAAGACATTTCTAATGTTTCTAATGTTATTTCCATCTCAAATAAATGCTGTTCTTTATAACTTTCTGTACATCAAATAATCCTGAGAAAAATGTATCATGGTTTCCACAAAAATATTAACTGTTTTAAACATTAATAATAATAATAATTTATTGGACAGCAAATCAGCATATTAGAATGATTTCTGAAGGATCATGTGACACTGAAGATGGGTATAATTAAAATATTAAAATATAAAATTATTTCAATTGACAATTGTTGTTATGTGTACTGTTCTTTTTAATTCAATAATAAGTAAGTAGCCTTGGCGAGCATAAGAGACTTATATAAAAGAAAATGAAAATACAATAAATACTTAAAATAAAATAAAATAAAACTCTGACCCCAAACTTTTAAGGTAGTGTATTTAGAGAGATGATGAGAAATGAATAAACCGAAGTGGATGAGGTCTGACCTCGCCGACAAGCATCTCAAAGATAAGCACGCCGAGCCCCCACCAGTCCACCGCACGTGTGTAGGATGTTTCGGTTAACACCTCAGGAGCCAGAAATTCTGGAGTGCCACAGAAAGTGCTCGTTCGGTCCCGGTAACCCATTCCTAACACAGAAAAAGGTAGAACATTTGCTTCTGGGGCTTGTACAGCAGACAACACAACAACAAACATATCCTTACCTTCTTTGCAAAGACCAAAGTCGGCAATCTTGACGAATCCCTCTGTGTCAAGCAGTAAGTTATCCAACTTCAGATCCCTGAAGAACACATGTATTAATCCTCAAATTAATTTAATGAAAAACTATGAATATGTGTGTCAAAAAATTCAGTAGTTAAAGGGTTAGTTCACCCAAAAATGCAAATTCTGTCACTAATTACTCACCCTCGTGTTGTTCCAAACCCGTAAGACCTTCGTTCATCTTCGGAACACAATTTAAGATATTTCTGATGTAATCTGAGGGCTCTCTGACCCTGCATAGACAGCAAGGTAACTACCACGTTCAAGGTCCAGAAAAGCACCAAGATGATCGACAAAGTAGTCCGTGTGACATCAGAGGTTCAACTATAAAGTTACGACATCATTATGCCGATCTGGGTCAGCGCCGCCACACGCTCGTCATGGTACTGTCATGAACGCGTGTCCAAAGTGACACAGTAGAGACGAAAATGTGGAATAAAGTAGTTATTTTTGTTTTCTTTGCGCAAAAAAGTATTCTCGTAGCTTCGTAACTTTATAGTTGAACCTCTGATGTCACACGGACTACTTTGTCTATCATCTTGGTTCTTTTCTGGACCTTGAACGTGGTAGTTACCTTGCAGTCTATGGGAGGGTCAGAGAGCCCTCATATTTCATCAAAAATATCTTAAATTGTGTTCCGAAGATGAACAAAGGTATTACGGGTTTGGAACAACACGAGGGTGAGCAATTAATGACAGAATTTTCATTTTTGGGTGAACTAACCCTTTAAGTACAGATCTTTTTCTAATACCTGTATACAATCTTGTGCTCGTGAAAAAACTGTAACCCAAGGACGACACAGGCTGCATAAAACCTACAACAACAGAACATATAATGATGACAAAGACTGATGATTTAAATAATGATTTATCTAAAAGCATGACTCTTGTGTCACTCACGTGGCCCGCGGCTCTGAAAACACATCGGCATGAATGTGCATCATGAGGTCTCCTCCTGCCGCATACTCCATCACAAAACACACATGCTCCTTGGTCTGGAAACATGCAAAAAGATTGACGAGGAACGGATGCCGCACACTGTTCACAGTCTCGAATATCCTCTTCTCACACATCAAACTAGGAGAACAGAAAATAAGACAGGATAAAATAAGACCAAACAGCTTGTAGTTGATAAGTGCTGCTCACAAATTATCGTATATAAAACAGAGAAGAACAATTTACCTTTCAACCTCATCACGTGTGACAATATCTCCCTTCTTAAGGGCCTTGATGGCAAACATTTCACCTGTAATACCGTATTCCGCTAATAACACCTGGAGGAAAAGGTGAAAACAGATTTAATGACAACTAGATTCTGTGAGTGGTGTTTCCTGCTGGAAAAGTCACTGTCACTATTTAGGGTATTTGTCAAGGTATATGTAGTGCTAGATGGTTGTTAGGGCATTTTGGGTGGTTGTCTACTAGTCCTATAAGACCATCCTCAAGTCTCTAGGATATCTTGGTAAAGATATCATTCTCTCTTTAAATGTAAATATAGCATTTTTTGCTAGCTGTATGATCTGTCACAGAACAAGAAACGTATAAAAAAGTTAGGTAACACTTTACTTAAAGCCTTTATGTATAACGGCTTTAAGTAAAGTAAAATAAAGGGTTATTAAAGGCTATAATGCATTATAATCATTCATAATGTGCGTTGTAATACATTATATCTTGTTGAAAATAATTATAACCTAATTTAAAATGCATAGTGTAACAATTAATTGATAAGTGTTATTATAATGTATTAATTGTGGTTACAATTAATTATGAGATTGTACAATGCATTATAATGCATTATAGACAGCTGCAGCTCATCCAGAACGCTGCTGCCAGAATTCTGACTAGAACCAGAAAATCTGAGCATATTACACCAGTCCTCAGGTCCTTACACTGGCTTCCAGTTATATTTAGGATTGATTTTAAAGTACATTACTCGTTTATAAATCACTCAATGGACTATGACCTAAATACATAGCAGATATGCTCACTGAACAGACCACTCAGATCATTAGGATCAAATCAGTTAGAAATACCAAGGGTTCACAAAAAACAAGGGGAATGTGCTTTTAGTTATCATGCCCCCCGCAGTTGGAATCAGCTTCCAGAAGAGATCAGATGTGCCTAAAACATTAGCCACATTTAAATCCAAACTCAAAACTCTTTTAGCTGTGCATTTAGTGAATGAGCACTGTGCAACGTCCAAACTGATTGCACTGTATTTTATGTATAATCGTTTTCTTAAATTCATTTAAACCTCTTAAATCAATTTTTTTTAAATAATTTTCAAAGTTTTTAACTTCCTTGTTTTATTGTTGTGATTATTTTTTCTTTTCTTTTATGTAAAGCACTGAATTACAATTGTGTATGAATATGTGCTATACAAAATAAACCTTGCCTTTGCCTTGCCTAGGTGCATTGCAAGGCATAATTAATGCATTAAAACTAATTTTATAATGCTTTATACATAAAGGCTTTATGTAAAGTGTTACCTAAAGTTAATAGCAAAAAAGTAGGAATGTCAGATGCTGACAAACTGATCATTTTTTTTCGTGAACAATAACCGATAAATGGTCCATATCAAATAAAATAAATGTTATTTTTATAATACAGAATATATTATATATATTACATATACATTTCTCTCAAATAAAATACTGAAATCTAAAATCAAACATTTTAAATATGACTGATAAATTAAGTCATCACAATATTATACTGTTCAATATAAAAAATGGTTATTTTGAGATTATTTGTGTTTTTAAAGGTGAACTTTATCTAAATGTAAAAACAGAGGAAATGAGCATGCACAATTAAATATAAAATATCGGTAACACTTACAGTAAGATTCCAGTGTATTTTAATAGTTTAACTGAACTCATAATGAAAAAACCCATCTACAGCATTCTTAATCCTAGTTAAAATCACACATTTACTAATACATTACTAAAAATCCTAGCTGTATCTGTTAATATTATTTAATGGACATGAGCTAACATGAACTAACAATAAACAATTGCATTTTTATTAACTAAACATTAATGATGAACAAGTTTTGTCTGGTTATTTAATGTTAATGTTAGTCAATGCATTAACTAACATGAACTGATGCAACCTTATTTTAAAGTGTTACCTTAAATATCCAAAAATATATAAATATATTTATATTTTATATAACAAAAATATTTCCTTAGCAATCACCACTAAAAAAAGGAAACTGTAAATAGCCTCATACCTTTCCAAAATGGCCACGGCCTAACACTGCAACACATTTAAAGTCTTTAAGACTGAAATGAAACTGTTCTTCCTCCTCTTCATCCCTACAACAACAAAAGTCCTTTAGTAATGTCGAGATTATATTTGCCAATACAAGACAAACTATTAATAGTTCACCTTATTTCTGTGTTCTTTTGGACAGTTATGAGCTGTAACGCTGACGGCTGAGTCTCATGTTCCACGACTTCTTCAAGCTCAGACTGAACAATGATGCTATTTCTGTTATTTCGGTAGTCAAATGAAGTCAAAGAGTCCTGTAAAAGAAGAACAAAAGCCTTTCAGCTGCCGCTGTTTATACAAGATGACACTGGATAGCTGTTATCTTTATGTTAATAAAGGTAACGGTGAAGGCATTTCCTTTTCCTTTCAAATGCAAGGGGGCAGATGAGAGACTAAACATGAATTACATGTCCGCTTCAGATCTTTATCCACAGAGTTTAAAGGAGTCTAACTGTGCTTTCAAGGAAACAGATGACATCAACACAGATGTCTGGACAGCATATCTCTACAACAACCACATGATAGTGTGTGATGTTACCTGTTCTTGCTCTTTATTGGGGATCTTGTCTTCAGGCAAGACTTCTCTTATACTAAGAGGAGAGTAATGCTTTGATGTAGCGTCTTTGTCAAAGTCCAGTTTTGTCACTATTGGGTCACTAGAGAGGGCAGACAAACACAAACAGACACGTGAAAGCACTGCCTAATGACTGGTTTAACAAAGTAAGCGTGTTCATTATATTGTGTGTTCATGCCTCCTCAGAGCAGGGGTTCCTGGGTGACTGCTGTGTCCAGTCTCAACTGTCAGCTCTGCCACTTGAGGACTAAATGAGTTATTGGGAGAGGGAATGGCCCTCCTCACCAGCCGGCCCCATGTACCGATGCTCATCTGAGGGGCCCGCAGGAACGGTTTCCCTGCAGACATGGGAGAAGAAAAGAAACATTTATCAGACCCCTATAATCCTCTTTAATTCGAGATCAGGGTAATATAAACAAGAAGCTACAATGACAATAACATAAACTAAACCAAATAGTGTTTCACAAAGGAAAGCTTTCAGAAGGTGCAGGTGCAGGTTTGGGAATGAAGCCCAGGTTTGTTGACAGGTGGGAATAAATCACGGTTTTGCTTTATTACAAGCAGTATGCCTGTATTATGAAAAGGAATTTTATTTATAAGTGGCCCATAATTCGTTTTTTTGTGACAGTTTTAATATTTAATTTTATTAACTGCTCTTAACATTTTCTTTTTGAAATAAAACCGTTTGAATTTCTATGTAAACATATTGTAACTTTCTCCCCAGCTTGCTATGAAATTTAAGATTTTGTTACATTAAAAAAATAAATTCAATAAAAACAGCCTGTCCAGTATTAGACCCAAACACAAACCCGTAGCCAGCCTACACTACCATTAAAGTTTGGGGTCAGTAAGATAATTTTTTAGAAATTAAAGGGTTAGTTCACCCAAAAAAAAATAGGCCCATGAATTACGAACCTCAGGCCACTTCTAGGTGTATGAGTTTCTTCTTTCAGAGAATCCAGCCGGAGTTATATAAAAAATTGTCTTTGATCTTCCAAGCTGTTTAATGGCAGTCAGTGGGTGTTGCAGTGCATCAGTCCAAAATAAGTGAAATAAAGCGCATCCATCCATAATGAAAAGTGCCTCACACGGCTCCGGGGGGTGAACAAAGGCCTCCTGTAGCGGATCGATGCATGTTTATAAGAAAAATAACCAGATTTAATACGTAATAATCAATTTAATCTAGCTTTCGCTCACTGTTGTCTCTCCCTGCGCTGTAACAAACGTTGGGTTTTCACGGGGGGGACTCAACCGGCGCATGCGCAAAACCGACCTTCATACGTCATCCGCCTGGAGCTGCTTCCGTGTACAACTGTTGGCGCAATCTAGATTAAAGTGATTATTACGTTTTTAATGATATTGGATATTTTTCTTACAAAAATGCATCGATTCGCAACAGGAGGCCTTTGTTACCCCCCGGAGCCATGTTGAGGCACTTTTTATTATGGATGGATGCGCTTAATTTAACTTCTTTTGGACTGATGAACAGCAACACCCACTGACTGCCATTAAACAGCCTGGAAGATCAAAGACCATTTTTAATATAACTCCAATTGGATTCATCTGAAAGAAGAACGGCATATATAGGGGTCTGCGCGAGGACGATTATTCAGGATCGGGATTGCTCCTATACTGCTACTTGCTGCTGGAGTGGGGTTATCGGGTCCAAATCCGATAGTGTGGATATACTATTCTGGTTAGTTAAGGCCCACGAAAGGAAACAAACAGTAATAAAAAGGCAACATAAAGTTTCGTGCACTATATTTCAAGTGTTGCTAGGGACCGTGGATAGTTAAGGGAGGTAACAGATGGACTCTTAAGCGTTAAATCAAAGTTCACGTAAAACATCGTTCTCTCGCTGCAGGCTGTCAGTCATCTTCCCTTCAGCGTTCAAAAACTGCTTGCACATCTTGTTACGGACAGTCAAAGACGATGATGGAATGAAAACTCTCTCTAGGATGATACAAATGTTTCATATTATGATTACTTTGATTGTAGATAAACGGTTTTGCAGTAACAACAAAATCTTTTCTGGAGTTTAGTTGATAATTCTAAGAAAGTCATGTTACTTTCTACCGTGTGTCTGTTAGATCACAACACTGGAGGTAGAGAGCACTATGAATTGTTCTTCACACGTACATTAACTGAAATTTAAAACTGTTAAAAGAAAAGGCTCAATAAACTAACGCACAGATTTAATACACTACGCATTAATATCTCTTCTCTTCGTGCTTTTAACTTTTCTTTGCGGAGCGCTGTGCAATTTGCGCAGGGTGCGCATTTAAGCTGGTTGTTGGCTCCATAGGAGCCTTTCATCATGTTATAATACATTTGCGCAATGAAAGATTATTAATAGCCTTTCTTGTTCGTCTTATCATATGTTGCTGCCTCATTACTGTGCTATAAATGTATTTAATTTATTGCATATAATTATATTTACTTGTTTTTCATGAATGTATATTACAATACAAAGAGCAATGTGACATTTTACCAGATTACACCCATTTACTTTTATTTTTCCCCCACTAAATAATGTTTTTTCTCTAAATGTTTAGATTTTATAAAATTGTGAACTCATCATTTTTGTAGAGTAACTTTTGCTGCTGAATTATCCACTAACTTAGTTTATAATAGTATTTTTCTCATAGATTATGATTATATATTTTTTCATTTGCTATTTTTCTTTATAATAAAGTTGTCTATATTTAGTAGATCGTGTGTAACACAAAAGAGTGATGATCAGGTCAACACACACTGAGGTATAGAAATTTTTAAAAAAGAACAGTGCTGGTATCGGATCGGTATCGTCCGATACTCAGAACTTTTGTTATCGGATCGGGATCAGGATCAGTTCTGAAAAAATGGTATCGTTGCCCACCCCTCGTTCATCTACGCTAGGATGGCTTGAGGGTAGTCAAATAAGGGCCTATTTCATGGTTTGGGTGAACTATCCCTTTAATACTTTGATTCAGCAAGGATGCATTAAATTGATCAAACCGACAGTAAAGAAAATTTTAAAATAATGCTATGTACCTCTTTCATAAAGAGCTATGCGGGTTAAATTATGGGAGGCACTTTAGTTTGGGGAAGTTCCACTCAAAAAGGACTGCATTACAACTCAGTTTCAGATCAAAGGCTGCGATTACAAATAATTCACGTACCGTTCTTTTGATGAAGGGCTAATTTTTGATAGGCTGAACATTTTCATGCATTTTCTATTTCCCGAAGTCAGGCAGAATAACGTTATGTTTGGCTCTATTAAGATACGTGAATATAAAAACAATATCTATAGAATAAGCTCTTTCAGCCCACTGCATTAATTCATGTTTCCACTGTATTCCCTTGCAACATTACTGTTGCTTGTGATTGTTCTCTTTATTCAATTAAATTATGAATATTCCCTGGAAGGGCACTAGAAATCTTTCATTTTGCACTTCAAACTCCTCATGTCTCCTTTCTAGGTTTGTTTACACGGATGATGTAAAAATGTCATTGTTAAAATATAGACATCATGACTATATGATATTGAAATGTACGCCGTCATATTGCTGCGGTTAGAAGGAAGATCTTTAGGAGTTATTTATGTTATGTTGAAAGTGATTTGTTAATGCTTTTACACTAGAACTATAAATTTCCTTTTAGATGATGACGTGTTAAAGGGTGAGTAAAATACGTCACTCATGTACTCAGTTTTGAAAGGCTGATTGTTACAAGTAAGGGCGTTACTATCATAATTGCGCAAGAGTCATGGGGTGTAGGAAAAGGGGATACAAATTTCTAATTCAAATAAAGCTGTTTGAATTCATCAAAGAATCCTGAAAAAAAATAATTACATTTTACATTTATTATTAAGTATTGCACTTTCCACCTAAATATTAAGCAGCACAAAAGTTCTCATCTGTAAAACTGGGGTAACGGCTACTGAAAAATTCAGCTTTGCATCAGAAATAAATTACATTTTAAAATATATTACAATAGAAAGTTTTACATTGTAATAATGTAATTTAAATTGTAATATTTCACAGTATTTCTGGTTTTGCTGTATGCTTGATCAAACAAATGCATAAGAGCCTTTTTTCAGCGAAAAAAGTAATTGAACAGTAATTTAAAATGTGATACAACATTTTTGTGTCTTTCAATAAGAGGTGCCCAACTATCATCCTGGAAAAAAGTAGTTATTTTGCATATTTAATGATATTCAACCAGATTCTGTGTAAAAGCATTTTAACTTTTGGAAGTCCAATCAAATAATAAAGAAACCTGTGATTTGATTTGATATTATTTTAGATTCATCACTGACACTGGAAATAAAATGATGAGTGTACTGCATTGTGGGATACTCTACCCAGCATAGTATGCTCCGTTGCATACTACTTTTTGGCAAATACAGCAGGTCATCTGGTTATTCTATACATACAGACAATTTGCATAATATGCATATTACATGCAGTTTGGGTGTTCAAATACAAATCTTGAATGTGCACCACCAAAAACATTTTTTTTGCTCAAGAAACCCTAATATGATCCTTTTGACGCTTTTTCAATAATACTCTGCCGTGTCGAAGAAATGCCCTCACCTTGTTGCTTTGAGAAGATCTTTTTCTGCCTTTGGAGTTTGGTTCTTCTCTCAATGACTGGATTAAAAAAGGTAACCTGTAACAAAAATGGCTTTTAGATTAAGCTCTGAAAACTAATCAAATTCCACTTCAAATCTACTAGGCTCAGTTTCTTTAGAGAAGCAAAGGTGGGAAAACCTTCCCGGGGGGTTTCAGGGGCCACTGAGCATTAGGAATTCCTCTTTGATTTTCTCACAGAGCTCTGGGCTGCTAATCAGAGGGCTCTTTGTGGGAAAGTATTGATCGCTGAGAGACAATATTGTAAAGGTACCTCTGCAAACAGAGTCCCTTGTGGCTCAAGGTAAAGGCACATTCCGTGCCGCTGGTTGTCCAGGAAGTCCTCCAGTCGCAGGAATTTCACCGCACAAAGGGACCGCCAATCTCTCCAATACACAGAGATCTCCAGCTCACGAGACTGTGGTAAATAAACATTGGCCAAAGTATATATAAACAAGACCCAGAAGCATTTTATGCATAAATAAACATCATGTACAGTGAGTTTACCCGGTCTAGCTCTAATGCAAACTTCTGGTCCCACGACTGATTACTGACAGGTTTCCAACTGGTCTGAACAACTACAGTGTTGTCAAGCTTCAGAACAGCACTAATCTCATCTGGAGACAAACAGAGACACATAACACACATTAAGCTTCTCAACTGCCACAGCTTTACTTTTTAATTGCAAAGTCAAATGAAAGGCTGGTGAAAAGCCACTTGAAAGTAAGCACTAAAAACTACTCAACTGGACAAGTCGTCATTTTTGGAGAGATTCCGAACGCTGGTTCCTCTGCGGTTCCCACGGCTCATGAAAGAGGAGCGCGTTTCACTGGGGCTCCAACCGGGCAGCGGCACCGATGTGGCTTTAGAACGGCCAGGAACATTGTCTAACAGGTCCTGACATCCCATGAGCCGAACCTCTAATTTGCCTGTTTTAGTCAATAACAATCACCATTAAAATATGCTGCCATTTGAAAGTTTGGGGTCAGTACGATTTTTTAAATGTTTTTGAAAGAAGCCTTATGCTCACGCAGGCTAAATTTATTTGAAAAATTTAGTGAAAACAGTAATATTGTGAAATATTATGACAATTTAAAATAATGGTTTCTATTTTATTACATCTCAACATGTAATTCTTTCCCGTGATGGTAAACCTGAATTTTCAGCAGTCATTACTCCAGTCTTCAATGTCACATAATCCTTCAGAAACCAATCTTATATGCTGCTTTGATGCTCAAGATACATTTCTAAAATGCTGAAAACAGTTGTGCTGCTTGATATTTCTCTGGAAACCATGACATTTTATTTCAGGATACTTTGACAAACAGAAAGTTCAAAAGAATAGCATCTATTTTAAAAAGAATCATAATCTTTTGTAAGATTCTAAATGTCTTTAATGTCACCTCTGATCAATTAATGCATTCTTGCTGAATATCTTTTTTTATTTTAATCTTACTGACCCCAGTTTACAGCTTCATAAGACTTTAATAACATTAAGGTAAATCTGAAGGTAATTTCACCTGTGAGTGCAGCTGGTTTGGTGCTGTACTGGTTTTTAACAGTGCTGTTGTGGTTCTGTGTGGATATGAAACTCTGGCGAGGACTGAGGGCTGGAGAGGATATAAGCGATAACTCCTCCGTGATCAGACTGCTCTTGGGATGGTTCTTCGGAAGCTCATTGAGTCTCTGCTCCAGGGAATACTTCAACAAATCCAGCTTCTGACGGGACTCATTAAACCTGGCTTGGGCCTGGATTTCACAGAATTACAGCAGAGGAATTAATGGCAGTTGGATGCATAGATATGAATCTAAAGGTGCAGTCACATTTACTGTTGCTTGTTGAAATGTTGTTTTCACACCTACAAGCAAGCAAGCTTACAAAATAAAACTCTATTTATTTTAAAAATTTCACACAATAAGCTTTTAAATTAATAAAATTATTAAATTTTCTTAAATAAATTGCTTATTTGTAAGTGTGACAATATATATATATATATATTAGGGCTGCACGATAAATTACATGAGATATTTAATGTGCATCTTGTCAGTAAAGCGGTAAATCTACATCACGTGCATGCTTCACCATGAAGGCCATCATTTAATACACAGAGCCATGTTCCATGACAAGCTGCGCAAAACCATGTTCTGATTACAGAACCGGCTTTACTGACAAGACGCGCATTAAATATCGCATGCGATTTATCGGGCAGCCCTTAATAGATATATATATATATATATATATTAGATATACACAAAACACAGTATCTCACAGAAGTGAGTACACCCCTCACATTTTTGTAAATATTTTATTATATCTTTTCATGTGACAACACGAAGAAATGACACTTTGCACATATAAAGTAGGGAGTGTATGCTTGTATAACAGTGTAAATTGCTGTCCCTAAAAATAATCAACACACAGCCATATGTCCTAAACCGCTATGGCCACAAAAGTGAGTACAAAATGACAATGTCAAATTGGGCAAAGTGTCACTATTTTGTGCGCCCACCATTATTTTCAAGCACTGCCTTAACCCTCCTGGGCATGGAGTTCACCAGAGCTTCAAAGGTTGCCACTGGAGTCCTCTTCCACTCCTCCATGACGACATCACGGAGCTGGTGGATGTTAGAGACCTTGCGCTCCTCCACCTTCTGTTTGAGGATGCCCATGCTTGGCCAATCCATCACCTTTACCCTCAGCTTCTTTAGCAAGGCAGTGGTCATCTTGGAGGTGTGTTTGGGGTCATTATCATGTTGGAATACTGCCCTGCGACCCAGTCTCAGAAGGGAGGGGATCATGCTCTGCTTCAATATCTCACAGTACATGTTGGCATTCATGGTACCCTCAATGAACTGTAGCTCCCCAGTACCTGCAGCACTCATGCAGCCCCAGACCATAACACTCCCACCACCATGCTTGACTGTAGGCAAGAAACACTTGTCTTTGTACTCCTCACCTGATTGCCATCACACTCGCTTGACACCATCTGAACCAAATAAGTTTATCTTGGTCTCATCAGACCACAGGACATGGTTCCAGTAATCCATGTCCTTAGTCTGCTTGTCTTCAGCAAACTGTTTGCGGGCTTTCTTGTGCATCATCTTTAGAAGAGGCTTCCTTCTGGGACGACAGCCATGCAGACCGATCTGATGCAGTGTGCGGCGTATAGGCCTGAGCACTGACATGCTGACCCCCTACCCCTTCAACCTCTGCAGTAATGCTGGCAGCACTCGTACGTCTATTTCCCAAACACAACCTCTGGATATGACGCTGAGCACGTGCATTCAACTTCTTTGGTCGACCATGGCGAGGCCTGTTCTGAGTGGAACCTGTCCTGTTAAACCGCTGTATGGTCTTGGCCACCGTGCTGCAGCTCAGTTTCAGGGTCTTGGCAATCTTCTTATAGCCTACGCCATCTTTATGTAGAGCAACAATTCTTTTTTCAGATCCTCGAGAGTTCTTTGCCATGAGGTGCTATGTTGAACTTCCAGTGACCAGTATGAGCGAGTGAGAGCGATAACACCAAATTTAAAACACCTGCTCCCCATTCACACCTGAGAACTTGTAACACTAATGAGTCACATGACAACCAGGGAGAGAAAATGGCTAATTGGGCCAAAATTGGACATTTTCACTTAGGGGTGTACAAACTTTTGTGGTCAGCGGTTTAGACATCAATGGCTGTGTTGAGTTATTTTGAGGGGACAGCAAATTTACACTGTTATCCAAGCTGTACACTCACTACTTTACATAGTAGCAAAGTGTCATTTCTTCAGTGTTGTCACCTGAAAAGATATAATAAAATATTTACAAAAAAACGTTAGGGGTGTACTCACTTCTGTGAGATAATATATATATATATATATATACAAATATATATATATATATATATAATATATATATAAACAGTTTGAGTGATCAAAACCCCTTCAGCAAAGTCCTAAAACCAAAATCCGTTCGGTTTTGTCCTATATAAATATATATATTTTTTTTTTTTACACAAGCTCATACACTGCTGGTAGTCCTCTGGCCACCTTCTTTTCAAGACTGCAGAGGCAAAGGAGTAAAACTTAAAAAAATAGTGCTAAAGGTCAGATGCATCAACGTGGTCAGTTCAGAAGGTGATGATGATGACGGTACAGTTGAAAATACCTCTGAGTGAGCCCTCTTCTCAGCCAGTTTACCAGAGCCCAACAGCTTCATGACATTTTTGGCCCCCTCGGCCACAGCGTACTCTATCCGTGTGTGATGGCAGAGTTCCTCCACCCGCAGGTCCAGAGGACTGATGATGGGTTTGGCTGCACCACAACACCACAGATATATTTATTGTTTGTGTTTGTTGAACTGTGAATGCTAATGCTGGAGGAACTATGTGTGAATGTTACCAATGACATCATTGTTGTCGAAGCTGAGCTCGCTGGTTTGGCTGGCTTTGAGAATCTGCATTCGGATGAACTCGATCTTGGTTTTGCTGTCTTGAAGCATCTGCTGTGCTGTTGCAAGCAGTTTTCGGTCCTGTGAGTTCAACAACATTACATCAAGACAAGCAAAAACAAATACAGAGTTAATGTGGTGACAGGAAATTTTCTTTCTGCTAAACTCAGTTTTCATTATCTGTTTAAATTAAGTATTTTTTTTTACTTCACTTTATTTAATTAATTTATGTAAAATGTTTAACACTGGTAGCACTCTTGTGCAAGCTGGTCAAAAGCTAAACATATTCCAGGGACTGCTACCATGCCAAGAATGTGTGAGAAGGAAAGGCTTCCGGATACAAGTCATTTCCTGGTTGACATCAGCCCTTGCTAATTTCAATCGTGCTGCACCGTGTGTGTGTGTGTGTGTGTGTGTGTGTGTGTGTGTGTGTGTGTGTGTGAGAGAGTGTGTTGCCAGCGGGGATAAGTTCATCACCAGCACCACACCCTCTCAGGCAGTCACAGGAGCGGCCTCTTTCATTGACTAAAAGCAGTAGTATGGTGCCTGGATCTATCCAGTGAATTTTAGACGATTTTAGATAGAGTGTGGCCATTATTGCGTTTACACTATACCATTCAAAAGTTTGGGGTCTGTAAGCCTATTTTAGGATAGCTTAGCCTACATTTTCTCCATCAGTAGCAATTAATTGATTAAAAACTATGGTAAAGTCATTTATAAAAGTTCCAAAAGATGTTTATTTCAATACTGCTACTTTCTATTCAGCAAATAATCTTTAAAACGTGTAACATGGTTTCCACAAAAATATTAAACGGTGTAACTGAAATGTTTCATGAGTCGCAAATCAGCATATTAGAATGATTTCTGAAGGATCATGTGACACTGAAGACTGGCGTAATGGCTGCTGAAAATTCAGCTTTACCATCACAGAATAAATTACATTTTGAAATACATTAAAACAGAAAAATATTATTTTAAAATGTAATCATATTTCACAATATTACAGTTTTTATTGTATTATTTAAACAATTGCAGCCTTGGTAAGCATAAGAGGCTTCTTACAAAAACATTAACATTTTACTGACTCCAAACTTTTGACTGGTTCAGGGCCAAGATGGTTATATAGTGTTCTCTCATGTGCTTTGTAAACAACAGAAACTTGATTGTACATCACTGGTAAAAAAAAAAAGAAGAAAAAAAGCCTCAAGCGAAAATAGTCATTAAATAAAACCAAATGGTACACTACCTTTGAGGAGCCATTTGAATACATCTGGATCATGTTCTCGGCCCCCTGTTTCACCTTCAATTCAATGTCGTTCTGTTTTTTCAGGGCTGCTAGTCTGCTGCTGATAGTGCATGTACGTGCTTCACTTTTAGGGCTGTCCAGCGTAAGAGGGCACTCTGGGAAAGAAATGGCAGAAGTTAGTAGGATCCGAATAGATTCTAAAGACAGACTTCCTGAAGCAATTTAGAATTAAGAGGACAGTTCTCCCAAAAAATAAAAACTCTTGTCATCATTTATTCATCATCATATCACTCAAACACGTATGAGGTAAAAGAGAATTTGAGAATGTGTTTCACAAAAATGTGTTTTTTGTCAATACAATCAAAGTCAATGCGCTCCAATGTTGTTTGATTACCAGCTTATATCTTCAACTACTTCACAACACCAGCACCAACGAAATAATGATACTTTCTTTGGGTCAGAAGAGAGAGATGAGTAGTCTGAGAGCAACAGAAATTAAGTTTATGCAGTTTTCTGTGGCCACTTCCAGATTTTTGGCTAAACCATAAAAAACAGGAAGGATGTTGCAAAAAGAGTACCTGATTCTTTGTTTGACCTTTGAGTAACATTAAGAGTCAAGTGTAGAAGCTGCACTAATTCAAGTAAGAATATTTATGCTTTTGATTCATTTGAAACTATTTTTATTGGTTAAAAAGCTGGCCATATGGTGCAAGCACTCTTATGAGGGTGATTGCTTAATTCTGTAAGTTTTCCAGTTTTCCAGGAATGTTTTTTGGTTGCTTTGATGAAGGACAGTGAAAACGGAAATTATTTCAATGAAGCATAGCACTACTTTTCATGTCCAGACAAGTAAAAACTCCCCCAACTCTACAGATAAATGAAACCTGTTAGACTTCTGCTAATAACAAACAAAAACAGCAGCTCTCAAGAAAGGCACTTTATGTGACTGCAGAGCTAGGTAATAAAAAAATATGGTGGTAGGCAAAACACACACAAAGAAACAGATGTTTTTGCTAACATCTATGATTTAAACTTCAACAGCTATAATACAGTTGGTAAGGTCAATTATTTACCATGATTCACTTTTCTCGTCTTCTAGTTTTCGGTTAAACAAACATGGTCCCATTTAATAAAAGGCTAAATACATTGAAAAATAAATGTTAATATTACTGTTGGTGCATGAAAAACAAAAACCCTACAACCAAACACCCATATATATATCTATATACTGTATATATATATATGGTTTGATTAGGGTTGCAGCAAAACTCTGCAGGGCTGCGGCTCACCAGGACCGACGTTCGCCACCCCTGATATATATATATATATATATAACTATATTAGGGCTTTGCAATCTACAAAATTATCAAAATATGCATATAGCTATGGCTTGCAATATTTGGTGCCATGAACAAAAGACAAAGAGAAAATCACTCACTGCTCTTACCTAGATAACTTTTGTAGCTTAAATAAGAATTATTGCATATTGAATTCATAGAGTAAATACTAAGCAGTGTTGTATTTTTCCTTTTTATTTTTCAGTTCCTAAACTCATGTTAAAATGATATTTTTATGTAATGCTAGAGTAAAACATTGTTCACTTTCAGAAGTTGTTGTAGGGGTGTTTTCTTCTCACAAAAAGTGAAACATGTATTCTAGTTATATTAGAATCAGAATCAGAATGAGCTTTATTCACAACTTAAGTGTGCGCAAACACAAGGAATTTGTGGTTTTACAGGAGCTCTTGATACATACAAATAACCATATACAGTATATATGACACAAGATAGTTATAGAACTGACTCCGCAACAGCTGAGTAAAACTGTTTCATTTAAGCATGTGGCACTTTAAGCATTATCGTATCGAATATCGCATTATTCTTCAATATCGCACAGCCCTAATATATATATATATATCTATATAAATATATCTATATATATAATAGCCTGCATTTAGCCTTTATTTTTACCTACCATTCAGATAAACAAACTTTTAACCTGGCAGCACGGCAGCGTTGTTAAAAATAATCTCCTCTGCTGAAGAAAAACACAAAGTTAATTAATACTTGAACTTATACCTAATTTAATACTTTTATTAGCAAGGATATATTAACTTGATCAAAAGTAAAGTGAAGTTTTTTGGTGAAAATGTTACGTTTTAGAATCCTTGAAAGATCCTTTAACTATCCTTGTCATGGTCTCCACAAAATATTAGGGAGCACAACTGTTTGAAACATTGATAATAATAAGAAATGTTACTTGAGCATCGTATCAGCATATTAGATTTTTTTTTGAAGGATCATGTGACACTGAAGACGAAGAATAATGGCTGCTTTGCATCACAGAAAGAGATTACATTTTAAAATATATTAAAATAAAAAAGCAGTTATAATGAATTGTAATATTTCAAAATATTACCGTTTTTGATCAAATAAATGCAGCCATTACAAAACCTCTACAGGGTCGTTGAGCTACAGAATGGAAGCGAGAAGGTCGTCTGTGATAAATAATTCTTCTCAAAGCACCTTAGTGTGGAAGCACATGTTAATGAAGAACAAGTGTCTTTTGTTAAGCACCTGGAGACTCCTGAGTCACATCAGATGCCCGTGTTGTTATTATTATATACAATGTCTGCAGGGTACGGAATAACGCACCCACACAGCAGGTATTACAATGAGACTTCAGAGGTACTTAAAAGTAGATTAAAGTCCTATAACATACTGGGCTAACTATTTATTTCATACTTATTTGCTATACACAAAAACAAACATATGTGTCTGTGGCACTCTGTGCAATGGATGTAATAAGAGCTGATGATATAATAAGGTGCAGAAGGCTTGACCCGTCAGCAGCGAGTAGAACAGCCTGACCAGTTCCACTGTCTGGACTCCCAACAAGTGCTGCGCAACCATGACATCACCAGTGAGGCATGGGCACTGGAGCGCCGTTGTCTTCCAGTGGCATCTGCTGATTTCTGCTTAGCCGACACAGACTGAGGAGGTCAACACAGAGGTGTGACACGCGGAGACATTCCTCTTGCGCTGAGTCACCAAACAAAAGCCCCTTCTCATCAGATAATTTCCGTGCCAGGCTACAACTTGTCCCGTATAAGGATGTGGTTAGTAGGGTGAGAGATCTGACCAAGCTTCTGGAAGATATCCTCACAACTAAATATTGCAGTCCAGAGCTGCTACACCTGTAGTGTGTTACTGTCTAGGCTCACAGATCTCACATGTAAAAGCTGTTTATCTTCAAAACAATCAAAAAGTGATTTGTGGATACTGTGGAGAAGCACGCTATATAAAAATAGCAAGGCTCAACTGAAAGGATGACCCACTGGAAACAGCAAGAATGATTTGTAAAGTCTTGGCAGCATCAGTAAGAACGGGTGAAAATAGGTTTGTCATGTATGCCGTCATTGGGTTTAGGAATTTATGATTGCCTTGGAGTTCCTGCTTAATTTAAATGAAACATTTAATGGAAAAAGTCTGTTCCTGTCCATTAAAAATTGTTCCTTTGTAATCTAAGAAGCTAAGATATATGGTGGCCACCTTCATACTGAGACACTGTATAGACTTCACTTTTATATATTATATAGATATATATAAATTGAAGTCTAATACGTGTTCTCAGTTGTTACCACACTTATGGTATTATGCTAACCAAGGCTGCATTTATTTAATAATACAGTAAAAACAGCAATATTGTGAATATTATTAAATTGTTTTCTATTTGAATATATTTTAAAATGAATTTTCTGCATCATTACTCCAGTCTTTAGTGTCACATTATCCTTCAGAAATCACTCTAATTTGCTGCTCATTTATTATTATTATCAATGTTGAAATTTGTGCTGCTTATTAGTTTTGTATAAACCATGATACCTTTTTTTGACTCTTCAAGCCTTTATTTGAAATCTTACATTTTATACATTTCTGTGAAAGGAATTAGTGCTCTGCATTTAACCCATCCTAAGTGCACACACACAACAGTTAACACACACACAGCAGTGAACACACACCCGGAGCAGTGCGTTTATGCAAGGGCACCTCAGTCGTGGTATTGAAGGTGGAAGAGAGCGCTGTACATCCACTCCCTCCACCTACAATCCCTGCCGGTATGAGACTCAAACCCGCAACCTTTGGGTTACGAGTCCGCCTCTCTAACCATTAGGCCACAACTTCCCGTATAGTCTTTACTAACAACTTTGCATCCTTGTTGAATAAAAGTATTACTTTCTTTAAAAATATATCTTCCTGACCTCACACTTTTGAATGGGACGTGTGTACAAATATTGATGGCACTACAGATGGTTAGAGTTCACTTATGAGAGCTTTGCTCATACCTAAGAGAAGATCCTCTGGATCCTTCACCACAATATGAGCGTTGAGCTCCTGCAGCTCTTGATGCAGCTCCTCTAACTTCTTGTTGGACTTCTTGAGCATATTATCAACATATGCCAGTCTCTTTTTTTCTGTGGTGACCTTTCTAAGGTTCTCCACCCCCTCTTTGATCTTCAGCTCTTTGCGGATCTCCCTCTTGATCTGCTCCTTGATTTCGTCTAGCTTCTGCTGCACCATGGTATCAGACAGGTCAAGGTTGTGCCCCAGGCCCAGCCGGTCCGAAACCATGTGAGCCTATACAAAATAAACATATATTAATATATTTTTATGTTAATATCCTTACCTTAGTCTTTAAAAACAATTTCAAAGACTTCCTTAAGTCTTTTTACATGCAAAAAATAAAAGAATCTTAGTAAACACCTGAAGGAAATTCCCTCCTAAGGCATAATTGTCACCAGTATCACGATTCATGATATATTGCATTCACATCTCCCAGCGCACCCTGCACACTAACCCCTAAGCATGAACGAAACCACACAGAGGCACACATACACATAAAGAAGCACAGTATCACTGACATCAGCAGGGAGGATAACTGGTCTGAGTGGGTGAGCCAAATCCTGCTTAGCCCAGCTCTTCATGAGTTCACTGACAACATGTAAGAGAACTGACACGGCTCCTCTAATCTTCCTCCAGGGGAAAGTGGAGCCATAAATAAAGCTTAAAAACAAAACTTTCAGCAGAATGTGCTCATTCAGGTCTAAAGGAGGGTGAAGGTGAGATTCGTCAAAGCATGCACAGACAATAAGCAAAATATATCTGAATCCACAATGGACATATTATTCAAATACATCAACATTCAAATAGTAAAAATAGAGATGCACTGATAATATTACTCTGGAAGATAACAATAAGATCAAGTGATAAATGGCTGATGTTACATTTTAAAATTAATTTTGTCTAAATGCAAAAAAGAAAACACTAACAACTAAAATCAGTAATTACATTGCTACAAGTGAGGCATTACAGCATTATAATGAACAGCATGAAAAATGTAGTTATTCTGAGACTTGCTGACAATTTACATTTAACTGTGTTTTTAAAGAGTAAGCGTTAGATGACAGCAGAGGTAATCTAAACGACCATGTACATTTAAACGGTATGTTTTCCAATTTCAAACCAGCTTTGCATTGTTGCAATGTCTGAAAGTAAGTTAACAGTGTGTATTATTTTTCCATTCTACCAGGACCAAGTTATGCCCTTATATTTGCCAGCAAATATCCGCCAGATGACGTAAATCGATTAAAAAAAATTTTCTTTTTACTGCACAGACTGCCAATTTTTTATTAAAACCCCATCATGCCAACGGTGAATTACACCTTTATGACAGATACATATAAACTGAAATACCATCCTCTGATGTTTGTGGATAATTGATATGTTAGTGATATTGTGCATTCTTAATGAAAAATATGAAGCTGAACTGGAGTGAATGTTCTGAAATTTTAGCTTTGGTGACCCTTTTGTTTACATCCTTCATCCATGACTTTGAAATTTCACTGTCTGCAGAAAGAAATAAAAGAAATAAAAAATAACTGACAAACATGTTTTGACACTCGGAGTCTGCTTGCACGTACAGCACTGACTCGTGGGTCAATTGAAGGTCATGGAAAAGCAACTGTCCTACATTTTAGGAGCCAGTTGTACCTCATCTCTTCCTCACTTGTGCCGCTACACTCAGGTGAAACACACATAACCAATATCAAAACAGCACAACCTGCGTGACAAAAAATGTTCCATTAATAATGTGTTTTGCTCATTAATACTCAAACCGATGAGGGTTAAAATCTCCCTTCATACAGTCCTGAGGAGCACTTTAACTAACAACAGTGTCTCCAGACTTCTCATTCACCACAGAAAAGCAAATTATGCAGCAGTGTCTCTTCCACTTTCCATAATACTCTTGGACTTATCAGTTCTGGGAAAAAGGCTGACAAAACATGTTTCAGTAACAACAGTGTCATTTCCAGTTGACAAAAACCGAGAAAAACACAACAGATTCCTGGTTGTAATTTGAATGCACTGGCAAAATTACATCTGACAGGACATGGTTTTGCAGACAACTGAATTCACAGATGCTCAGAAATAATGTCATTGCGAATAACATAAAAAGTGAAAATGGGTGGACTCGAATAACTATTGTAGTAAGTGTAAAAGGCTACATCTAGTAGTCGCTTTCCAAAATAATGCATTTTAATAAAGTCAAGTTATAATAGCTGACAGCTCTTTGCAGTTACTGACCGTCATCCATTTACCAAAAACATAATTTTGATGTTTGAGACATCTTAAAGGCAGATAAACACACACATATATATATATATATTGGAATAGTTTATATATAAATTTTTTTGTTAGTTAGTTTACTTTAACCAAACAAACCCCTCTACACTATATTGATAACTAATTTCAAAGTGTTATAACAAGACTGCAGTTCAGCACTGAACAAAAAGACAAGCCCAAAATCATTTGTTGAAAAACACAAGCATAAACCAATAGAACAGAACTTAATTCTAAACTTCCCAGTAGCTATAGTAAACTATACTATACTACATCTCACAGTAGGGATGCTGTGGTAATACCACGATAGAGGCAGTGGACTTAACTGTTGTCCATTAGCTTTATTTAAATCTGATTTAGTTCACCTCTTCAACCAGTTTTGCTGTCTAGGTAGGCAGCTCAGTGGGGTTTGAGACACAGCCAGTGTGTACAATTCCAATACAACACAACTCCGTGTTTCCACTAGGCAACATGGCATAAAATCTCAATTAAATGTTATGTGGAGACGCTAACATAAGTGTACGGGAAAAATACAAGCTCTAAACTCCTGTCATAAGCGTTTTCGGGCCACATTCCCCGTTTTCCCGTGTCATGAGCTCCTCGGCGGAGGGAGCAGCTCGTCCCAAAGGAAGAAAAGTGGTGGCTTGAAAGTGCGCGAGAGAGATGCGCTTAGGGCGCATACTATGTTTTTAAAGCAAAAAAAGTCGCCGTGCACACTTTAAGATTCTTTACATCTATATTGTATGAAATAAAAAACTTTTCCTACCTGCATGGGATCGGCGGCCATCTTGGTTGTGAACTTTTTTTTTAATCAAACTCTGGGGAAGGGGAGGTGAGTCACTCCCAAAAAACAAGCCTGTTATGTTTCCGTCTCAAGCGAAAAGCGCTTTTTTTGGGGTACGATCCATAGCATGGCCGGGATACGGAGGAGGTCCCATTGTTGAGCCGTCAGTTTGTTGTAAACGCAAGGGTTTAGACCCGGGCTCAGAGCGAGATCCGCGCTTTTGGGGTGAAGGCAGAGCTGTGCTGCTAATATCGGAACAAGGGGAGGCGGGTGGCAGAGCGACCCAAGTGCAAGTTTCAGTTCCCGCACCCAGTTCAGCCACGGCCAGTCCACCCTCGATCATGTGATCAATAACAGCTTCACAAACACAGACCCTGCGTCCCAATGTGCATACTATCCACCCTATCTGCCCTAAATAGTATTGAAAATGACTAATATCACATAGAATTTAGCATGGATAGTGTGCAAATTGGGACGAAGGCAGAGGCTTCAACATAACAGTCTGATTTCAAAGAGCAGGGACCACGAATTAAAGATGACTTGAATTTATAAGGACTTTATTCTGTTAAAAACGGCACAAGTTATTCTACTGCGATTATTGCATTGGGGCTTATTTTACAGGAGTAGAACACTAATGATTCATTCTGGACGTATTTTTTATAGAAGTTTCTGCAGAAGAAAAATTAGTTATATCGCGATGTATTCTATTGGCTATGGAACGATAATTTTCAAATAGAATAGCAAATTGTATTTTCAGTTGGGTTTTCAATATGTGGACGCATAAATTGTGACATAATCCAAATGCAATTGCAAATCCTGCATTACCGTTTGCAGGATTTGCAATTGCAAAAAAACGCACAGTGACTGCCAAATTTCAAATGAAAAGGCAAAGTCCATTTGCAGCTGTATTTGCCATGTCTTAGGAGTTACGAGCCTGTCATATTTAAATAGCAATATTAATTACCAGTCTGCTTTTTCACTCTCGCTGCGTCGCGCATGTAACCTGCCAAAACTCAAATGGAATCGCAATTCCTTTTGCATAGGTATTGTCTACATGGAAAGCTGTCAATCAATGTGAGGGGGCGGGACTATACTAGGGGGCGTGTTTGTATTGGGAGGTGACGTCACTCACAGACGACCGTGCCGAATGCTCTGATCAATGGAGGTAATCGGTAAAGGCTCCGCTAAAGGCAGCTACCAATCAGTTTCTTACCTGTGTGAACGAACAGACAGTGCAACCTTCTTGGCACAATACATAATTCTGTCATTTTTACCCCAAATGTAGCGATTATCCCCTGCTAACAGCGGGAGTCACAACGGTACGCACAATAGGTCAATATTCACTATTAACCAAACGCTTTCACCTGTCTCAGCATCTCTCACTGTTTACACTCACTTACACTTTTAATCCATAATAGAAAGCGTGTCACACCTGCCTTAAGACCTTTTACCGTTTGCACTCCACTTGATGCACTTAAACAAACAGACAGTGCAAATCTATGCTTATTTTCCACCTTACTTTATATTTTATTCCACAGTTTTAATCCGTTATGGAGTTCGCGTCCCGTAGGTGGCACCAAAGCGTTGCGCCTGCCTCAAGATCTCTCACTGTTTACAGCCACTGGACACCGCGATTGATGCACGTGATTTTTAATGTTATCTTGCCTTGGCTGTGGCATGTTCTGTGACAGCTGCACCTAGATCTGACTGCTGAAGTGTCATCTGGGGCAGGCAGAGTAAGAGTAGCAGCATTTTCTGTTTTGTCACATGCATCTATCGGATCGTAAACAGACTGAGAGATCTTGAGGCAGGTGCACATAGTAATTTGGGGTAAAAAAGACAGAATTATCTATTGTGCCAAGAAGGTTGCACTAGGCGCGTTTCCATTACAGATTTGCGCAAAACTTTGGCGATATTTTCTGAATGTCGATAAAAAAGTATTGCGAAATGACGGCGTTTCCATTAACCAATGTTATGCGACTAAAACGTAACCTTTTGCCTCTCGCGATAAGTCATGGCAACGGATTTTGGTGGGATTTTGACGGATTTTGGCTATATTTATTCAAAGGAGGCTTATGCGTGTATCTTTACAGAAGCAGCAAAGAGAGCCGCTTCAGAAACGTGCGTGGCGCGGCTGGAATAAACCATAGACTGTATAAAAACATTAACACAAGCATTGAGTGGCCGTAATCAGCTTCAGTGACCGTATCAGAGCCACACTGCAACGCAGACGTGTGCAATGTAAATTGTCCAAGTATTAATAGTAGGGAAAGCCCCTTATACTGGAGCGCGGCCACTTATGAAGTGTTTCTTGGAGGTTATAGTACACTGAAGAATGATCATATGACTTTTTACATACGCCATATGACCTGTAAATGTGAAAAAGCCGTTCCCTCTCGAGCTTTCACGAGACATCACGGAGATATTTCTCCGTTATGGGAACTCCTTCCCTTCCAACCTTTCCTGAAGTCCTATTGGCTCCCGCCAGTCCAATGACTGGTCAATTGACGCGAAGTATGCAAATCGCATGCAAATACTGACGAGCTCGAGAGGCAGTATAAAATGCGGTGCACACGACAATTACGTCAGAATCTTCTACTTCACCTGTTGCATTCACTATGGCAACAATCTGCAAGATCTGCGCGGGACCGATAGAGCTGCCGGATCAGCACGACTACTGCGTCGCCTGCCTGGGCCTGGCCCACGCCGAGGCGGCGCTGGACGAGTCCAACTGCGGGCATTGCGCGGACCTTCCGGCCCGCGTGCTCCGGACCCGCCGCGATGTGGCTCGCGGCCTATCCCGGTGACAGGAGCGTCGTCTTGTCGCTCCACCAACCCCAACGGTCGCCCCGTTCCCCGGTCTCACTCCCCGAGGACTGCTTCCGCCCTCCTTCCAACATCGCGGAGTTTGTATCCTTTAGCCAGGAGGAAGGGGATGACTCGATGTCCATCTCGGCATCGGAGAGGGAGGATTGGGCGGGATCGGAGTCCGATCAGCCGGACAGCATGGGGCCCCCAGACCTCCAGGAGGAGCTCATGAGGGTTCTGTCAAGAGCTGTCCAGGAGTTGGAGCTTACCTGGAGTCCTCCAGAGGAGCCTGCCAGGAGTAATCTTGACTCCTGGTATTTCAGGTCCACCCGGAAAGCTGACTCGAGGACGTCGATCCCCTTTTTCCCCGACGTACATGAGCAGCTGGTGAAAACATGGCCTGCGCCCCCAATCAGAGGCGCGTCCCTCACGGCAGAGGCCACTAAGGATCTGCGCGCGGCGACGGACTTCGCGCTGATGGCGACGAAGCGAGCGGCCCAGGCCGTGCGTAAGGTCATGGGTTTTATGGTCGTCCTTCAGAAACACCTATGGTTAAACCTGGCTGACCTCAAGGATGCTGACCGTAAAGTGCAGCTGAACGCTCCTGTGACTCCCTCCGGCCTTTTTGGTAATGCTCCGCTTCGCGGAAGCTCAAAAGCGCGCCAAAGCCATGAGTCACGTGATGCCGAGGCGTGCTTTCCAGCAGCAGACGCGAGATCCAGATCCTCGTCGGCACCTGGCTCTTACCAGCGGAGGGATAACCCCAGGCCAGCGGCCACAGTGGTGACGGCTAACGTTACTGCTCCTCGCCAGGAGCCGGATTTCCGGAGGAAGGCGTGGGGTCCTGGGAGGAAACGCCACAGCCAGCGGAGGAGCCCGCGACATGACTCTCGCCCTCCGCCGGCTGCTAAGCCGTCGTCCTGACGGTCTGAAGAGAAGAGAAGAGTGCGTGAGTGGACCGGCTCCCAAGCGCCACAAGTTCATGTTTTCAAACGTTTGTGTGTTGGATGTTCATTCAATAAAAATGCATACATTCTCAAAAAGAGCTATTTCCTCCTCACTCAGTCAGTGCGGTGCCGCTCGCCCCGCCTCAGAGCAGTGCAGAGCTGCCACCCACACACTCGCCGGCGCATCCAACGACCAAGCCGCTAAAGCCGCTATGTCAGTTCCTGAATGCGTGGGAAGTTATTCCGGGAATCTCGCGCTGGCTACTCGGTGTGATAGAGCGTGGGTATACCCTTCAATTCAGACGCAGACAACCCCGTTTCAATGGCGTGGTGCAGTCTCCAACATTGCCCCGAAACGCCCTGGTTCTGAGACAAAAGGAAAAAGGAGCGATAGAACGAGTCCCTCCCAGCAAGCTGGAGAGCGGGTTTTACAGCCGCAATTTCGTGGTACCCAGAAGAGATGGGGGACTCCGCCTGATTCTAGATCTCAGGCCCATCAACAGAGCGCTTTGCAAGCGTCCGTTCAGGATGATAACGCTGAAACAGATCCTGGCGCAAATTCGCCCCGGGGACTGGTTTGCGTCCATGGATTTAAAGGACGCATACTTTCACATTCAGATAGCACCGCATCACAGACGCTTTCTGAGGTTTGCTTTCGAGGGCACAACGTACCAATACTCTGTTCTCCCGTTCGGGCTGGCTTTGGCCCCCCGCACTTTCTCGAAGTGCATGGATGCAGCACTTTCCCCCCTCAGAGCGAGCGGGATGCGCGTTCTCAACTATCTGGACGACTGGCTGATTTTAGCTCAGTCCCGGGACACGCTAATCAGCCATATAGAGACGCTGCTTCGTCACTTGGAGTCCCTAGGGCTATGTGTCAACATGCAGAAGAGCATTCTCGCCCCGAGTCAGTCTATAACATATAACATCTGGGAGTGTGCTTCGACTCGGTGGAGATAAGAGCCCGCCTCTCTCGGGAGCGCTCCTTGGCCATTTTGTCTTCCCTGCGCCATTTCAGACTGGGCAGCTCTGTTCACTTGAAGGAATCTCAGAGGCTGCTGGGGCTCATGGTGCCTGCTGCAGCGGTATGTCATCTGGGCTTACCACAAATGTGCCCCCTGCAATTATGGTTGAAATCTCAAGTCCCTTGGACGGCGTGGACTTCTGGCCGTTTGAGCATCGTGGTCTCCCGCGGCTGCATTGAAGCTCTGAGGCCATGGCGCAACCCAGATCTCTTCAGCCTGGGGTTCCCCTGGGCTTGGTGACGTCACGAGTTGTGGTCACGACGGACGCATCGACTCGCGGCTGGGGAGCAGTGTGCGAGGGCATGCCAGCTTCGGGGCTGTGGTCAGAACCCCAGAGCCGGTGGCACATAAACCGCTTGGAACTGGAAGCAGTGTTCTTAGCTCTAAAGGATTTTCGGCCGCAGCTAGAACAGCGACAGCTACTGATTCGCACCGACAACATGTCTGTGGTCTCGTACATAAAAAACCAAGGAGGCGTACGTTCCAGGGCTTTGTGCAAGCAAGCAGCGAATCTCCTGCTATGAGCGGACCGTCACTTTCTCTCCATCAGAGAAGCGCACATCCCCGGTCTCCTGAACCGCGGGGCGGACATGCTTTCGAGGAAGGGGATTCCTCAAGGAGAGTGGAGGTTGAACCCCGAGTCGGTTCGGATGATTTGGACCCGCTACGGGAGAGCGGAGGTGGATCTGTTCACCACGAGCGAGAATGCGCACTGCCCGCTGTTCTTCTCCCTGTCTCACTCCCCGCTGGAAGGGGACGCTCTGACATCGCACTGGCCAGCAGCCAGGCTGTATGCGTTTCCTCCAATCAAGATATTGCCACTGGTGTTATGCAAGATCAGGGAGGAGGGGGCTTCGGTGATACTCATCGCCCCAAACTGGCCGAACCAGCCTTGGTTCCCGGACCTGACAGAGCTGCTGGTAGCGCCGGCCTGGCCGATCCCCATCAGGAAGGATCTGCTGTCTCAAGCGAGCGGCTCGGTGTGGCACCCGAACCCGGAGTTATGGAGCCTTCATGTGTGGCTGCTTCGGGGATATAAGAGGAGCTGAATGCTCTGCATTCTCATGTGCTCGACACGCTCTCGGAGGCACAGGCGCCCTCCAAGAGGCGTTTGTATGCTCTGAAATGGGTAGTGTTTGTGAAATGGTGCCATGATGTTCATATTGACCTGGCTGCTTGCTCCGTGTCGGATGTGCTGCGTTTTCTACAGTACAGACTGGATAGTGGATCTCTGCCATCAACACTGAAAGTCTATGTGGCCGCTATTGCCTCGTTTCGTTCCACGCTGGCCGGGCAATCGGTAGGTAGGCACGCGCTGGTGGTGAGTTTTCTAAAGGGAGCGAGAAGATTGCATCCCCCACATCCGCCTTCAGTCCCGCCCTGGGACCTAGAGGCGGTGTTAAGAGCTCTTTCACAGCCACCATTCAAGCCTTTAGCATCCGTTGATATGAAGGAGCTATCTCTCAAAACTGCACTTCTTCTTGCCCTCGCTTCGGCTAAGCGCATAGGGGATTTACATGCGTTTTCTGTGGACAGTGACTGTATTCGCTTCGGACCCGGCGACTGCAGCGTCACTCTCCGGCCGAGGCCGGGCTACGTGCCTAAATCACTATCTACCCCCTCAGAGCGCAGACTGTTTCGCTGTCTGCCCTGTCTTCTGAGTCATCGCCCTCGCGTGATGCGGACGCTCAGACTTCGGTGTGCCCCGTCGGGGCTTTGAGGATTTACATTGACCATTCTTTCTTTTTTTTTTTTTGTTTTTTTTTTTTTCTTTTTTTTTCTTTTTTTTTTGTTTTTTTTGGTCTTAGGCAACTTTCGACAATCTGACCAGTTTTTAGTGTGCTACGGTGGTTGTGCGAAGGGCCGGGCCGTGTCAAAACAGAGACTTTCCCACTGGATTGTGGACGCTATCACGGCTGCTTATACGAGCCAAGGTTTGGAATGCCCCTTTCACGTTAGGGCACACTCAACAAGAGCTATCGCCTCCTCCTGGGCGTGGTCGAGAGGTATGTCTATTCAAGATATATGCTTCGCAGCCGGCTGGTCCTCACAGAATACCTTCGCCAGGTTTTACAAGCTAGACGCTCAGTCCTTAGCCTCCCAAGTGCTGTCGGTGAGTGACTGATTCAAGTTTATGCTACCTCTATTCGTGTGTTGCTGCCTCGATTATCATGTTATGTGTTATGCTGCTTAACACCGTTATCTCTGTGCAGCCCCTGACAATGATGTTGTTGCTTCTGCCCTGTTCTCAGCGCAGCCAACATTATTAATGACCAGATATGCAAATTTCGTATGCCTGGGCTTTAGACGCTCATTGGCTTATCTCCACCTATCAGCTGCGAGCCCGCCTAACAAGCGTCGCTATTGGTTGGGAATTGTGTGTTCTCTATCTTTACTGAGTGTGTAACTTGTACAGGCTGATCGTAGCCTCTCTCACGGCGGGATTGAAAATCGTTCCCATAACGGAGAAATATCTCCATGATGTCTCGTGAAAGCTCGAGAGAGAACGCTCCGGTTACTATCGTAACCTCGGTTCCCTGAGAGGGAACGAGGAATAACGGTGGTCGCGTGTTCGCTGCGCGATCAGCTAAGCCTGCCGTTCCAGTAGAAGATTCTGACGTAATTGTCGCGTGCACCGCATTTTATACTGCCTCTCGAGCTCGTCAGTATTTGCATGCGATTTGCATACTTCGCGTCAATTGGCCAGTCAATTGGACTGGCGGGAGCCAATAGGACTTCAGGAAAGGTTGGAAGGGAAGGAGTTCCCATAACGGAGAACTATCTCCGTGATGTATCGTCACGCTCTCAGGGAACCGAAGGGTTACGATGTAAAACGGAGCGTTTAACAGTGAAGTGCTGCGAATTAACCTTTGTAGCATGCTGAAAAAACCACCTCATGCGGCGTAAAAAACTTTTGTGGTTATATGGACATTTTTGACCGAATTTGACGCGTTTCCATTAGGCGTATTTTCAATTTTCAATTTCAATTTGCGCAATTTGAAGGGTAATGGAAACGCGCCTACTGTCTGTTCGTTCACACAGGTACGAAACTGATTGGTAGCTGCCTTTAGCGGAGCCTTTACCGATTACTCCACTAGGCGCGTTTCCATTACCCTTCAAATTGCGCAAATTGAAATAGCGAATTGAAAATACGCCTAATGGAAACGCGTCAATTTCGCAAAAACGGCCATATATCGCAAAAAAGTTTTACGCTCGCATGAGGTGGTTTTTCAGGCAATGCGAAAAACGAATCATTCGCAAAACAGCAATGGAAACGGCTTTTTCGCATTTACAGGTCACACGGCGTATGTAAAAAGTCACATGATCATTCTTCAATGTACTATAACCTCCAAGAAACACTTCATAAGTGGCCGCGCTCCAGTATAAGGGGCTTTCCCAACTATTAATACTTAGACAATTTACACTGCACACGTCTGCGGTGCAGTGTGGCGGTCACTGAAGCTGATTATGGCCACTCAATGCTTGTGTTTATGTTTTTATACAGTCTATGGTTTATTCCAGCTGCGCCACGCACGTTTCTGAAGCGGCTCTCTGTGCTGCTTCTTTAAAGATACACGCAAAAAGAACTCCTTTGAATAAATATAGCCAAAATCCGTCAAAATCCCACCTAAATCCGTTGCCATGACTTATCGCGAAAGGGAAAATGTTACGTTTAGTCGCATAACATTGGTTAATGGAAACACCGTCATTTCGCAATACTTTTTTATCGACATTCAGAAAATATCGCAAAAGTTTTGCGCAAATCTGTAATGGAAACGCGCCTAAAGCATTCGGCACGGTCGTCTGTGAGTGACGTCACCTCCCAATACAAACACGCCCCCTAGTATAGTCCCGCCCCCTCACATTGATTGGCAGCTTTCCATGTAGACAATACCTATGCAAAAGGATTGCGATTCCATTTGAGTTTTGGCAGGTTACATGCGCGACGCAGCGAGAGTGAAAAACCAGACGTGGTAATTAATATTGCTGTTTAAATATGGCAGGCTCGTAACTCCTAAGACATGGAAATACAGCTGCAAATGGACTTTGCATTTTCATTTGAAATTTGACCGTCACTGTGCGTTCGCGAAAGCGAAAATGCTAACGGTAATGCAGGATTTGCAATTGCATTTGGATTATGTCACAATTTATGCGTCCACATATTGAAAACCCAATTGAAAATACAATTTGCTATTCTATTTGAAAATTGTCCGGAATAACGTTCCATAATTGGCATAACAAATTACTGTATTTGTTGATTGGGAAAACTCCTTGTTGGTTAAATTATTCTAGGAGTAACGTTGTATAGAGCTTTCTTTATGGATTCTAACAGTAGTTCTCACACTGGGGCGGGGTCAGGACCACTAGGGGGGCCTCAGTCAAAGGATGACTAAAATTATTTAAATTGTATAAAAATAATTATAAATAAAAAATCAAGCACAAAATCAGTCAATAGTGTCAATTTTTTTAAATTTAGATTTATATATCATCTGAAAGCTGACTAAATAAGCTGTTGATTGATGTATGGTTTGTTAGGGCAATATTTGGCCGAGATACAATTATTAGAAAATCTGGATTCTGAGGGTGCAAAAAAAAATATTTTTTTTAATTTATTTTTGAGAAAATTGCCTTTACAGCTGTCTAAATGAAGTCCTTCGCAATGCATATTACTAATCAAAAATTAAGTTTTGATATATTTACGGTAGGAAATTAACAAAATATCTTCAGGGAACATGATCTTTACTTAATATCCTGATGATTTTTGGCATAAAAGAAAAATCGATAATTTTGACCCATACAATGTATTTTTGGCTGTTGCCACAAATATACCTGGCGACCTAAGACTGGTTTTGTGGTCCAGGGTCACATTTGTTTCTCACTAACGTAATTTTTATTCAAGAATGTACAGTTCAATCACAACATAATTGGGTGGGGGTCTTCAAATGTGTTGGACAAAGAGGGGCCTTATTCAACATGGCATACAGCATTCATTCTATTGCGATTTATTAGGAGTAGCAACGCATATAATTTTTACTGCAACTTATTCTATAGAAGTAGCATGACTTCATCTATAGAGATTTATATGGAAGTAACACAGAATTCATATTGTGATTCTGTGAGAGCAGGACCACATTCGATATCTTATAAAGTTGAAGCTGTGCAACTAATTTCTTTGTTATTTATTTTATAGGATCATAAACAACATTCTGTATTATTATTATTATATAGGGACATATTTTGTAGAAACAATTATTTTCATCTATAGGCGCAGGACCATATTCATTTCATTGTGTTTTTTTACAGGTCAAATAACTTACTCTATACAAACAAAAGGACTTACTCTATAAAAGCACCACTTATTCTATGGAGACATATTTTAACAGTTCCCAATATATTTACTTACTTAAAGGAAACAAAATAATAAATGCAAACACTTTTGTTTTTGCCCCCATTTCACATGAGTTGAACTCAGAGATCTAAGACTTTTTCTATGTACACAAAAGGCCTATTTCTCTCAAATATTGTTTACAAATCTGTCTAAATCTGTGTTAGTGAGCACTTCTCCTTTGCCGAGATAATCTATCCACCTCACAGGTGTGGCATATCAAGATGCTGATTAGACAGCATGATTATTGCACAGGCGTGCCTTAGGCTGGCCACAATAAAAGGCCACTCTAAAATGTGCAGTTTTATCACACAGCACAATGCCACAGATGTCGCAAGTTTTGAGGGAGCATGCAACTGGCATGCTGACTGCAGGAATGTCCACAAGAGCTGTTGCCCATGAATTGAATGTTAATTTCTCTACCATAAGCCGGCTCCAAAGGCGTTTCAGAGAATTTGGAAGTACATCCAACCGGCCTCACAACCACAAACCACGTGTAACCACACCAGCCCAGGACCTCCACTTCCAGCATCTTCACCTCCAAGATCGTTTGAGACCAGCGCACCCGGAACAAACCGTCTCAGGGAAGCTCATATGCATGCTCGTCGTCCTCATCTGGGTTTCGACCTGACTGCAGTTCGTCATCGTAAACCGACTTGAGTGGGCAAATGCTCAAAATCGATGGCGTCTCGCACTTTGGAGAGGTGTTCTCTTCACAAATTAATCCCAGTTTTCACTGTTCAGGGCAGATGGCAGACAACGTGTATGGCGTCGTGTGTATGAGCGGTTTGCTGATGTCAACGTTGTGGATCGAGTGGCCATGGTGGCGGTGGGGTTATGGTATGGGCAGGCGTATGTTATGGACAACGAACACAGGTGCATTTTATTGAATGCACAGAGATACCGTGACGAGATCCTGAGGCCCATTGTTGTGCCATTCATCCACGACCATCACCTCATGTTGCAGCATGATAATGCACGGCCCCATGTTGCAAGGATCTGTACACAATTCCTGGAAGCTGAAAACATCCCAGTTCTTGAATGGCCAGCATACTCACCAGACATGTCAAAGATTGAGCATGTTTGGGATGCTCTGGAACGGCGTATACGACAGCGTGTTCCAGTTCATGCCAATATCCAGCAACTTCGCACAGCCATAAAGAGGAGTGTACCAACATTCCACAGGCCACAATCAACAACCTGATCAACTCTATGCGAAGGAGATGTGTTGCACTGCGTGAGGTAAATGGTGGTCACACCAGATACTGACTGGTTTTCGGACCCCCCTGGACCCCCAATACAGTAAAACTGCACATTTTAGAGTGGCCTTTTATTGTGGCCAGCCTAAGGCACACCTGTGCAATAATCATGCTGTCTAATCAGCATCTTGATATGCCACACCTGTGAGATGGATGGATTATCTCGGCAAAGGAGAAACGCTCACTAACACAGATTTAGACAGATTTAGATTTGTGAACAATATTTGAGAGAAATAGGCCTTTTGTGTACATAGAAAAAGTCTTAGATCTTTGAGTTCAGCTCATGAAAAATGGGGGCAAAAACAAAAGTGTTGTGTTTATAATTTTGTTCAGTGTATATAAAGGACAAATCCTCAATGAATCAATATTTCTCATCAGAAACATGGAGTCAGACTGGTTAAGAAGGCAGAAGCATAGAATGTACATGAATCAGTTACAAGAAAATATCCATATTACAATAAGGAATGGTCTTAAACATGACATTCAGCACAACACTGAGGCTTTAATAATGTATAGTGTATTTTATTATTGATTCTGTAAACAATAAAATGTTTTTTAAAATGTTCTCGAGTATTTTTTTTTCTAAACTGATAATTCAACAGATTAATTCTGCACAAAGCTATCATGTTGACAGTTGCTTTTACTGGAAAATGCTCTCATTTTTGAACAAAGGCATATGAAAAGAGTTACTACTGAAAGTGACAGAATTACCTTCAGCCAATAGAGGGAGTTGTTCTCCATAAATTCGGTGTCTGTCAATATATTATTTAGAAACCATTTAGAAAGTATCACAACAGAGATCATTGATGTGGTTTTTAATTATTTTGAATAAAGCAAATATTATCCCCCCCCACACACACACACACAAAAAGATTGGTCTTTTATAGCAAGCTCAGAATGTTGTTTTCTAATTTAAAAATGCTTTCTAGGAGATCATCTGGAGGTCTGCTTCCAAGGATACAGAGAACTTGGACTCTCTGGATGCTTCCAGGATTGATTTATGGACAGGTTAATTGCAGTGATACTGTAATTGCAGACCAGGAAGAATAGCCGTCCCGTGACCAAAAGATAAATGTCACTCACACACCAGTGGAAGGTGGTGTGTTTTCACTGCCTGAAAGTGAAGTACACACCACAACTAAATTGCAGGTCCACAACATATAAGAAATGTCATTCTGTGCAAAACCAATTCATAATTGATTAAGATACGCAAGGATGCTTGCGGATATTGCTTTTCAGCTCCAATGGTTAACCTCATTTAAATGGCCAGATATTGCCATATACGTTGAATTTCCACAATATTAGACATTCACAAAATGGTCTGTAGCTGACAAAGCAACTACTGGGTTATATGAGGTCTTGAATATGAAACAAGGTGCTCTATTAGAGTCTCTTTCTCAGAGCTCAGCAAAAAAATGATGAGCTCAGGACTTCTGTTCGGATATGTTGTGCTCCCGGAGTGAATTCAAGTGGTCGTTTCTGTATGCAGAAGCTGTTGGTCTGTCCCGCTCACAGTACAGTTTTCCATTTGTGCAGTGAAAACGGTCACCAGGTACTAGCTGGTTATGGCAGATGGAGCAAACAAAACACTACAAGAGTAAAGAAAGAAATGACTGTGAGGATAACATATTACAAGGTACCCTGTCCCCCCAAAACACACTGCAGAATATCAGCCTATAAACCAGGAGTAAAACTACAGATCATTTTTAATTGACTATTTGAATGGGTCAGTTTAATAGAGTAAATTACCTTGACATGGAAAACATTGCCCTGTGCTCGCATAACCATTTCATTTGCAGGGATGGACTTACTGCAAGCCCTGCAGGCTCCGCTGTGACCGAATAATCTGTAGTGAATATGATAAATCACAAATGTCTTTTAATAAGCAAGTCATTATAAATTTAATAGCAAGTTTTTTTTCCATCTCTCACAAACACAGGAAGGCATTTAAATCTACATATAGTATAGCTATTTGAATTTTTGCTTACTTTGTTTCCTCTGTTAAAAGGATAATTTAACCAAAAATTTAATTCTGTCATTTACTCATTACTTTTTTTTTAACCATACAATGAAAATCAGTGGGGTCCATTGTTGTTTTGGGCCCAAATTACTTTAATTGAAAAACAATTGAAACATACAGTATTTAAAACCTCTTCTTTTGTGTTTCCCTTAAAAGGATATTCACCCAAAAATGAAAATTCTGTCATCATTTATTCACCCTTATTTTTTTTTTCAAACCTGTATGCATTTCTTAATTTTGATATACACAAAAGATGATATTTTGAAGGATCATGATAACCAAACCGCTCCCATTCCCAATCAATAACATTGTATTTTTCGTCTATACAATGGAAATCAATGAAACCGGAAGTGTTAAGTACCCAACATTCTTCAAAATATCTTCTTTTGTGTTCCACAGAAAAAACTAAAGTTATACAGGCTTGGAACAACATGAGGGTGAGTAGATGATTTTTTTTTTTTGAAGGACTATCATTTTAAGCCCAACACAGTTTTTTTTTTTTTATTATTATACTCCCAGAAGACTTATGAGATGCATAAAAGAACTGCTCTCATTTATCTAGTATATTTGTTAGCTCCGGGTGTGAATGATGGTAAATTATCGAGGATGACAATAACAAAACGGAGTGTTGTTCCTCCTGTAGTCTGACCTTATATAGTCACTTTTGCATAGGATCAAGCCACGCTTTGTGAAACACGATGAGCCAATTTCTGCCAGCTGGGCTTGACAGCAGGAGCACTTGAGACAGTGGCAGTGCCAGTACCCATCCAAAGCAAACAGGAGGAAGCGGTCTGAAATCTTGCATCCACATCCAATGCACCACTTCCATGCCAGGGCCCCCATTCTGACATGAGGCGGTTGTGCATTACAAGCAGTGTTTACCATAATAAATGGGTCACTACCTGGAATAGAACGCATGTAAACTGAACAGATGTTTCAGTTAACTGGACAACAAATACAAACTGTATTCAATTAGTTTATAAGTAGACAATAAATTAACCAGAGGGCCTCTATCTATATGACACCGACAGATACACAATCTTGTTCAAGTAAACAAGTTCAACTCACCTGCTTCACAACTTCATGCTTTCACAGACTCATCAATATCGCGTTCAGTCTGTCAGTTCAGATAGACGCAGACACCCGTCCATTTCTTGTCTTTAGGCAAAAATGAAAGGTCATAAACATGAATATAACTTCGTTTACCTACACTTAAATGACCTCTCGCTTGCATCTCCTCATGAGGTCTGAACGCTGCAAGTTAACGGCGCTCGTTACACAGACTTCTATCCCTTTAAACATCCGTGAGGTGACATCAGGCTCGCTTCAGCCAATCAACAGCCACTTAAATTTTAGTCTCGCGCAGATGCTAAATTATTGATGCCATCAGAATGGCGCATTCGTCACTTGCACTGACATTTCACTATATTTAATGTACTATATACATTTTAATTGTAAATCACAAAATTAGCAGGCAGAAATTGATTTATCAAGGTGACTTGAAGAAGTTTAGAAGAACTGCCTCACGTTTCTCAGTCGGAGTCATTTACAATGGGGCCTAATCACCCATATTAAAGACCTGATTATGGCACACACACAGAATCATGGCCAATCAAATCACTATGAAAAGAAACCTTGACAGCAGTCTGATTGGTTGGTAATAGAAAATCATACGTGAGAAAAGGATCTTGCCTTCTTATCATCTGTCTGTCATTTAGCCATGATTACCATCAGATTAAATACAATCAAAGCAGTTTGGGTGAATAGGTGGTAGTCATGGGAACCAGCGATAACTGTTTATCTTGTCAAATGATCTTAATTCAAACCTGCACACTCTAGATTACAGAGATGTAGGAGCTGAGAGGGGGTTGTGTTTGTCAGCTTCTGTCACTCATTATGGTGTATTATGTCACTATTCAATGCAGAAAATTAATCTCTGATGACATGACGAAGCCTTAAGAGTGGCTTAGTGTTGATATATAGTGTGCTGTTTACTTTGAGGAACTAAAACCTTCTAACTCCATGTTTACTTTTATTTTGAGGCTGCTAATATCTGCAGTTGCACTCTGTTTGCCACATATTGCCTGTATGGTGTCATGGTTTTGGGCTTTCATGTTGAAGGTTAGGTGTTGGTTGTCTTCCCTAGCGTTTAGTTAGTGTTCTCTGTTCTGGTTCTTGTTTGCTTTCTGGTTTTGATCAGTTTTCTGGACATTTGTTTTGTATTTCTCTTTAGTTTATCTCATTTGGATCCAGTTCTCCCTTGTTTCCGAGTTCACGTCTGTGTTGTCGTTGTATGAGAAAAAATACAATATACCACTATTAAAAAAAACTGTTAAAATGACAACAAACAAACAAAAAACACGGTAGCTCTGTCATTTCTGGTTGCCTGAAATTCACTGTCAAAAGTATGTGACAATGTTTCAGGTATTATGGCATATTAGTGCCTGAACATTAAATGATATGATATAATGTTAATATACCAAAATCTGCTTTTTACCTTAAAATGTACTGATAACCATAATAAAACAGGTTGAATAGAAAGTCACATGGCCAGTCTATTAAACATGGCCAGTACTGGTAAATAAACGTGCACAGGATCATACACACAAAGAAAATACATAGGCACAGCATATATAATACCACGCAGATACTTCAGGGAATGTCCTTTTACTGTTGCTTTTTTTAGCATAAAATTGATAGTAATTTGATTTCATTTTTAATTGCAAAAACCATAAATTTGACAGTATATTACCATAAAAATATGTATAATATAATATTAAACCATTTACAGTGTTCACCTTATATGGTAAGGTAAGGGAACTTACAGTAACACATTTTCACTGTGACATTTTTACTTTTTATTGTTATACTCCCGTTTCCCCCTACCCAATATTAAAAAGAGACATATGGACACATGTAGATGTGAATGAACCAGACTGGTTCACAAATGAAACTATGAATGTTCTGCATTATTACTTTTTTCAGCCCCTATTGTTGGTTTTGCCTGTCTAGATTTCCTGTAAACGAGACCAGCAACCCCCCCATCTCCTGGATCATTATGTTTATGTAATGAGGTCACAGTCGTTGATCTAATGGCGGCGTGCAAAGTTTGAAATGCGTGTGGGAAGGGGGGCGTAATGGAAAATAAGTCATTTGCTCCACAGCTCCATTACTTTAATTGTTTACTGAGCAGAGGCATGTTGTGATGTTTCAGGTAAAGCACAGGAGTCACATTAACAAAAGAGCGTGAGCTGTCTGAGCACATACAGTTAGATAAACATCAGATGGAAAGCGTGAGACAGAGGCCTCATTATTTAGAGCCGGAACCGGCCCATGTCTTTTGAGCACAAGATTTTCATCATTGCTCTATTATTGAATCTGCGAAACATTCGACAATGATGTGCATTTCTGTTCTGGTAATTAGAAGGACATTTTCAAACAAATCTACCGAATTACTTTAGCTGGTTATTTTAACGAAACAATTTCCCCCTAATTAATGTATCCTTTCCCCACTGACGATAGCCAACAATTATGATGTTCATTAAAAATGAAGGGAAGCTCGACTGTCGATCAAACACAGAAAAGGATTGTTTGAAAGGCCCTTTATTTGTTGCTGTGACAGCTCAATCACCCATCACGATCTAACCGGGGGGAGGTAAAAACCGCCGACAATGACCCTCAGAGGCTACAGACAGCCCTTCATTTGAGTGCTAATTAGAAAAATTAAAGCTCTGAAAGGCAGCCTGCTATCTGTTCCCAGTGTGTTGAGAGAGACAAGCTGAAGAGACAACGAGTTATTAGGAAAATTAATTATTTACACTATTATCTAGGCCAGGCCATTGAAAGAATGACTCAATAATGCTTTAATTGTGTTGCTGATTACATTTTCACTGAGATAGACTCGAAAGCTTATCAAAAGCTCTGTTTATTAAATGTATGTGCTCAGATGAGATAACATGGATATTGCAGTGGTGCACAGCACAGCTTCAGCACATCTTGTGTGTTTCCCCTTAATATAATGTCAGTGGTGGGCACTTCTGTGGAAGAGGAGAGGTTACAGCAATGGGTTACACCCAGTTATTTTAAAGATGTTTGTGGTGGTTAAAAATGTTTTTTTTTTCTATGAAAAGACATACATGGACCATCAGTCAAAGTTTGGGGGTCAGAAAACTAAATTTTTAAAGAAATTAATACATTTATTCAGTAATGATTCAATGAATTGATCAAAATAAAGACTGATTTAAATAAATGCTGTTCTTTTGGAACTTTCTATTCATCAAAGAATCCTTAAAAAGCGGTGCTAAAAATATTAATATTTTTTCAACATTAGACAATAAAATGCTTCTTGAGCAGGAAATCAGCATATTTAAATGATTTCCGAAGGATCATGTGACATTGAAGACTAATGACTGCTGAAATTCAGCTTTACCATCCCAGGACTAAATTACATTTTAAAATATATTAAAATAGAAAACGTTAATGTTAATGTGCTTTTAATGTATTTTTGATCAAATAAATGCAGCCTTGGTGAGCATAAGATACTTCTTTCCTAAACATGAAAAAAATCTAATCTTTTTGTTTAATGTTTAATTTGTGTTTGTGTTGTTAGTAACAAAAAAGAAGAAAATGAAGAATATTACAAAATATAAGCCTCCATATATTTTGGTTTCTCCTTTGATTAAAAAAAAAAGACAAAAAAGAAGTACTTTTAGAAGACATAAAACAGTCTGTGAAATTTTATCAAAATTATAATGATAAGGGAATAACAGAGAAGGGAAAAAATCTAAATAAATCAACTATTTTTATTATGGCTGACATATCCAAAAATCTGTTTTCAAATCTACCTCAGCAATGTCAGCAGAAAAGAGCAAAGCTCCTGGAGTCTCATTAATTTGAAATGAAAAAACGAAACAAAAAAAACAACAACCAAAGAACAGAGCAAATACAGGCTCACATGGTGGCACTGTGAAAGAAAAGAGAAATATTAAAACCTATATATATTTCATATGCACAGGTTACTCTAGTGTTTCATATACAGTACAGATTGGTTTTGATGCTCTAAAACCATCTAAAAGAACCTGTACATTGTCAAAACATTTTTTTACGTAGCAAGGGAGAATTTGTCACAAAGACCTACTGTTCTACTGATATTTTGTCTTGGAGATTTTAAGGGCAAATGTGCAATCCAGCACCCATTTCATGCACAAATGTGTGTTTAGTAAAGATCCTGTACATTTAAACACTGGAATTGTACAGACACATTTCCATTTTCAAAAAAACATCAGTTCGTCTTGTAGTACCATCAACAAGGCAAGCAATTTCACATGATGGCTGCCTATTTCCACATTGATGTTAATAATGACAATCTATGCAACTGTACCTACATTTCACGTTGTAAAACAACTCCTCACCTATTCATATGCCGAGATATCAAGTCATATTTACACTGGCTGTAATAACAGCTCTGTGTTAGAGGGAAAAAAAGGCACAATCTCGCTGAATTTAGAGTCTTTCTTTCATTGAACACATTTAAAGTCCATGATCTCTAAATCAAAGCAGCAGACAAATGGTATGTTGCCACGAGAAACAAAGCATGTTTAAACTACATTAAAAAAACATGATAATTCAGTCATAAAATATATAAACAGCAAATTAAAACAAAAACAAGTAACAGTACACTGATCCACATGCAGATAAACATTTCATCTTCAATTCTTTATCCTCCCATTTTTAAATGTTTTGGTCCAGCTGTAACTGTAATGACTAGTATTTACATATATTTGTAGATAAAAAATATATTATCTGCAATTGCTGAAAAAATGCAAGACTGAACCCCAAGCAGAAGGTTCCGTTTTAAAAATGGCAAACCGAAACATGTAGAGAATTGTTTCTGGTATTTCAAAGACAAGATATATGATGCGTTTTTAACCATGTGAAGTACATCCACATCTGTGTTTTTCCAATAAATCCCATAAATAGCCTTATGAAAGTCCAAGAAATAAAGTATTCCTCATTTTACTATATTGGAAAAAATGACTTTGTCAGCTTGATAAGAATGTTTAGTAGTCATCTGTACTTTGAAGATGTAAAAACTCCCAAAAAACTATAACCATATACGCATTAAATAAATCCAATAACAAAACGTTCTGAAATGTGGCAGCACCTGTATCAAATCCCTATTGAAGAAAGGTGATGGTTGTCTTGAATAACGACAAGAACAAGACCTCAGTCACTTTTAAAGCTCATTAGAGAGCTTTTAAGCTTTCTTCAAAATGATATGTATTGGGGGGATAGAGCGCTTGACAGCTATTTGGCTGCAAGACTCTTCCCTGTGGCACGGACTAGTTTCAGTTGCTCTAAATGCACACATCCAGATGGAGAACAGTCGGGCAGAATGGATGGCGTCCTCCCTCCAGTGTTTCTGACCACAGCATAAAGTGTTATGGAGCACCGCTGAGTCTCAGGTAGTCTTTGGGTAGATTTTCTCATAGAAAAAGTTCTGTGCCAGTAGGTACAGTTCTCCATCTTTTTCTCTCACCGCGTGAGCCCGAACGTACTGGAACTGCTCTAGTGCAAACTCATAAAACTCATTCTCCATTTTCCAGATGTCTGACTGTTGCAGTCTGGCTATAGACTCTTTGGTGGGCGGCTTCTTCTCGCTCGTTTTCCTTAGGTGCGATTTCTTCCCTTTAGAAACAGACACAAACATTTAACAAAAATATTCACCATCTAATAGACTTGTTAAAACATGCAGTCGTACCTGTCCGATAGAGCTCTGTGGCCCCCTTAAAAAAGCGAGGAAGTGCCGCCTCCAACATCATAACAAAGTCTTCCAACTCCTCCGTCACTCCAACTAACATGTATTCATTCACCAGGTTGTATTTGGCTTGCTCCAAAGCCCATTTGCTGCCAATGTTCCTGTGAAGAAGTGGTTGAGAAAATGTAGCAAGAGTCCTACAAGTGGTAGATCTGAATTACGCATGAAGACAGTGAGCAGCCTACCAGCACTCAGAGTAATGACCACAGAAGAAGGGAATCTGAAGCCACAGTTTCTCTGGAGCACAGTCAGATCCTCCAGCAGCTACACACTCATCAAACGTCTGAAACACACACAGATCTCGGAGTTGAAAAAAAAAATACAGTTTACATGTTCTGAGTTCAGTATGTAATAAAGAAAATAATTATGGTGGCACAAACTGTGGTTATAGTAATAGATGTAATAGTGTTTTATTACTATTTTTTGTTTTTGTAATGTCATGTCATCTTCATGGCGAGAACAAATTGAATAACAAAAGTCATACAATTAATTAAGACAAAAATTCTAAAGTACATTCGTTTTTTTCTACTTTTTAAAATACATCCGACTCTGAATAAAAACACATTCTAGTAAGATCTAGATTAACAGATCAACAACATCGTACCTAGATTTAAAATGACTGAAAACCCTTTATATACTAGGATTTATTCCATATAAATCAATTCCCTGGCATTGATACCATTCCACCCGCCACTTTTTATTAATATAAGAGTAAATTAAACAAGACCAGTGTTCAGGATGTTAATAGCACAACTTCTATTGATTTGATTTTTTTTACTTATAATAAATAATAATAAGGTATAATATATTAGTTATAATTAAATATTCAAAATATATTTATATTCTTATAAATACACATGATTATAAAATGTAGTTTGTACTTTTTTACTCTAATAATATTATAAATAATTTTTTTACAATACATTTTACAAAATAATATTTCATATTAACAATATTTAACATTACATTTTCCTATTATTATTATTATGTAATGATTTTTACTAACCCTATAACTTGTATTTTGTGAACTTAAACTGGGGTACTTTATAGTCTTGAAATTCATAATAATTAAAAACAGGATCAAAGTAGACGAAACAAACATTCACCTTTTTGTCCCCTTGCTTTCTGCGTCGCAGACCTGGTCTGTAGTCATCACCGAAGCGCAGGAAATAATAGTAAGACACCAGACGCTCAATAGGGTCCCGGATAACATTTATGTAAATAGGCTTTTTCTTCACTCCAAATCTGATAATGAGATGGTAAAAGAAGTGCAATTAGTAATGTATTAGTATAGTAGTATTAACACATGTTTTGGGCATTTAGGCATAATTAAATAGTTGCTTTATGCATGAAGGTAAGGTATAGGGAGACCCACAAAACTGGAAACTAACAATATGATTGTATTGTTTAAAATGAGCTTGCTGGAACTCCTTTCACGGCCACCAGGAGTCAGCAGCATCAAACTGCTTTTTGGGTCGTTGGGAATGTAAAACAACATCCTTTCAATGGATATGAATGAATGAGTGGCTAGTTATGCAGAATGTTGGCAAATCATCTTTCAGTGATGTTGGCATTGAATGCAAAACCTGAAACCACTCTAAACAGCATTACTCAGGCAAAACACATTGACCACAACAGATTGAAAAAATCGGAGTAGAGAAACAAAATGTCAGGAGCACACAACACATACTTGGTGAAGTCCAGGAAGGAAACATGTCCATGGTAGAACGCAGGCTTCATCTCCTTCCATAACGTCACATTCTTTACAAACCGTACCTGAAACATGAATAATAAGAGGCTGTTTGGTGCATTTCAGCAAATGGAAACATTTGGATCCTTCCAGCATTATAATGTGTTGTTCGGATGGCTGTAAGTGGGAAGCACTAACAGTGAACATGCACAAGTGATACAAAACTGACCTGATCCTGAAGAGACATGACGGGATTGTTTTTGCTGGTATTGATGTGCAGCACATGGTAGTGGTTCTTGTTGCACAGGTCGTAGGCGATGTTGGTGAAGGAGGTACTGGCTGTTTTGGGCACTCGGTTGTAGATGACCACCAAATCGTCCTCCTCTACCAGGGCCCCCTTTGCCCCGTCTTGAATGTGCCGTTGCTCAATCTCTCGTACCTCATGTCTGGCAATGACTCGTTCTGCAATGGAGGAGAAGATAAGGAGACACTGATGCAAAATTAATTCAGTATTGAATAACTGCAGAAAACCCTGCCATATACCGGATTTTAAAAGTACTGTATGTTGAGGGAACAAAATTGTAAAGAATACTGGATTAATAATTATATCTTAAAGGAAAATTAATGTCTTTTATTAGATTTCAGCAGTATACACTTAAGTTACAGAATTTTTTGATTGTTGCCTTAGTGACCTGGTGCTAAAAGGCTTCAAGATTTTTTTTATAATAATAATAATTTAAAAAACCCTCACAAGTGTGAACGTGCACTCAACAATAACGCTCTAATTTAATTCATATATTTAATCATCTTTAAAATATATATTTTTGACAGAGGTAAAAAAAATCTTAATTGCCAGAATTCTGTGTTTTTTTATTTATTCATATTTATTTTTCATATTACATATATTTGTATATGAGCATGTGGCCTCAGTCAGTGACCTGGTGCTAAAAGGCTTTAAGATTTTTTTAAAATAATAAAGTAATAACAATAACAATAATCTTAAAAAATCCAAACAAGTGGGAACTCCACACTCAACATACAATATGTTCTAATTGAATTAATTATTTAATTATATTTTAAATAGTACTTTTGACAAAGGGTAAAAAACACTTAATTGCCAACTTATATATTATTTTCCTTTATTAAGATTTTATTTTTCAATAATTATATTATAGAATTTGGCAGTTCTGTATGATTTTTCTAAATTGTTTTGAAAGTTGAAGTTTTAGAGTTTAGAGAGATATTTCTACTCAATTCAGAATTAAAAGTATCCTACATACCAGCTAATTATTTTATGCAAAATGTTGACTGTTTTGAAATTGCAATTTAGTGAATTCCTCTTCCTGTCATTTGAATTCAAATTCCAATTCAACATCCTGTGAGCATATTCATTACAATTTCTCATCAATTTTTGAAATTCAGAATTTTGACCAAACATGCTATTTTTAAATTGCATTACGTAAATGTTAACAAAAGGCTAAATTACAGTAATGCAAAATACAGACAATGTTTGAAGCGAATTCATGAACAAAATTTACTCTGCAGTTGAAACAGAAAAGGTCCTGTGGTCTGGTAATACTCGTGAGATCCTGAGACGGAAATCTAACAGTGTACACGATGTGGTGACAGTAGTGTGTAAATGTGAGCAGGCGCTCAGACAGCTGCTACTGTGAGGTGATGATGTCAAGCCAACCACAGCACATTCCCACTCAACTCTGACTGCTCTCGAGTCAAAGAGCCCAGTCTCCAACCATCACATGTGGACAACTGCTATCACTCATGAAAGCTGGTGCTACGCCACATTATGGTTCCCCTCACGGCAACAGAGAATAACTTGTTACTGTTGCAAAAAGCATTTTGACATATAGTTGTACATTTTCTAAAAATGTTCTCACCCTCAGGCATCCAAAATTTAGATGAGTTTGTTTCTTCATTGGAACAGATTTGGAGACGTATTACTTCACAAGACGTTAATTGATGGACTAGAGTCGTGTGGATTACTTGTTGATTATTGAGATGTTTTTAGCAGCTGTTGGACTCTCATTCTGACGGCACCCATTCACTGCAGAAGATCCACTGGTGAGCCATTGACGTAATGCTACATTTCTCCAAATATGTTCAGATGAAGAAACAAACTCATCTACATATCGAATGACCGGAGGGTGATGAGGAAAGTTTCCGCAAATTTTCATTTTTGGGTGAGCTATTCCTTTACAATTTTGAGAAAGAGAAAACAATATAAAACAATAAAATATCATAATCTACTCTTTGATATTAGTAATCCACCACTAAAAATTGTATGTGATTTATATGTGATGAGCTGTAATGGGAAATTTTAGACTCTTTCTTTTGAATTTCTTGTGGTAAAAGTGTCGTCTGGGTTTATGGTTAGACGTGCATGTTGCAGACTGTTTCACCATCTCATTACTCCTGCAATACCCAGCCTAATGTAATAATATAATTGCATGTTAATGAAAAAAACACCCTGACTCATTACCTATTTCCTACTTGATAGGCACACAACTGCTGCATTATGCGGCGTGAAAGCGCTCTTTTAAAAACGGACAGGCAGCAAGAAGGCCCTCAGGCTGACTGTGTATAACTGATGCTATGGAAGACTGCTGATATTCACTTCTAATGGCCTTTACAACACTGTGTTCTTTCATAAGAACCTCTTCAGAAGTACAATGACTTATTAAATGTCATAGAATATTCTTGTACCCGGAAAACATTACTTAAATTAATTTCTGCAGTTATTGTGGTGTTTTTCAAGCAATTCACATCTACACGTTTCCTGAGAACAGTACAAACAAACAAAACAAGAAATCTAGTCATATAATAAGCATTTATTTATTAATAATTAGGCCAATAACACTATTTTTTTGGGGACCTAAATCAATAACGTTATTCAAAAACATGAAGAAAAACAACAACAACAACAAAAAAAAACACATTAATACACCTCTACTAAGACAAGCATGTTTTAAAGGGGTGGTTGACTGTTTTTTTTCTAGGCTTGATTGTGTTTATGGGGTGCAGTCTAACATGTGTTAATGCTTTGTTTTAAAAAAACGCACTATTTTTCACATAATTTACCTTTATTCTACACCGCTCTGTCCATTCTCCCATAAACACGCTGATCATTTCCTGCTTTTATGAAGCCCCTCCCTCAGAAATACATGATGGGCTCTGATTGGTTAGCTGGTCCAGTGTGTTGTGATTGGCTAAACCTCCTCTAGTCTAAACATCCCGCCCCTCACCTCAGCGGCATGTGCTCCGGTTGTATTGTAAACAACGGCGTCGTCTATATTGCTTATCAGTTTGAGCCCGATTGAGACGCAAGTTTAATTGAGAGATCGCGCGCGAACCTTGCAGCAAACGGCTTTTAATTGTATAAGTGTTTTTGTTTGTTGTTTTCTCATACTTTTAGATACGCTGTTATTTGTAAATGCTACTGCTTCTGTTAGCTTTTAACATACGGTTTTATTCTGATTAAAGCTTTAATACAGTACGGCAACTGCACACGCGTCCATGTTTTAAGCTTCTCATAGCTATGTGAAAATAAGTGTATAAATGGAACAGTTCATTGTTGGAGCTGAGCTGAGTGTGTGCAGAGCAGGGGGACGCGAGGAACAGTATTAAGAACCGCTGCTTTAGAACATTGATTTTGAAACTTTTGAATCCATTAGACTCGTTAGAAGACAGAATCATGATTCATATATGAATAGATTTTTATGTGCACCTCTAGTTTTCCCTTCTCAAGCAGTGTCACATGAGTTAGTAGTTATTTATTTTTATTGCCATGTCAGCATCTAAGGTTATCTTCATGGCAAAAACTGAGTTGGAATAATACAATTTACAAGCACAAAATAAAGCCACATAAACACAAAATTCTACAAGATTTTTTAAAATTAACATATGATAAAAAAATCTTTTCCGGTAAAATCTTACTAAACAATTCCCTGAGTGAGCTTACTTCATAAAAAAAGTGTTCTACTTGCATTAAAACTTGGATAGTCCAATAAAATGTTTAATGGAAAGGGAGGTTTTGCAGAACGTGCATAAGCAAAAAGGCATGGGTCAATCTTGTATGACCTATACCACATTTTTATGTATATGTAAATATTCAAAAACGTAATAAATAAATCATTCAAAATCATATTAAAATATTACATTTTTAAGAATTTAACATGCATTTTAAACTACTTTTTATTTTTTACTTTTTTTGTCTTTGACCCAATTATATATTTTCAGACCATAAACAGATATGTAACATAATAATGCATGTGAAATGACAGTGCAAAAAATGTTAATGGTAAAGTTGAATGTCTTGTTCCAGTAAAGGCCAAAAATAATAAGATGAGGGAATGAAATTTAATATCGAAGTGTCAAGATGCTCAGGAGGAGCAGAGGATTTACTGCAGCCAGCTGCCAAACCTGACAAGTTATACTCTGACTGATGTCTTTTCAATGATTCAAATCAGGTTACAGTGTTTCCTTAGATAGAACAAATCATTCTTTCAGTCAATTTTGCCTTTGAGAGACACTACAACATGGAGGTCACTGTAGGGTCATTTTATATTCAAGCTTGTTAGCTCCAGAAGTGGCATTATCATCATGCCACAAGAACATTTACAGCCTTGGCTGAGTAAGAGAAATGGAGTAGTGCGGTACCTTAACTACAAAGGAAAAACAGACCTGAAGTATGTTCTGTCTACAAAGAGGCCATAAAAATCGACTAAGAAATGCAAGCAGCTGTACTCCTCTGGTATTCATGGGGGCTTTGAAGTTTTAATAAACAGTTAGTAAAGCATTAAGCTCATAATCTGCCACAGGTTATGTACCATCTGGTTACACACAACAGGATGCACCAACTGACACCAAGAATTGTTGTTTCTGTTAGACTTGCTATTCATAAGATTAGTATGCATAAACTGAAAGGGCATTACCACTAATTTGAAATTATCATCATTACACGTAGACTAAACTGTATCGATTTTTCAATAAAATGGATTTACAATTTACACCTTGAGGTATGAGAAACTTATGTAACTTGAGAAGTCAAAATTCAATTTTACACATAGGATTTAGTGTACACTACCATTCAAAATATTGGGGACAGAAAGATTTTCTTTAAAGGGGTCATATGATGTTGCTAAAAAGAACATTATTTGGTGTATTTGGTGTAATGAAATGTTTATGCGGTTTAAGGTTCAAAAAACACATTATTTTCCACATACTGTACATTATTGTTTCTCCTCTATGCCCCGCCTTTCTGAAACGTGTTGATTTTTACAAAGCTCATCAGTCTGAAAAGCAAGGTGTGCTGTGATTGGCCAGCTATCCAGTGCGTTATGATTGGCCGAATACCTCAAGCGTGTGACGGAAATGTTACACCCATTACCATACTGTGATGCCGTGTCCAGGTGTGACGAGACAAAACCAGTAAAACCCATCATAAACTAGGCATTTTTTTGCATTCAGTGGGGACATAATTATGGATTATAATGACTTATACTGTCTTTTTACGTGTTGCGTTGCATCGCGCCACGTAAACATAAAACAATGTCTGCATTTGTGACAAACAACAAGCCCTACTCTACACTGCCCAAAAAACTCGCTTTAAATATAAAAAACGTACTTACAGACTGTGAGTCAGAACAGCCGGCATTGTAGGCTACTCTGTAGGTTCAGGAAACAGTCCTCCATAAAGTGCTGCACACATCTGAATATTTGGGTTGAAGTGTTCTGGAACCGTGTTGGCAATACAACTAACCACTGATTTCTAGTCGTGTCCATTTTTGGAAAGCCAACAAAGTAGTTCAGCTTTCACAACGAAACACACAGCGCATTCACAAGGAACGGCGCCTAGAGTGAAGCGGAGCGGCGGCCTAGAGTGGCAGAGGCGGGGGCTAGAGTGGAGTAAACGCCGTAGGGCTAGAGTTGAGTCAGAGGCGGTGGGCTGAGACATGGCGCGAACCGGCGATTTGAAACGAGGAGGCTTGCGGCAACCACATGTGACGCCCCTGGGCTGACTCCGTTTTGTCCACGGTGAAAGCCGATCCGGCTATCCACAGCGCAAAGTTGTTGTTATTTCCTCAGCAACCAGCACGGATCAGCTCCAGGCATGACGCAGCAGATATCATCCTCTTTTGGAAGACCAAACAAAGTAGTTTGGCTTTCACAACGAAACACACAGCGCCTTCACGAAATGGCGGCGGCAACAACAATACTACAGTGAGAATCAAGGTTATGCCTTCTTTCTTTGAGTGAACATTTGTGCAGCGTTATGCAAATCTTCCCAGATAGTGACGGAGGTATGTGGGGGTGTTTTAGAACGAGCCGTTTTAGGGGGGTGTGAGTCTTAACTTTGATAAAGAATATTTTTTTTGGTTATTTGGAGACTTTAGTCTTTGCAACTTTAACAGATCTTCTTTATGCACCAAGAGCTGGAACACTCCAAAGAGAACGGAACAATTTAAATCGCATCATATGACCCTTTAAAGAAATCATTACTTTTAGTTTTATCCAGCAAGGATACATTACATTGATCTAAAGTGATAGTAAAGACATTTATAATGTTGCAAGGGATTTCTACAGTGATTCAACTAAACTTTTCTATTCATCAAGATTTTTTTGTCAAAACTGTTTTCAACATTATTAATAATAAATGTTTCTTGAGCACTAATTCAGCATATTAGAATTATTTCTGAAGGCTCATGTGACATTGAAAACTGAAATAAAGACTGCTATATTCAGCTTTGCCATCACAGTAATAATTACATTTTAAATATTCCACTATTTTACGTAACGATTTTAAGTTTTTTTTTGTACAATTAAATTGTAATAATACTTTCCACAATTTTGACTGTTTTCACTGTCCTTTTTGATAAATAAATGCAGGCTTCGAGACTTTGTTCATACATCTTACCCACCAACCAACTTTTGAATGGTAGTGTAATGTTGGGACTTTTATATCTTAGGGGTGTAACGGTACCGATGCCCACAGTTGGCGGTGCTGGTTTACGGATACGTACCGCGGCTTCGGGGTCACGGTGTTTATAGCATGTCGGTACAACGGAAAAAAAAATCTCTATTTCTAGGTTTCTTCATTTAGTTTGAACAGACGTAGTACCAATTAAAAATTTCACCTAGATGTGAAAATCTAACTATTCTATTAAATTATAATGTTATATATATTATATTATATATATATATATATATATATATATAAAATCTGCAGTACATACAAGGAATAAATTCTTGAAATATATTTTATTTAGTTTACAGATAAACAAGAGAAAAAAACTATATATGCTGAGTTTCAGTTCATTTTTGTGACAGGCTTATTTTGTTCACAGAAAGGAAACTCAAATTGCAGAAAGCAACATCCTATGTTCTCTTTATTTTATAAAAGCCAATGTTTGTTTTTATTGCGAGTGTATACCAATAAAAGTAGACCTTTTACAGTAATGCTTATTATAAGACAATAGTGTCCTTATTTGTGCCGATGAGAGAGGTAGGATACACAGCACAAGCTCCATTTCACAACAGTGTGTGCGCAAGACTTTAACCCTCAACGTTAAAAGTGGACACAAAAGTTCACTTATATTATATTTATATATTTTTGTTCAATAATATTTTTCTTTTTTCTTTTGTATTTTGAGAGAATGTTATGGTAATTAATATTTATGCAATAATTATTATAATTTTTTCCCATTGAAAATAGTACAAAAAAATGTTTTCTCTAATTTTTTTAAATAATTTTTCGATTAATGCAGTATTTCAGATTAAAATTCGACGAAGGAGGCTTGCGGCAACCCCATGTGACAACCCCGGGCTGGACTCCACTTCATCCACAGTGAAAGCCAATCCGGCGATCCACAGCGCAAAATTGATGTATTTCCTCAGCAACCAGCACGGATCAGCTCCAGGCATGACGAAGTAGATCGTCCTCTTTTGGAAGACCAAACAAAGTAGTTTCGCTTTCACAATGAAAAACACAGCAGCCTAGCATGAGCGAAAGCCCCGGCTTCGCGTGAGCTGAAGCCGGGCAAGAGTGAGCTGAGGCGGCGGGGGTTTGAGAACGGCGGTCCCGGCGAAGGAGTGGTGAAAATGGTGAAAGCCGATCCGGTGATCCACAACACTAAGTTGATGTATTCCTCAGCGACCAGCACGGATCAGCTCTAGGCATGACGAAGCGGATATCATCCTCTTTTGGAAGACCAAACAAAGTAGTTTCGCTTTCACAACGAAACACACAGCTCTTCATGATGTGGCGGCGGCAACAATACTACAGCGATAGTATAAAAGTTACGGCTTCTTTCTTTGCGTGAACATTTGGGCGGCGTTATGCAAATCTTCCCACATAGTGAGGTAGATATGTGGGGGCGTGTTCGAACGAGCCGTTTTAGGTAGGCGTGGTTGAACTCTTAACTTTTATAAAGAATATCTCTTTGGATTTGGACTTTAGTCTTTGCAAACTTACAGATCTTCTTTATGCACCAAGAGCTTGTAACACTCCAAAGAGAAAGGAAATTTTTTTATTGCATCATATGACCCCTTTAAGAATAGAAATAGAATAGAGAGTGCAAATGTTAGAGGATCAAGTTTTTTAATAAAAAAAACAAGCAGATAAAATTAGAAGTAGCATTAGAATAGAGGGTGCTAGAGTTAGAGGGTCAAATGAAAATGAAAGATGTGTTTTCAGCCGTTTCTTGAAAATATTAAGGACTCAGCTGCTTGGATTGAGCTGGGCAGGTCATTCCACCAGGAGGGAACAGTTAATGTAGAAGTCCATGAAAGTTTATCATAGGTAGAATACAAAATGTTTCAATACAAGCATTTCAGTCAAATGTAATTTATGCAATATTTCAAACCTTTAACCACTGGGGAAAATCAACCCATGGCAACAGTTTTTGTTTTTAAAAGTAAACGCCCCAAATAAAAAAAATTCTGTGGAAAAAACGCGGACTTGGCAACCCTGCATCCAAGAAGAGCTACCGGAGTCAGCTTTGACTGATCACAGATCGAGAATAAGGAGAGATGACTGACAAGACCATGCTGGAGTATTTGCTGCTCAACAGATCCTGAGCTCAATGACAAAAATCTGATCTGCTCCCTTTACACAGAGTGCGTGTGATCGCGAAATCGAAAGTGAAAGTAAACAGCGCAAACGCTCATTTAAAAATATTGAAATACTCCTGCGGCTCCCTGATGCACCAAAATTATATACAATATTAGAATGTTTAAAGGAGTGGAGACGAAAATCGCGGGAGTGAAACACATGTTGCGGGAGCAGGCAGCAATGGTCAGAGATTCAGCGGGAGCCAGCATTTTGGGCAATTAAGAAATCCCGGCAGGACGCATTTTTGTAGGTCCAACAGATGACATTTACATCACCCTAAATTTAAATCTATTGCTACTCGATGTATTTCTTTAAGTAGCCTATGGAACATATTTTCTGCCTCCTTCTGTGACAAGAAGCCTCATCAGATCACAAAAGGAAGCATTTGACTGGTGTTGTGGAGTAAAAAGGTTATAATGTTCTCTTTTGTTAGACAACAGGTTTAGAAACGTGAATACAAGAGAGGATTCGCTTTAGGCATTTTAATTTAAGCATGTTTAGCTTAGTTAATGGAAGCTGCTGCCATCAGAGCAAGTGTAATTACTGCATTCACGAGCTCCTCGGATGCTCTCATTTCCCGAGTTGTGCTTTTAAGTCGGAATGTGAAAACAACATGGACACTCTCGTTACTACAAAGATTTTTTGGATTTGTATTATTAGAGCTTTCCCACTTGAGTTCACGTGCATTTTTCTCAGTCGGGAAATTATTATTTTTCACGTGTGGTGCCAGTGATGATGCTTCTATACGTCCGTTTCAAGAACCGGAGGAAATATTTAAATCGATCGCTCAGGCATGGCATCGAAATGAGGCACCAAAATCTGCGTTCGGATTCGGTTCTAGTACATACCGGTGCCATATTGGTACCGGGTTTCGGTACCCAACCCTATTTAAAATTCTATAAAAATTTAACAAAAATTAACAGTAATGCTTTATCAGAGTTTAATCCTTCTGGGTCTGATCTGATTATGACCTCTTATTCCAGTCTTCTGACTAATTTTGGCTATATGGTATAGCCATACCAATTCATTTGAGTATGTATAATTCTGTATGCGTGTGTCTGTGAGTGTGAGTGAGTGGATGTATCCATTTTACACTCTTGATGTTTTAGAGTGAAACCCCTTCCTTGCTGTCCAATTTTTTACTAAATTGTAGTTGAATTATTGATTTTATTTTACATACTTGCAGTGTTACAGTCACAGCAGTTCATAGGTGTGTGCGTGTGTGTGTGTGTACAAGTGTGTCCGTGCGTGTGTGAGTTGGTGTGTTGATTTTGCACTCTAGATGTTTTAGCGTTTCACCCCTTCATTGCGGTGTAATTTTATTTCTGCATTATGGAGGACTTGTAGATTGTACACACAAAAATTTCCACATTCATTTCCTATGGTCAGTCATTTTTGACTGAAGACCATGAGTGTGACTGTTTTTTACGACCACTTAGCTTTTTCGAATCATGCCCTCAATTTTTATTTTTTTTTTTGTGTTCACATACCAAGTGCCATAAAAGACACCAAGTTTCATACCATTCTGGTGAAGCTATGATTTTTAAAAATTCAAAATGTAAAATTCTCTGGTCAAAGTGACCGAAGACCGCAACTTGTTAGTGAGAGACGTGTTCAGAGTCAGCACATGGTCACTGTCTAGTGGGCTTTGTTTTCAAGTGCACAACTGGCATTCGCTCGCTGTTCTTCTGCTGGCGGTTATCAAACAGCGTTGCATTACTGCGGGTGCCCCCTTTTGGATTGAGGGTGAATTGCCTTTATTCTTTTAAGGCCTCATGCACCGAACCCGAGATGTCCGTACCATGACGGTTCGGTACGAATACATGTATCGTTACACCCCTAATATATATATATATATATAAGTCTGATTACTTAACCAAACTAAAAAAGCAACATCTTACAAAACTATTCATATTAGAAAGGCTACAAAAGTATTTGTTTAGTTTATATGTCATCCGCTGGCTCTGAAACCTTCAACAATCAACAGCGCTTTCAAAGACTTTAAGCATCATAAATTTTGGATCTAAAAATGTACAGTAGTCAATGTGTTGGTGCCAAGCCATAACACATAGGCTTAGCTTCTTTCACAGTCCCATCAAGGCTAAAAACAGTACCGATCTGAAACATGTTCAAAGGGAATCCCAGAACTTCCACTAGCAAATGGAGACAAATCACTATCAGTTTAGATATCAAATAACTTTCCGATGCTCATGAACTGTGGGGAAAAAGGTTGTGGGCCCAAAACAAAAAAAATGGGTCATGCCATCATTAGAGCAAATGGAACTATAATAAATCAACAATCAACATTTCGAAAAGTGACACTAAATATAGTCAGTAAAAACACTGCTGAAATACTGAGTCAAATTAATAAAACAGTATGTGCTAAAGACTCCATTTGTTCACAGTCAAACAAGATGTGCAACAGGATGACAGGTTCAAAAACATCATCAATTTATGCAGCGCTGAGACTGACAGCTTTCTCCAGGTCTAACCAGATGGAAACCTTCCTCTCACCTTTCCACCTGCTAACAGGTCTCATATTCCTCTGCAGTTGTGCAACTATTCATAGAGCAAGAAGCTGTTAGGTGATGTGAGTAACTCAGTGTAGATGGTGGGAACCAGCTAACCCAAACAACAGCAGCTTGCCAATTTTTAATGGAAAGAATGTCGCTTATTCAAACAAAGCATTATAATAACTTATAATATAATAATATAATAACACGGCAGAGATGTAGCTCTGTGAAACAGATATGATGTGTTACGGTCCAAACGGTGAAGCATTCAGAATAGCCTGTATTGGACATGAAATAGCCCATATCCGATCACTCTAGGCATGTGGCTTTGACATACATGTGGCCTGTGTTTGGAATCCCAGCACTCAACCAATATACAAAAGTCCTGCTGACGCGTGTACTTCGCAGATGTTTAAAATAACAGATTTTGTTCATTTCAATAGATTAGTCGTAATAAGCAGAAAACCTTTTACTTTCACAGACAGACATGCAAAAGGTTTGAAGGTATTCTTAACTTCCTTGGATAATTCTGGATGTTCTGTCAACACTGCGAGATATTTATGAATACTCGCAAGATAGCATTTTTTATAAAACAGCTATTTCACCTGCGTCACCTGTTCACTCAGCTCTCGTGGGTTCTACAGTTTTTATAATCATAGGTAATTATATTTGTATTAGTAAGTGCTAAACATCTACATTTGCTCCTGTACTACTGTCAAATGTTTGGGGCTGGTAGGATTTTGGTTTTTGAAAGAAGGTCACCAAGGCTGTATTTCTTTCACAGTAAAAAAGTAATATTGTGAAGAATCATTACAATTTAAAATAACTTGTCAAATACATTTTAAAATGTAATTTACTGCTGCGATGCCAAAGCTAAATTTTCAAAATCAATACTTCAGTCTTCAGTTTCACATGATCCTTCAGAAATCATACTAATGTGTTGATTCATGCCTCAAGATTTTTTTTTTGATTATTATAAATGCTGAAAACAGTTGTGCTGCTTAATATTTCTGTGATTTTTTTTTTGATGAATAGGAAGTTCAAAAGAACAGCATTTATTTGAAATAGAAATCCTTTGTAAAATTTTGTAACAATATAAATGTTTTTTTGATCAATTGAATGCATCCTTGTATAATAAAAGCAATTTGAACCCCCGACATTTTAAATGGTTATTATTACACATGCAAATAATGTGTAACACTGAATTTTGTCTCGGTTAGAGGTTGTTGCATAAATCTTTCTAATACCTCAATATATGAATAGAACATCCATTTTATAAGTTATCTGAAAGTCCTTTTAGTAGTTTAGTCTACATGTGAAAATCGTAGCAACTCCAAACTTTTAAACGTGTGAATAAGATTCAAGAAAAAAAAAACTGAATGACTTCTCTGTTTAATATTTGTTGATGGTGATTTTTTGACTGTGGTAACAATTCAGTAGATGGAGGTGAAAATCTATTTGAAAGCACCCTGTAGTTTCAATTGATTCACTGAAGTGATTTTTTATTGGTCAGTATTTATTTATAATAATTAAATAATTACATGCTTTTATATCTGACAGTGTTGAGCCATATTAATGGGCAAGGGGGGAAAAAACACACAGTTAGCTGGAAAATATAGCCAAATATGTTTAACAGATTAATCAAAAATAATGTCTTGGTTTCAGTGTTTTGTCCCTGTAGACTCGAGCATAAGTGAGTGGCATGTCTGATGCAGAAGCTAGTAGCGCAACAGATACATGCTTGAATCCTGAGGAAGGTGAGACAACTAAGTGAGTCAAAACTGACACTGGATCTTGCTTGAATGAAAATGCAGCTGCTGCCTGAGACATGATGGACCATGTAGTCCAAACACACGAATGCTCATTACCTCCCTTAAAATAGTACTGAGGAAACAAATCACACCAAGCTGGCGCAAATCAGACTTTGCTGGTGTCTAGTCTAACAAATGATTTCAAGATACTTCATTGGAAAGGAAAGATTCTTACCCAGCTTCCCCCGTGACTCCTCGAGCTTCTGAATTTGGTTTTCCAAAAAGATCATCACAATGGCGAAGGCCAACAGAGCCAGGAGCTGAAACTTCGGCGGCATCTTTAACCTTAAAAGCCCCATTAAAAAACCCAGCACAGAGAGGACATGCCGTGACCGAGAACTTTATGACACACAGTTCATGGATGCAGAGAGCAGTGCTGCTATTCCATGATTCCTACAATCGAATATAATAAACCCTCACAGCAAACTTACTACCGCAACCAAAACAGTTCCGCGTAAAATGTTGTATGTTTATTGAATCGGAACAGCTCAGACTATGCTTCGCTTGAGTAGCAGATGTAGTGTAGGTTGAACTAGGTTCAGTTGTTGATCAATCCTGGGAAGTATCGGCACGTTGTGTCAGTGCGCATGCGCATTCGCCGGTTTTGCCGTCAGTGGGTCAGCTGTCGCTCTATGACTGTGGAGAATCTCACTTCACTCAAATACGACTCCTGTCCAGACAACAACACATCACGTTTACAGTCAACTGTTCATGTATACATACAGCTATTGTTAAAAATATTAATTGCGTATAAAAGATCACATATAAAATCCCTCTTATATTTCCACATAACACAACTTTCATACCATAAAGTACGCTTGATACACTTTTTAATTATGAATGCCTGACAAATCTAGACACTCATTCAGCTTAGTTAAAAAGAATATGCCGATTATTGTTTATTCTTTTTGTTGGCAATTGTTAAAACAGTTTGATCTTTCTTTAAATCCAGGAACCCGTTATTCTTTCAAACAGCTTGTTGTGTATGGTAGGACTTTTAGCGTGTGATGTGACCTTAGCAGATACAGTCTGTGGATGTGACGCACTTCCTGCTGAGCTCTGCGGCGGTGAGCGGAAGAGAGCACTCATGGCTGGGGAGGTGTACCTGCTTTGGTTACTGCCGTTATTACAAACGGTAGGTGAACAAACCATATCTGTAGATTTTCTTCTTTGAAAGTAGATACTCAACAATGACAAGTAGTCCACGTTTCTATGTAAAATGTGGAGTATTTACGTTCAAGGCGCTGGTTAGCCGGCTCGCTAATGTTAGCTAATGGCGTGGCTCAACCGGCAAAACAGTAATGTAAATACTGTATTGCAAATCTGTATAATATTGCGGATTTAATGTCTAACTTTGCACCTACTACAAACGTTTGAGACAATGTTTTTTTCCATATGATCTGTAATGATTACATTTTGAAACTGTTAGCTAGTTTACCTGCAAAAAAAAAAAAAGTACTTGTAAATACAAGTAACTTTTAAAATAAACATTACGGTGATGTAAAATATGATTCCTGTACGTTTATGTTGTCGCAGTTTTGGGGATTTTCCGAGAGTAGCTGATAGTGCTCGTAGCTAGGAAGCAAATTCACCAAGTGTTATTTCATTATCTTGTGTGGATAAAAAAAATGCATATAACATAAATTCCATACCATAAGGCTTGTTGATCAGAGTCAAGGTCCAAACAATTCTTAAGTCATTGCAATTTAAATATAAAGTCTCTGAGTTATTATTAGTTTCAATGAGAGAGTATTATAGTTATATATATTTGAAACATTTTGAAGTTTTTATAGTTTCTATTTTTATTTTAGTTAAAGTTTTTAATAAATAGAGTTTTTATTCATTTTTATTTCTGTTTGAGTTATTTTAGTACATCAAGTGAAACAAATGTTGCGTTGGCAACTAGCTGAAATAAAAAAAAAAGTTTTTATTTTCTAGTTTTCTTTTTTTCAGTTAAGGTTTACTTTATTTCAAGTAACAATTGTGTATGGTTCATTTTACTTTCAGTTTTATTTAACTATAATAACACTGGTCTCAAAAGTTCAAATCTTCCTGCATTCCAAAAGAATTTCATTTTTTAAATGAAGTGCTTATTTTTTAAATGGAAATGTATCAACTATACTATTTATTTTATCATTTAAATTGTGTGCAACTAGGAAGAGAAATGTCAACCACCAGTTATAAAACCGTATAGTCTTATCATAGCTGTGTAGCCAAAGCTCGCAAATTCCTGCACCTGTGCTTTACCCTCCATTTGCCTAGTTTTTTGACATTGCATTTGAGGGTCATTAAAATCAAAGATGCTCTCAGAAAACAGCTGAGAATTTCCAACAGGTTTGAGGTGTTGACTTAAAGTCAACTGGTGTAGGTGCTTAAAGAATTTCATCTACTGCTTGTTTCATGTGTAAAATGTTGAAAATCTTCCTGGCTTAGCTATCGTCTTATGGAGCGGAGCTCTCCTCTGAGGCCTGCAGGGAGATGGGCTTCTCCAGCAATCTCCTGTGCAGCTCCTGTGATCTCCTGGGTCAGTTCAGCCTGGGCCAGTTAGACCTTCCCTGCAGGCAGTGCTGCCAAGAGGAGGCTCAGCTGGAGTCTAGGAAGGTGAGTTCAGCTTCTGTGTCATATCACAAGGTCATTTTCTTTCACTGAACATAGAGTGCATTAATGAAGCTTTCCTGCAGTTTTACTCACAAACCAATGAAAAATGCGCAAAGGATACAAGCCAGAGGCCACAGTCTTGATTGTTTTGTCATATCACTTGACTTGTGAAAATTTGTTTGTACCCAGATTAATGTATATTTGTCTTTTTTTGTTTTTTGCTTCGACAGCTCTATCCTGGAGCCATCCTCGAGGTCTGTGGATGAAAATTGGGGAGGTTCCCTCAAGTCCAAGGTAGGTTGAGGATTTGGCCTCAAGTATGAGTAATTGACACTTTATAATTCTTGTACTGCTTGATGATTATACAAAAATGGCTTAGAAATGTAGCAGAATAAACCAAGTTAATTTGAAATGCTTTAAAGGGTGTTTTTCTTGTAGCGGCAGTTCAGCTGTTGTTTTGTGGCATAGACTATCAGAGTGTTAACTTTTGCACTCCTGTTACAAAACAGTCATTTTTGTGGCTATATATCCCTTCAGCTTTTGTCAGGAGTGACAAGCCAAAGATGTTCAGGGGTCTTCAGATCAAGGTAAAGAATTTTTATTATGTCATAATTTTTTATTTTTAGATAATAGTTAAGTAATAAAGTAAATAAATTATAAAGGTAATAAACGCGCATGGACATACACTTCTGTTCAAAAGAAGAAAAAAAAAAGAAATTACACTTGTTATTAAGACATTAATAGCAAGGATCTATTAAATAAATTAAAAGTGACAGTAAAGATAAACAAATTCTATTTCAAAATATGCGGTGTTTGATTAGATTGTTCTTTCGCCAGCAAATCAAGCCCTATTAGAATGACACTAAGACTTGGAGTAATGGCTGCTGACAATTCGTGCCATCACAGGAATACATTTAAAAATATATTCAAATAAAATACATTTTGAATTGGAATAATTGTAAATGATTATAATATTTCACAATATTAATGTTTTTTTTTAACAAAGATAATAACAAAAATAATAAAAAAAAAAATATAATCTATATACAGTGGGCAAAAAAGTATTTAGTCAGCCACCAATGTGCAAGTTCTCCCACTTAAAAAGAAGAAAGAGGCCTGTAATTTTCATCATAAGTATACCTAAACTATGAGAGACAAAATAAGAAAAAAAAATCCAGAAAATCACATTGTAGGATTTTTAAAGAATTAAAGAGTAAATTCCTCGGTAAAATAAGTATTTGGTCACCTACAAACAAGCAAGATTTCAGGCTCTCACAGACCTGTAACTTCTTCTTTCAGAGGCTCCTCTGTCCTCCACTCGTTACCTGTTACCATCTGTTTGAACTCGTTATCAGTATAAAAAAAACACCTGTCCACAACCTCAAACAGTCAAACTCCAAACTCCACCATGGCCAAGACAAAAGAGCTGTCAAAGGACACCAGAAAAAAATTGTAGACCTGCACCAGGCTGGGAAGACTGACTCTGCAATAGGTAAGCAGCTTGGTGTAAATAAATCAACTGTGGGAGCAATTATTAGAAAAATGGAAGACATACAAGACCACTGAAAATCTCCCTCGATCTGGGGCTCCACGCAAAATCTCACCCCATGGGGTCAAAATGATCCCAGACCTGTGAGCAAAAATCCCAGAACCACACGGGGTGACCTAGTGAATGACCTGCAGTGAGCTGTGACCAAAGTAACAAAGGCTACCATCATTAACACACTGCGCCGCCAGGGACTCATATCCTGCAGTGCCAGACGTGTCCCCCGCTTAAGCCAGTACATGTCCAGGCCCATCAGAAGTTTGCTAGAGAGCATTTGGATGAACCAGAAGAGGATTGGGAGAATGTCATATGGTCAGATGAAACCAAAATATAACTTGTTGGTAAAAAACTCAACTTGTCGTGTTTGGAGAAAGAATGCTGAGTTGCATCCATAGAACACCATACCTACTGTGAAGCATTGGGGTGGAAACATCATGCTTTGGGGGCTGTTTTTCTGCAAAGGGACCAAGACGACTGATCCGTGTAAACGAAAGAATGAATGGGCCATGTATCGTGAGATTTTGAGTGAAAACCTCCTTCCATCAGCACGGGCATTGAAGATGAAACGTGGCTGGATCCTTCAGCATGACAATGATCCCAAACACACCGCCCGGGCAAACGAAGGAGTGGCTTCGTAAGAAGCAATTCAAGGTCCTGGAGTGGCCTAGCCAATCTCCAGATCTCAACCCCATAGAAAATCTTTGGTGGGAGTTGAAAATCCGTGTTGCCCAGTAATGCCCCAAAACATTACTGCTCTAGAGGGGATCTGCATGGAGGAATGGGCCAAAAAAACAGCAACAGTGTGTGAAAACCTTGTGAAAAACGTTTGACCTCTGTCATTGCCAACAAAGGGTATATAACCAAGTATTGAGATGAAATTTTGTTATTGATCAAATACTTATTTCATGCAATAAAATGTAAATTAATTATTTAAAAATCATACAATGTGTTTTTCTGGATTTTTTTCTCATTTTGTCACTCATAGTTGAGGTATACATATGATGAAAATTAAAGGCCTCTCTCATCTTTTTAAGTGGGAGAACTTGCACAATTGGTGGCTGACTAAATACTTTTTCCCCACTGTATATATACACACACACCCCCTCGCTTGGGCCAGTAGTGATGGGTGGCACTACCTACACTATTTGTACCAAACAAATTGTCTAAAATGTTTTATTGCTTTTATACTTGGTTTAAACACTGGTTAAATCTAGATGCTTTTTTAAAATTCATTACAGTATGTGAGAGGCTCAGATCCTGTACTAAAGCTGCTGGACGATAACGGGAACATAGCTGAGGAGCTCAGCATCCTCAAGTGGAACACAGACAGCGTCGAAGAATTTCTTAGTGAGAAGTTAGAACAAATTTAGTCTCACAGTTTCATATTTAAAGCCATATTTTCACTATTTGCTTTTTTTGTATAAATCTCAAACTGAATCAAAGGACCACAATTCATTTTTGTGCTCAATAATGGAAATTAAAACATAAATTGTTCTTTTTTTTTTTGGTCTTTGAAAGTAAATGCATCAGTCTCTGGTTTGAGTTTAAGCGATCGGGACATTTTTAGTTGATTTTTCTGCTGCATATTGTTGAATCGTTGACGTGTTGTGGCATTTTATTCATCTTGTGTCTGAGTGAAGCCTGTTGAATGTGCTGGTTTGGTAAAGCTTGTGGTGACTTCTCAGAAGCACATGTTAAAGTGGATTTGCACGTTAGTGAAGGCCTGACAGTAAACCAGTCCCTGGCATGTGAGGCCTGAAGACCCTGTGTAACTCTCTGAGCATGTTGTTATGGAGGGAACCTTCGAGCTCTACCCCAGTATGAGAAGGTGGAATCTCTTCATTTAAATGTTTGATTAAAATATTGAATTTAAACTCAATTTCATTAGCACACAGACAAATAAACCTGTTTTTCATATTAATGTTTTTGTTTGACTTCTTTCCCCATAGCATTTCACAGGTAAATGTGTGAATGGTTTAAATAATATGACCGTTTGTGAAAAAAAAAGAAAAGAAAAAACTAGATTTAATACTTGAATCTCGTCAAGGTTTTTTCCTTCCCATTTCAGGGTATTTGGAGAAGTGATTTGGTTAATATTAGATTTCTATAGTGCACTAATAAATACCAAACTGTTAGTTGACTAGATTTTATTAGAGTTCATTGGCATAATTATTTATGGCAAACCGTCAACATGTTCTTGCTCCCAGGCATTTTGAGCAGTAACATTGTCTGTGATATTTATATTTTCACCACTAGATGTCAGCAGACATTTTGGTTGTATTCACTGTTTGGACAAATTGTTGGATGAGTTTCAAAGATACAGGGTGGGTTGCACCAACAAGGATTCAATTAAGCAAAGTTTAGAGCTAATCAAGGATTTGTTGATCTGGGTTTTATTTTAAATCAAGTTGTGTTGCACCACTTAATTTTAAACTTAGATTAACAAATCGGGTATTCGAATTCTAACCTGCGATTAAAACCAAAAATTTTCTCCGCCATGATGGATTCGTCAATTAAACAGCAACAATGCTAATATTCCTTATCCTCTGTCTTGACTCCTAGGCTTTGCGATATTTAATAGTTGGGGCAACCGAGTGTAGATAAACTTTGCACTTAATTGATTTTAGATTAATCCTTATTGGTGCAACCCACCCACAGTGTCTAAACAAGAATACAGTATAATTTAATAGCAATTTCATGTCGCAGTCTAATTTGACAAATATGAACAAAAGTTTAAGGTCATAACAAAAAGTAGTGGATACATTTGCTTGTTTTAATATCAAATTAGTTTGACTTTTTTTTATCACACAAAATACATGAATAAGAGAACACTACAGTAAGTGTATACAGTTGGCCCAGATTAGATTACATGCCTATAAATGGGGAATGGATTTTTTTGTCTTGAAATGAAGTGTTTTGACAGGTTGATTAAAATTATTTATTGCTTAAAATTAGAGTTAAAAACGTATGTGACAACGGTTAAACTTCAAAGAATGATGTTCACTTAAAGTCAAACGTTTTTGGAACGGTAAGATTGAGGAAAAGAATTATATTTTGCCTCAACAAGCCTGATTTATGTGATCAAAAGACAGCAAAAGAAGGATATTGTGAAATGTTTACTATTTAAAATAACTGCTTTCTCTTTGAATATAGTAAAAAGTAATTTATTCTTGTGATCAACGACAAAATGTTCAGCATTCTTATTCCAGTCTTCAGGTCACCTGATCTTCGAAAGTATTATATGCTGATTACGTTCAAGCAACATTTATATTAGTGTACTTATATATTTAAAACAGTGAGGATAATTTTTTTTCAGTATTCTTTGATGAATAGAAAGACCTAAAGATCCGCATTTATCTGAAATAAAAAGCTTTTGTAAAATTATACACTATACCATTCAAAGATTGGAGTATATATCGAGGTGCATCTCAAAAAAAATTTGAAATCGTGAAACATTATCCTGCTTCTTTTTTTTTTTGTGTGGTAATTCTTCTCAAAAGTCGATAAACTTTCAGATATTCTAGGTCATTACATGTAAAGTAAAACATTTAGAGTTTTGTTTGTTTTAATTTTGAGTATTAGGCTTACAGCTCATGACGTCCAAATCCGTATTCTCAGAACTGTATAGAATATTGCTAAGATCAATAAAAAAAAAAAAAAGGATTTGCAAAAAACAGAAAATCTCAAATTCTTAACGTAGGTTCATTAGGCAATCAATCTTGGATGGGCTCCTTTAGCCAAACTCAGCATCAGGAGGTGTGCATGGAAGTGATCAGCTGTGGAACTGATGAGGCACCTATGGCCTTCAGGGGGTTGGATCGTTGGAATCGATGTTTCTCATCTTTTTTGAAATATATCAATAGCTTATATGGGGTTCAGGTCAGCATGTGGTGGCCAAAACAAGCACAGTCATATGGTCAGACACCACTTGGCATGTTTTGGCATATGGGAGGTTGCTAAGGTTCTGTGGGAGAAAACGAAAATATGGCCTCTCCATAAAGCTTGTCAGCAGGAGGAAGCATGAAGTACTCTAAAATCTCCTGGTAGCCGGTTGCATTGATTTTGGACTTGATAAAGCACAGTGGACCAACACCAGCAGACGTCACGGCCCCTCAAATCATCACTGACTTTGGAAACTTCTCACTGGACTTCAAGCAGCTTGGATTCGGTGCCTCTCCAATCTTCCTACAGACTCCAGACCTTGATTTCCAAATAAAATACAAAATTTACTTTTATCTGAAAAAAAGACTTTGGGCCTCTGAGCAACAGTCCAGTTCTTTTTCTACTTAGCCCAGGTAAGATGCTTCTGACATTGATTCTGTTTCAGAAGTGGCTTGGTAGCACTTTTCCTGAAGACGTCTGAACGTGGTAACTCTTGATGCACTGACTCCAGCTTCAGTCCACTCCTTGTGAAGCTCTCCCAAATGTTTGAATATGCTTTGATACAGCACTCTGTGAACAGCCACCCCTTTCAGTAATGACCTTCTGTGACTTACCCTCTTTGTAGAGGGTGTCAATGATTGTCTTCTGCACAACTGTCAGATCAGCAGTCTTCCCCATTATTCTGGTTCACGACCAGCGATCCCGATTTATACTGTAGGATGGCATTTAATGAAACTCAGCAAATGTAAAAACTTCTAATCTTTTGAGATACCTGGATTTTGACTTTCAAGAGCTGTAAGCGGTATATCAAAATTAAAACAAAACTTTTTAATGTTTACGTTACAATGTAATGAATCTAGAATATATGAAAGTTTCACTTTTTGAAATGTTACTAAATAAAAATGAACTTTTTCACGATATTCAAATTTTTTGAGATGCACCTGTGTGTTAATGGAGGCAAAACCTGCAAAACACAATAAATAAATACACAATAAGGAAATAACTATGCAATCATACCGTGGATAAGACCCAATTCTTGTTTAAATACATTTAGAAATAATTAAAGTGATTAAAGTGGCAAATAACTAAAATAAATTCTGGTGTGCAAATGGAAATGTTAAGGAAATGCTAAACTAATCCTCGTTAGTTTCCTTTGATCACTATTATTCGAATGTAGTTCCACATTTTGTTTGTGGCTGCGACACATGCTGTAATTGAGTGGGTGTTCAACATGGAGGATTGGTCGGGGTCATGCATAGTGGGGGCGCTGAAAGGGGAAAACATCTCTTTCCCGCTGACAGCAGATGCATGGTGTATATCCAGTATGGCCTACGTAAAGTCACCTTTTCCGTTCAACAGAGCAAGATACATAAAAAAACTGAGCGGTATTGTCCGTACAGTATCTGTGACTCTACAAACGACCCAACGGAATGGCCAGACGTGTAATTTCTGACGTCACTTAAGTTTGTGGTTTTTTTGATTGCGTCTTCAGTAGGACAAACTGATAATTCAGTATCCCAGGGTCACGTAGATTATTCACTTTATCCGTGGAAATAAGGGCTCGTTCTTGGATGCAAGCTAGTGTTTATAGGATGTTTACCTGCTCGTTGTTAGGTACGTGTCAGATCATTTTTTATGCTCATTAAACAGTCTTCTACAACCCAAGTGAGTCCTGCAGCAATCTCTTATCTTTCCCGGCGGGGGGAGAGAACCCAAATTAGTGACCCAAGGGTAATCTTCGTTGATTGCAATTTATTATGTCCAAACAGGGTCATATTACAGTGGGAAAATAAATTGATCGCTGATTTGTAAGTTTGACACTTACAACAAAGTAGGGTCTCTAATTTTATGGAGGTTTTAGATAAACGCGATAGAGACGAATAGCAACAAAAAAAATCCAGAAAAAAACAATTTAATTTTTTTTATAAGTTTAAAGGTTATAAATTGACTTGCATTTCAGTAAGTAAAATAATTATTTGATTACCTACCAACCAGCAAGAATTCTGGCTCGCACAGATTGGTTGCGTGCCCAAGTGGAACACAGATTAGTCCTGTCACTTAAAGAAATTACTCCTAATGTCATCTTGTTATGAGTATAAGAGAAACCAGTCCATAGAATGTGTATCTTACATTCAAACCTCTCCCACCACCATGGACAAGACCAAAGATTTGTCAAAGGATGTCAGAGACAAGATTGTAGACCTGCACAAGGCTTGAATGGGCTACAAGACCATCAGCAGGAAGCTTTTTGAAAAGGAGACAACTGTTGGTGTGATTATTTGGAAATGGAAGAAATACAAAATAACTATCAATCGCCCTCTGTCTGGTGCTCCATGCAAGATCTCGTCTTCTGAGGAAAGGATGGTCGTGATAAAGGTGAGGGATCAGCCCCGTACTACACGGGAGGAGCTTGTTAATGATCTTAAGGCAATTGGGACCACAGTCACCAAGCAAAACAATGGTAACCCTCTATGCCGCAATGGACTGAAATCCTGCAGTGCCCGCAAGGTCCCCTGCTCAAGAAGGCACATGTACAGGCCCCGTAGCCAATGAACATCTAAATGATTCAGAGAAGGTTTGGGAGAAAGTGCTGTGGTCAGATGAGACTAAAATTTAGCTCTTTGGCATTAACTCGTCTCGCTGTGTTTGGAGGGAGAGAAATGCTGACTATGACCCCAAGAACACCATCCCTATAGTCAAGCATGGAGGTGGAAACATTATGCTTTGGGACTGTTTCTCTGCTATGGTTTCAGGATGACTTCACCGCACTGAAGGACCGATGGATGGGGCCATGCACCGTAAAATTCTGGATGAGAACCTCCTTCTTTCAGCCAGAACACTGAAGATGGGTCATTGATGGGTCTTCCAGCATGACAGTGACCCAAAATACCGCCAAGGCAACAAATGAGTGCCTCAAAAAGTAGCACATTAAGGTCATGGAGTGGCCTAGCCAGTCCCCAGACCTTAATTCAATAGAAAATCTGTGGAGTGAGCTAAAACATTGAGTTGCCAAGAAACCTTAAGGATTTAGAGAGAATCTTTAAAGAGGAGTGGAACAAAATCCCTCATGAGATGTGTGCAAACATGGTGAGCAAACGAAGACAGTCTTACTATGGTGCTGCCAACAAGAGTTTCTGCACCAAGTTTTGCTTGGGGATCAAATACTTATTTGACTCACTGAAATGCAAATCTATTTATAACCTTTGTACAGTGTTTTTTTTCTGGATTTTTTGCTTGATAATCTCTCTATCCGTTAAAATAAACCTACCAAAAAAATTACAGACCCTTCATTTCTTTATAAGTGGGCAAACTTACAAAATCCCGTCGGGGATCAAATAATTATTTTCCCCACTGTACATCCTTGAGAACTGGTATGAAGTGGTTTAATCGAGGAACAGAGTTTTTTTCCCATTAGTTATCAGAACAGAATATACAGGCGACAAAAGTATGTTTCTTAAGCAAATAACGGTTCAGTATTGCAAATAAGAGCTATGTAAGCATTAATATTTTACACTGGCCACTTAAAATATTTTATGATTTAACTCTCTCATGATTATAACTACAAAACTAAAGATAATAACCAGTCATCTTGACTGATGAAGTTAATACGCATGCACAGGCAAACGCTCAAGCGCGTCACACATGATCCGCCTACTCTTGCATAATTGACACCCTATCATTAGCATGTTGCACATAGGGGAAAAAAATGTGGGCAGAATTAGAAATGAGTGCTCACGAAAACAGTTCGGATGAGTTTAGCCTTCGTAAACATTGGTCCATTTGCCACCATTTATTTCTTATTTGCTACTTTCCTTCAGTTTAATCTATTCTCTAGATTAAACAAGATACGTGATTTTAGGCACACTTTTTAGTTATTGGGTATTATTTATTTATGTTTTTGCAGGTTTCGCCTCGTAGTGTGTGTGTTGGTGCGTGTGTATATATATATATATCTCTGTATCTAACACAGTGGTGTGAAAAAGTGTTGGCCCCTTTCCTGATTTCTTAATTTTTGCATGTTTGTCACTTTAATGTTTCAGATCATCAAACAAATTTTAATATTAGACAAAGATAGCCTGAGTAAATACAAACTGCAGTTTTATTATTTCATTTATTAAGGGAAAAAAAGCGGTCCAAACCTGCCTGGCACTACGTGAAAAATTAATTGCCCCCTCCTGTGAAATCATGAAAGAACTGCAATTAACCACATTATTTTAGAAAGCTGATTTAAATTTCACTAGCCACACCCAGGCTGATTACTGCCAGACCTGTTGAATCAAAAAAATCACTTAAATAGAACCTGTCTGAAAAAGTGAAGCATGCTTAAAGAGCAACACAACATGCCGCAATCTAAAGAAATTCAAGAACCGATGAGAATCAAAACAGTTGACATGTATCAGTCTGGAAAGGATTATAAAGCCTTTTCTAAGGCTTTGGGACTCCAGCGAACCTCGGTCAGAGCATTATCCACAAATGGAGAAAACTTGAAACAATGGTGAACCTTCCCAGGAGTTACCAGCCAACCAAAATTAATCCAAGAGCACAACGACAACTCATCCAAGAGGTCATAAAAAAACCCAGAACAACATCTAAAGAATTGCAGGCCTCACTTGCCTCAATTAAGGTCAGTGTTCATGATTCAACAATAAGAAAGAGACTGGGCAAAAACGGCATCCATGGGAGAATTCCAAGGCAAAAGCCACTGCTGACCAAAAAGATCACAAAGGCTCGTCTCTCATTTGCCAAAGAATATCTTGATTATCCACAAGACTTTTGGGCAAATTCTGTGGACTGATGAGACAAAAGTAGAACTTTTTTGGAAGGTGTGTGTCCCATTACATCTGGCGTAAAACCAACACAGCATTTCATAAAAAAGAACATCATACCAACAGTCAAAACATGGTGGTGGTAGTGTGATGATATGGGGCTGCTTAGCAGCTTCAGGACCTGGACAACTTGCAATAATTGACAGAACCATGAATTCTGCACTCTACCAGAAAATCCTGAAGGAGAATGTACGATCGTCAGTTGGTGACCTCAAGCTCAAGCGCACTTAGATTATGCAGCAGGACAATGATCCCAAACACACACGCAAGTCCACCTCTGAATGGCTCAAGAAAAACTAAATTAAGGTTTGAGTGGCCAAATCAAAGTCCGGACTTAAATCCGATTGAGATGCTTAAAACAGTCCATTCATGCTCGAAAACCATCCAATGTGTCTGAATTACAACAATTCTGCATAAATGAGTGGACCAAAATTCCCCCACAGCGCTGTAACAGACTCATTGCAAGTTATCGCAAAAGCTTGATTGCAGTTGTTGCTGCAAAGCGTGGCACAACCATGTAACGAATCAGCTCATGAGGAAACATGAATAATTAACCATAACTAGTTATAATTAACTATTCATATTTTAGGATGCTGTAGATATTTAGCTGACCTCTCAGGGTCAACTGTTTTGTCAATTCTAAGAACGTTAATTTCCTTTGTTAAGGGAAATAACTTTCTTACTGTCCAATTCTACAAAAGCTTGTAGCATAAATCTGCATGATTAAGTGACTCCAGTTATAAACAAACAATGAACCACGTCAAGTGTGATACAAGCAAGGTTTTATTAACTACATAAACACTTAAACTAGTCGAACCGATACATTACACAATTGAAACGCGTCTAACATACACATACACACACACATGCATACAGTTGGTATTGGAAAGGGTTAAAGTTTAACTCAGTAGAGAAAGAGGCATAAGGAATGAAATTTACGGAACCATTTGCATATTCAGCAGATCCACACCTGAGGGAAGCGTCAGATTCTTAGTTCGAACACACCTTTGTAAAAAGGTGTAAATGATACTTAATTTATCAATTAATAAGACTAAGTTTGATAATTGCAAGTCTCGTCTGTCTGAAAATAGTTTCCTGATGCAATCTTAAGGCCCAAGATATTGCTGAAGTTGGTTGATGAAAAAGAAACAGTTTTGAGTCAGAGAATCTTGATTAATGGAAAGGTCAAGGCCGAAGCCTGGCAAGAGCTTAGCGTTTTCGGGAGCGTTTTTCTCACCTCCTCTCAGACTTCAAACAAACCACCGACTGGGAGGGTCCCTGGAGCCGGGCCTTTAAGGTCTGAGAAGATCTCCGCCTTTCAAGATGGTCTTGTCCAATGAGCAAAATGGAATTTTCGAGCGGGAGGTGGCAATTGCTGGAGGGTTTACGAACCTTTTGTCTCTAAGCATGGTAATTTGCAAAATGGACTTGAATCGAAATTACTAAAGATTCTCAGGACCCTAATATATATTGCCTATGTACCAATATATAATATACACGCTTGTTTCGATCATAAGAAGGCGAATTCATAGATACTACACATGGTAGAGATATATATATGTAAGCTGACAGGAGTGTGTTTCGATTATAAGTCTGCATAACAGTATACAATTTCAAAGACACAATACACGAGGACAATAATATACTCAATGGCCTGAAGAAAATGTGTGTTCATTCAAAGAAACGGTTTTCCTATGAATTAATAGTAGAAAAGTCCATTTTACTCTGTTCTCTTGCCCTGGGAAACGCAGGGATTTTCCTGCTTTGATCTTTTAGGCCATAAAACCAGTGATATCATGATTAGTTGCCATGCAACAAGGTGCCTGTTTGGCTTCCTGGGGTGTTACGCATTCCGGGGGGAAGGGTTCATGGGTCCTCATATGGCTTGTTAACTGAGGGGGGTTACAGAGTATTTGTTAAATATAAAAACAAAATATATATTGTGTGTTTGATTGGTCCAGACGCTACAACCAGTTATTAGATTTAGGGGACAATTAATTTTTCACGTAGGGCAACGTAGGTTTGGACAGCTTTTTTCCCATAACAAATGAAATTATCATTTAAAAACTGCATTGTGTATTACTTGCATTATATTTGTGTAATATTACAATTTGTTTGATAATCTGAATCTTTTAACTGTGACAAATATCCATAAAATAAAAAAAACAGGAAGGGGGCAAAAACTCACACACCACTGTATATGTTATATATTTATATTTCTATATTTTTAAAGTAGTTATCGATATGATATTATATACTGCTCTGTGCAGTACTGCATATATATATTTTGGGCGGGGTGGGGTGGAAGAAGAAATTATAGAAATTCATACTTTTACTTAGCAAGGATGCTATGATGTGATAGAAGCTTGTTTTTATGGAGGACGAAACCTGCAAAAAATAACCTATAAATCCGCGCATTTGTTTAAATAATATAGAAATAATTAATGTGATAAGTAGGAAACTTAAATAAATACTGGTGGGCAAATGGAAAATGGTTAAAGGAAAGCTAAACTCTCCTATTATTTCCTTGATCACTCAAGTTATTTCTGAATGTAGTCCGCATTTATTTTTCCTTGCCAAATGCTACGGGAGGTGTTCAACATGGCTACTTGCGTCGGGTCTTGGGATAATGGGGGGGCGGGAAATGCATGGTGTAACATCCCAGTCTTAGTAGTAAAGCACTTTTCAGGGTGTCCGCGGGTCTTATAAAGTCTTAACATGCTTGAACTAAGTGTTTCACATTTTCAAAGGGGGCCTCCCCCCCTTGAAAAGTCGTAAGATTCGAGTTCGATTGAGGTTTAAATTTTTCGGTCTCTCTTACGTAAAACTGTCGTCTGACCGGACCTACGACCTTTACAATCATTGGAAAGAGCAGCTGTAAGTTACTGGTCATAGAGAGAATTGCACGTAACTCACTATGAGAATTGCGAAACTCACTCTGTTGTCTCGAGATTCAGAATCAAATGAGAGTGGACAGCACAATAAAATATTTTGGCAGAAACACACGAGCGGTAAAATTCTAAATGTTCTCGCTTTATTCATGCCATGAGTATAGTTAAATAACACCATGAAAGTGAGTATTTATCAATTCTTCACTACGCAAAAAACCATTAAAAACACTACAGCGTGTCGCGCATTACGTGAAGTCTAGTGCGGTGCGCTCTGCAGATCACTCATGATTCAGTCTATAAAATACATCAGACTGATCACAAATAAGACACGGGGGCAGAAAACTCTGTATATTTTACACTTAGTAGTACTCCAGTTCACAGAAAGAGTGCCTGTTTTTCCTCCAAAAATTACAATATACACTGTGATTTTTTTTTTACAACAGTTCACTGCACTCTACGTTTTATTACAGAGACTTACTTTTAGACAACATATGGTGTTTTGCACTAGTTCGCAACAAAAGAATTCAAACAAGCCACAGCGATGTTTCGAGTCTTGAGCAAATGACGGTGTTCGGTCCTGCAAGGAATCAACGTTAAAGAATTCGGTCACAGTCCGGTTCACCAGTCGCAAGCTTACTATTACCAGTGACTCGGCTCGGCACCTACTGGCGGTTTTATTTCACATTAAAGTATCTTTCCTGTTTTTAAGTATTTTTAAAATATCAGTATGCAATGTTTTAGGTTGAATATATCAAACCATTTTTTGCATTGGTAACGCAGGTTTAACATGCATTCATGTTCTGCATTCAACGGTGTGTAAAAAACATCTAATGCCACTTCAGATGCAGATTCTGTGCATTGCAAACACAAATTTTGTTGATAATGATTTTCATTGCCTTGGGTAAACCGCCAAACAAGTTATTATTATAATTGACTGATTAAATGTAAGAATTGGACTCAAAAGATAATGCACACTTAGAGAAAAATGGCTTTATAAAGGTAAAATGCCCATAACAGGTAAAAATCTAATTAAACTTATGGGAAAAGATTTTAAATTTCTATTTGACAAACAAATATGAAGAATATGAAAAAACCTTAGATCCCGTCATGATAAAGCATCAATAAGTGGAATCGAATGAAGCAATACTCACTCATTAAGGGTGTTTGACTTATGCCATTACTGGTAGTTTAGTTGGAAATAGTTGAAAAGTAGCATTTTCCCTCAACATTTTATTTGTATAATCATAAATGCATTTAAACATAATCTTATAACATTAGTTATGGAAGTTGATTATGTGATTCTGCCCAGTGTAATGATGTTTAATCTGATGGTGTAGCAGGCCCTATGGTATATTTAATTTATTGCAAATTGTAATTATTGGACTGTAAGATGATGCATGCATCTAAAAAGGTTTAAAAATAGGCCTTTGTAAAGGTAAATTTGCAGATTTAAGTATGTAAAAGCTGAAATAACACTGATAAAAATATTGCTTCAGAATAAATTGTTTACTCAACCAAAAATCTCAGTGATGCAGTTATTTTGGTGGGGATATTTTTTATGGAATATTGTCTGCTGACATTAAAATCTCGCTGTATATCGTAGTAATAAATACCATTACAGCATTGATATTTTGTTTTCTTTTTAATTTATACACATTAAATATTGCATTTATGTATGTAATAAAATGTGTATTTCCATTATAGGTTTAGGTCTTAAATTTCATATAAGTTGGTCTTAAAAAGTCTTAAATTTACTTGTTCATATCTGCAGAAACCCTGCTTTTGCCGTTCAACAGAGCAAGATACATAGAAAAATTGAGCCGTATTGTCCGTACAGTATCTGTGACTCTACAAACGACCCAACGGAATGGCCAGACGTGTAATTTCCCGGCATTCGATAGTCGCAAATCTAGGGACCGTCTCTAAAGCTACATACGACATTGGTATACACTTTTCTAACAATAGCATTTGAGGAGGAAAAGTACTTTTTTATACGTCAAAAGATTTTTTGGCCGGTAGTGCATTTTAATAGTAATTTATTCCTGGGATGCAAAGGTGAATTTTCAGCAGCCATTACTCCAGTCGTCAGTGTCACATGATCCTCCAGAAATTATTTTAATATGCTGATTATTATTATTGTCATTGTTGAAAACAAATGTGCTGCTTAATATTTTTGTGGAAACAAGGGTACTGAGATAATATTCGAAATGTTTGATGAATGAAGCTCAAAACAGCATATTTGAACTGGCATATTTTGTACTCATTAACTATATTTACTTGTAATTTTTGATCTTTTTGACAATTTAATGCCTCTTGACTGAAGAAAAACGAGAATTTTTAAAATAAAAAAACGAGGGCCCCAAACTTTTGAACAGTAGTGTACATTTCTTATAAATATTGAAAGTAAATTTGTATAGTCTGCAGATGTCTGCTAACGGATAGCTCTGAATCACTGATTAATGCCGCATGTCTGGCACATCATGCTCTTCACAGATTTACACAATGTGTTTGGAGTCATTCTTTTTTAATTGGTCCTAACAGCCTTAGTCATCAGTTAGTCACCAGTTAGCAATGAAAAGACATGCGTATTTTAATAGTCTGGTCTTGGACAAATTGCTGTGCCATTCATCCATTTCCAGAATGTCCTGTAACTTCTTTGCTTTCTAAAGTCTTAAATCTGACATTTAAAGAGGATTCAGCATCACAGTTCACAGTTTAACAGCACACTCTTGTGGAATGTAACTGATAGGGAGAGCTTGCTGATCTACTTTTTCCTGTTTCCCAATTTACATGTCCACGCCAGCTGTAAACACAATCTTACTGCATATCAATTTTTTTTCTAAAGGTTGAGGCAAACAACCCATCTAAATTATCATTAAAAACTACAAGTACAAAACTAATTAAATGCAGAACATATAGCTTCATCTGTAAGGATTAGATATCTTAATTTCAACGTTATCAGGTCCTACAATCAAGTCCTTACAAACACTGAAAGTCATCGATGGGTAGGTAAATGATGCAGCAAAAGTTACTACACAAAAACAATATACTATCTGTGACTCATTGTGCATGGGAAAATGTAACTGATTTTCACGTTTTTTTCCCCCCGTCTCAGGTTGAGTAAAACCATACTAGCCCTCCCAGGGTCCAGGGGCAGTAGTTGTGGCAGATCCCTTGCCAAGCACAGGACTGCAGACACTCCTCATCTCTGATGAATTCCATATGCGCTCCGCCTGCAGTTACTGCTGCTCTTGAAAAATCCTAGCACATTTCTTCCATTGCACCTCATTATCTATCCCCCTTTCATCCAAAACAATAACATACAGTATGCAGGCACACACACTGGTAGATGACGATCTTTCTATAAACATTCAGAGAACATTTTGTGCGGTATTCCTGGTAATATTTAAATCATCGTAATCTATAATCATTTTTGTTGCGAACAATTATTACGCCCTCTTTGCAAAACTTGATTCTCATTGGTCAATCGTATCCATTGTACTGAAAATGCACTTCAGTATTATTATCACTGTTGTTTCATTGTTTGTCTTGTTGGTAGGCCAGGTGTTTTGTACATGGATTACTTTTTTCTTAGAAGAAATTTTAAAATAAAATATGGGTATAAGATAATTTCAACTCAAATAATTATTTCTTATCCACCATGTTTAGTCGAAATAATGTGCAGCCAGTCGATCTTTAGCCTATATATTAGCCAGTTTTCTTATTAGAATGTGGCAGACTTAAGTGAGTGAGTGAGTGTGACGTGACATGTGGCCAAGTATGGTGACCCATACTCGGAATTAGTGCTCTGCATTTACCCATCCAAAGTGCACACACACAAACCGTGAACACACACCCGGAGCAGTGGGCAGCCATTTTTTTGCTGCGGCGCCCGGGGAGCAGTTGGTGGTTCGGTGCCTTGCTCAAGGGTCTCTCCTCAGTCGTGGTATTGAGGGTGGAATAGAGTGCTGGTTATTCACTCCCCCCACTTACAATCCCTGGCGGTACGAGACTCGAACCCACAACCTTGAGTTACGAGTCCGATTCTCTAACCATTAAGCCACGACTTCCCCCAATTCCGACGTCCTCCAATTCATTATCTCAGGGACTAATGTACCTAAACAAAGTGTAGTGACATGTAAAACTATTTGCACTACAAATCAGTGTGCTTATGACAATGAATTTAAATAATATAAGAAATACAACTTTGCAGTCTCAAGCAGCATAACGGACTGTTCCCTTTTATAGGTTCACTTCAGTGCTGCGATGACGTCATCGCTATGGGAACACCTCTGGTGTGACGAATGTCTGAAGCACTTATACCATCACGCCAATTTCATTGGCCAAATAGCGCTTAGCACTGCCCCTGATGTGCACGTAGGTGAGCTATATCAGCGTGCTGCGCACTATTTCATCAGATTTCATTTCCTTCAGGAAGCGGATCATCTGTTGCCTGTAGGAAAGTGTTCTTTTCGTTGTGTTCTCATCTATTTTCATCAAGAGGTTCATCGCATGAGGAGACACTCACGACAGGTGCGTGTGCTGTGTTTGGGGTTTAAACATCCTCAGGCGGCGCTTAACGGCCTATCTAATTGTCAACACTGCGATAGCCTGCGGCTAAAAGTATTGCGTTTGAGGTTCACGGCATTCACTAAGAAGGGAGCCCTAGCGTCTAACCCCCGCAATTCCGTTTCTGTGGTTGCCGAGGCGCCGCACGAGACCGTTGCTTGGGTCGACACATGCGAACCGGAGCTTATGGAGGGCGAGACGACAGAGTTTTCTTCTCGCTCTCTCCGGGCCGCGTTCAAGCTCTTGAAGAGCGCTACGTAGACCCGGTTGTCTTTGTGAACGATGAGTTGCGACCTACCCCCGAAGCTTGTGATTCGATTTCTTTTGGTTGTGGGCCGTATGATGAAGACATGCTGTCTACAGCGGCCTCCGATTCTGAGGATTTAGTCGGTGATTTGTGCAGCTCTCTCCCTCCAAGTGGACAGGAAAAACGTACTTCCCCATCTTACAGTAAGCTGTTAGATGTTGTTATGCGTGATGTAGACAAGCTCGGGTTAGATTGGACTAGCGAGCCGGCGCAAAATCAGGCCCAGTCAAAACTGGACGACCGATTTTTAACCAGCCGCACTCCATCCCAGCTCCGTAGGCCTCTCCCCTTCTTCCAAGACCTCCACCAAGAGGTTTTGAGGTCTTGGAGACAACCGTTCTTGGAGCGGATTACTAATCCAGCTGCGGCTGATTTTGCTACTATTTCTAAAATGGCAGAACACGGTTAAGCGATAATGCCGGCTGTTGAAGAGACTCTTACGGCACATCTCGCACCAAATTCAGCCCCATTCTGGAAGTCTCGCCCCCTATTGCCATCCAAGCCATGTAGAGTTACATAAAAAATTGACATAAAAGAGAAAAATAGGACTTTTCTTCTGGATGCCCCCATTTCTAATGATGGCCTGTTCGGGGATTCGGGTACTACCGTCGTGGAGAATTTTCGTGCAACGAAAAAGCAGTCTGCTGCCTTTCGCCAGCTCATCCCGCACAGGTCCAGGGAGACTGAGCGTCAACCACCACTGGTTCGTTCGCACTTGTCCACTTCACAGCGCACTCGCGAGGTCCAGCAACACAAGCCTTCGCCTATGGCACCCCCTCATAAGGATTGGGGTCCTAGGTCTCGCTCACCGGCTCGCCAACGCAAACGGATAGACCTGAGTTTGACGGCCAAGGCCTCTCGTTTTCAGGCTCCTAGTAGTAGTTCGTGATTTTCCCCTCTCGTCTTCGGAGGCCAGGCCGTCCTTTGGAGAGTTTGGACGAACCGCACAATCATATTCGCCTCTCTCATCGTGGGCTCTCAGCTCAGATCTTAACTGTCCCGCCCCATATTGCGCTTCGGACAGTTTTAGATCAAGTCTTCACGATGAGCATATCCGCAAACACTCTGCGACTTTCGGCCTTCAGAGTTCAAGAGAAAGACCTAGGGTCATGCGTGCGTGGCCCGTTTATGACGGGCGCAAAAGTCCCTACTTTCGAAAAGGTGGCAGGCTGGCCCGATCGAGCATTTGGATGTCTTCCTGTTACAGAGGTCCCCGCCACTCAGGTACTTCGGGGCCCTGTGCAAGGAACTCCGGTGATGAATGCGTCAAATGCAGTAACCCCCTTATGTGCTACCTGTTTTGGCAGACACCAGCGGCTCTCTGCAATCAGGAGATGTCTTGGCACCTGCAGTTCAGCTGTTGGCGAACGTAGAACGACTAAAGCCCCTGGCAGACTATTGGGCCATGTGGAGACGCTTGCCCGATGTCTCGCAGTGGGTACTACGCACTGTTCGATATGATTACACCATTCAATTCTGGAAAGGGCCACCTCCTTTCAGCGGGGCTCTTCCCACGACGGTGCGTCCTTCGGAGGTCACGGCTTTGAGTCAGGAGATTGTGATACTTTTGGAGAAAGGGGCTATAGAAGAAATACCCCCCGCTCAGACAGAGTCCGGCTTTTACAGCCGGTATTTTGTTGTGCCCAAAAAGGATGGCGGTTTACGTCCGATTTTGGACTTGTCGTTTAAATCTTGCACTCAGGGCGAGCAAATTCAAGATGCTAATGGTGAGGTCCATTTTGTCTCATATCCAACCAGGAGATTGGTTTGTTACCATCGATCTAAAGGATGCATACAGTACTTTCACAATGCGGGCACGTCTGTCTCCTGCACATGTGCTGCCATTACAGACCTATCTGAATCAATTCAGGACAGGCCGCTTGGTCCACGTAGGTTTATGCCTCAGACTGTTGAACCTGATGTTCCCCTGTGGTTCAGTTGGGCCTGCTCCACATGCGGCCCTTTCAGTGGTGGATCAAGAGCCAAAACATTTCACTTCATTGTCACCCGCTCCGCAGAATTAAAGTAACCCGGAGGAGCTTCCGTGCTCTGAGCCCGTAGATGAGGCCCCATTTCCTTCAGAGGGGGTCCAGCTGGGGTCATTCTGTCATCGTAAGATGATTGCGACAGACAATCAGTCCATCAAGGATACCCAGTTTGTGGAGTTTGGACAGAGCTACATCGCAGTTGGCACATAAATCGTTTGGAGCTAATAGCAGTCTTTCTGGCTCTCAAACAGTTTTTACCTCAATTGAAGGGTTGCCACGTTCTAGTCAGGATGGACAACGTGGCTGTGGTTTCATACCTGAACCGTCAGGTAGGATTACGTTCCCGTTCCCGCCCCCTCTGCAGGTTGGCGAGACGTGTTCTCCTTTGAGCTTTAGACAATTTGTCCATGTCAGTCAGGGCAGCCCATGTCCCAGGCCACCTGAACTTAGAGTCCGCACCTTGCTCTTCGAGACAGAGTCTAGAGCCGGGTAATGGAGACTGCACCCCCTGGTGGTAAGTCTCATATGGCAGAGGTTCGGCCGAGCTTAAGTGAACTTATTTGCTTCGAGCATGACGACGCATTACCCGCTCTGGTTTTCCCTGTCTCCTCCGTCACCTCTGGGCCTGGATGCTCTGGCCCACGAGTGGCCCAGGACCATTCTCTATGCTTTTCCTCCGATTCGGTTGCTGCCAGTGGTTCTGTTCAGTGTATGGTCGGACAGAGTGGAGCGTTTGCTGTTGGTGGCCCCGTTGTGGCCCACTCAGACTGACTGCTAAAAAAATACTCAAAAACCTATTTGCCATCACAGGAATTAATGACAGTTTATTTTGATCAAATAAATGCAGGCTTGGTGAGCATAAGAGACTTCTCTCAAAAACATAGTACTTATAACTCCCTATTTAGGCCTATTTTCATATCTGGAAAATGTTTGTGCTTTATATACACATGCATTTAGTGCACTAAATGGAACATTCATATAAAAAGACCTCTTTCCACCCCGTCTGCTCATTGCACTTTTGTCCCAAACATGTGGAACACACACAATACAGTCAACGCTTAGAGGGGGTTTCTCTCAGAGGAACATATTGTAGGATTAAGCTACACAAGAACAGCAAATTGCTCCAACTGATATTGGCAAAATATCAACACCCCTTTGACCTCTCTTCACTGCGCTGTGAGCATAACCCGAAGACGACCTTTGTTCAAAACATCAAGTGGGGCTCACTATATGCGCTGATTCTGATTTTTGCAGAGAGTTTTTCCTGACAAAGCCTTGCTTGTGTCGGCCAGTGTCCGTCGAAGTGATGCAGATGCATGGGATAAAAGCTTTTTTGTATTCAGTATTGCTGAATAAGAAATTCTGACTTTCTCATCCCTCACTGTTTCTCCGTCCATCTCTGTATTTCGCTGGAGTGTTTCAGTCTCCTGGCTGGGCTGCTGTTTCAGTAGAAAAGCAAGAACTGCATGAGGGCTCGTCTGTGTTGTATGATCATTGAGGCTGCTGTTATAAGGAATGTGGAATGAAACAAAGCATAAACAGTGAAAATGAGATTTTCTATTTCTAGAATCCTTTGCTTTCCTTTCTCTCCTGATCATGACCTCATGCACATTTATTTCTTGTTAATGTCTTCAGATTTGAGGTCCTATTTGTTTCGTTCCAGTTGTGGGAACGGTTCGACACTGAGCACTAGCTGAAATCCCTTTGTGTAATGAGAGCAAGAGATTTTGTGGATGTGCCAATGCTCAACCAGTCTTTATGAAGGGTGGTGGGAACTTGACCTACATAGTGTTTTGGATTGGTTGCAGATGCTGCCTGTTGAAAAGGGAACCTGCAACTGATTCAGCAAATGCTGAAGATCCACCAAGCTTTATCCATCAGACCTTTAAATGAATCCCAGAGTCATTATTGATATTGATTGTTCAATATTGTGGTAGCAAATTAGCCCTGAAGCATTTCATTTAGCACTGCATAAACGGTTAAGCTGTATCATATTTTAGACTAAAATGGTGCATTTTACTGACATTATTCAAAGTACTCCAGGGATACAGAGAAGCAGATTGGTGTGGAGAATCAAACCAGTCAGTCTGCGTAGCTCTGGGTCATTCTGTTTTGAACAGAACTCTGAGATGACTGATATATTCTGAGCTTCACTGCAGCTTCGCCACAACTTATGGAATAAAAATTAAGCAAAGGAGAACACGACTCCTTATGGATGAAAATATTGTTATTTTCTCAGAGTGCATGACTCAGTGAGAAACTACACTTTTCCACTTTTGTGGTTTTCCAGCGGATTTGCCACTCAGACCTTTTTGCATGAATACATTTTTCACGGGTTTAAATCACATGAGTGTTGTGGTATGCACTTCAAACGTATTTGTAGTTTATCTTAATAATCAGATAAATTGCCTTGTATGTTAGGTTTTATATTTGGATCATCCTTTTTAATATTTTTTGTGTGTTAAATTGCCCTATATCTGATTTCTGTATTCTGTACTTTCAGCTTTATTTTCTGTTTTAATTTTTCATGCATTTCTTTTCGGAATTCTTTTTTTTAAAGTGATGGATCTCTGTTTTATGAATTGTAATGCTACTATATACAGATATATTTTTTTTATTTATAGTTGGTGTGTGTGTGTGTGTGATAATATAATATTATTGCTATGCATGACCCTTCCATATTAGTTCTGATGTAAGTTTTAGAAATGCACAGAATTTTCTTTTGTAACACGTGCTCATAGGTTCATGTTTAGGTATTTATCATAGCTTTATCATAGGTTTATATTTAGGTATTATTTATATTTATGTTCATATATGTGTGTTTCTGTTTTCATTATTTCATGTTTAAAACATTAAATTAAAATTTTAAGATTAATTTAAATAACATTAAAAACAGGAAATAACATTAATTTCAAATGTCATTATTTCTGCATAATTTCTGCTCAAGTGCTTTTATGCCACATCTGTGCATCATTAAACTGTAAATGCACCTTTTCCTGCTATATGCACTCTCACATAAGCGTTCATGTGCCTTTACCATGTAAAAATGGCAAATAAACTGATAATGTGTTGGACTAAATCAGCTTAATTTAAAAAAATCACATTGTATTTCAGGAGCTTGGAATCAAGCATATGTAATAGTACTGGTGGCTGGTTCAAGAGTGGGTCAGCTAGGGCTTTGCCTCATGGGACTAGAGGCTGAATGTCACTCGTAATCTGCTCTCTCAGTGTCAACACAATGTCTGGCGGCTCCTTCAGCGCAGCATGTAGTTCTTTTGGAACAACAAACCCACATACGGAGAGCATATGCTAATGCCTCACTCAGCATTTACAATGAGCATATTTATGAATCAAAGCCTGATGAAGAAAGAAAACAACAATGATACATATTGCACCGTCATTCCATATCTGGTGTAAATTTGAGAAAATACATAGATCATTTCTTTTGTAACATGCAGAATCAGTTACTCATTGATTAGTGACAAAAATGTAGGGCAACAGCGGTGAGATGGGGGTCATTTTTTATTGTTTTAATTAAGCTTATATTATTTCTTATAAATGAATATTAGGATGTAAATACAACAAAAGGATTTCACTCTTTATGTGATGAACTCAGATTTCTTAAATGTGCAACAATTGTTGATATGTCTTGAGTTTAGTGATGTAAAACGATGTTGAGTCTGCCTCTGCCTGACAACAAGAATTCCAATTTTCAGCTCAGTTGTTGCTTGGTAACAGGAAGGTCTGTGAAGTGAAACCCCTTAGAAGCCTGTGCCTCTAACAGTCCCCCTTTGAGAGTGAAATATCACTAATATCTCTTAATGTCGAATGTTTTTCCTCTTTGAACATGCAAGGAAAAGAGTTAAAGAGGATTATTTGATGACAGTCATGTGTTACATGCACTGATGAATAAGTGATGAATAACCACAGTTTCAAGGACTTTATTGAGTAGTTCTTCAAATTGAATGTGACAGGAACAATAGCAGCAAATGTTACAATACAACATTATGGATTCCGCTACATTTTTACAGATCACATCTCCCCTTTTATTCTCAGTGAAAGTTTCTTTGTTTAGAAGATGAGACATGACGAGGTAGGAATACATGAAAAAAGAAGCTTAGTTCTTTAAGACAATATTTAAAAATAAGACTTTCACTGTGTAAATTATTAACTTACGCGTTAATTGCCAAAATATTATTATTATTATTATTTGGAAAGGGACCATCTACAAAATTAAACAAAGATTAGATTATTTTATTTTATTTTATTTTACACACTTTTTTTGGATTTATTTACTATAGATCTCTGTAATGTGTCTGGCAAAACCATGGCCACCATTATAAGAACAAATACATTGCACAGTATGCCATCTTTAGGCTGATTGGAATGTGATGAGCTTTTAATAGGAAAGTTCAAAATTGTTTAAATAAACGTAACAATGTTTGTACAATGGTCTGAATAATTCAGCTTGTTTAAGACCCATCTTGTTAGGCTTTTATGTGATTGTTCGTATTTGGTCTGTTAGGCTGTAATAATGGTTATTGTTTAATGTTGATTGTTTTGTTGTAAGGTGTCCTTGAGTGTCACGTAAGGTGCCTATAAATAAAATGAAATAATAATAATAATAATTTTAAATAAAAGTAACGTAGGCCTATAAGCATTAAGTTGTAAGCATTAATCTTCTAAATGCATTAGTGTCATACATTTTCTTCGTTTTAATTTTCTTAAAATATTAAAATACAGAACACAAACAACAGAAACACCTGTCTAAAAACATCAGGGTGTTTAACACCATTAATTTTACCTAGAGGTCATGTTCATTATTTACGTTTGACATTTCATGTAACGGACCGCTAACTGCGCTCATCAGCTGTATGTGGTCACCGTAGCGGTCCCTTTAAGAAAATTGGACCGAGGTATTTTGAAAACGGGGGAGAACTGTTCATTTAGTAGTGAAAAGTCATGTACAAAGAGTGTATATACTGCATATTTGATCTATTTATTATGCAACTAATCTATTATTTCGTATACTGTAAAACTGAACGTCAACTAATGATATTAAGGGGAAAAGGTCAAGCCTGTTTGACCGACCCCCCCTCTTTCGCACAACGGTCTATTCTTGATCTAAGGCTCATGATGCAGTGGGATTCAATAAACTGGTAGGTGCTGCCCAACGCAAGGTTTTCAGCTCCAGTCGACAGCGAAAGAGCACGGAAATATACCGCAGCATCCTCATTCATTTGAAGTGTTTACACGCAGACCACAAAGGTAAGTTCTTGTTGTTTTATTTAACGCTGTATTTAGGATGCGTCAGTGTCTGTTTAGAGCTCATAGAAGCCCATTCAATAACAGTCTAGCATCCCTCACCTATTGTCCAACTGCAGACATCCAAATTCCATGGACGTGAACACTGCCAACGACATGTTGCATGTGATTTTGCAGTTGCTTTTATCTTCAGGGATTTTAATGTACAAGCAGCATATTTAAAGAGTCATTTACCCAATAAAGCTAGCGTTTGCATTCTATTCTTCTTCGTAACTGCATTTTGCAGCAAAAGGTGGAAATCCTGCTGTTGTCATGAGGAGGCAGACAATATGCTTCAAATAGCAAGAGGTTTTTCTTCTTCTTCCACATATGAGTTTGTTTTCTCTGTTGTAACTGTCTGATAATGTAGATGCACGAGTCTGGCTTCTTGTAATGTGTTGACTGGGCTATTGATTGTCTATCAGGACCGTTACTAATGTAGTTCCAGCATGCCAAACACACAGTCTCATAAATGCCTTGTTCTTTTAATTCCCTCCATATGTTTGTCCCTTAAATATTATATTATTTTTTATATTTTGTGTATGTCTTGGATCATTCTAGGCTTCTAATAAAGGTTTGAAGGGTATCAGATGAGCCAAATTGACATCCAGACATCCAAGGTTTGACAGGGTGCCTGTCACTGCAGTGCAAAATGTGGCACTGATGACCTGTTGTGTTTCTAAAAAGTTCTTGTATAAAATACAGCTGCTCAAACCAGATTTAAAGGCCGTTTGTTTGGAATATGCTGTCTGTTTGGATTAGGATAGCTGCTTAAGGCAATGGTCATACGAAGTTAGAACTTGCATCTCAAAATTCTTGTTTCGCGCATTAGCCAAAATCTCACTATATTAGGTTATTCGGGTTGAGCAACCGCAAACTAATGCCTGTTCTGAGCACAAGGATCTAACCATCACTTTTTAATGCAATCTTTGTTGGTTTCCTCAGTAAAGTAGTTTAAAACCCAAAGGTCACAGGTTATGGATAGCAGGGAAACAATGTTAAATGCAAATAAAAACACCCCTACATCTAACAATATAATTGTGCATTTTTAAGTGCATGTTATTGAGGATATTGTGAACAATTTATCTATGCATATGATTTTTTTTTTTTTTTACCTCATATTCCATCCGGATCTTCCGGTAAAACGACTTCTCTCTAGTGATGTATGCTGGACTTCTCTAATCATTTAGTCCACTTTTTAGTCCTTTCGTACAGTCAACTGCAAACTTAATTCATATCTGCATTCTTATCTGCCTCCATCCAAATAACAGCCAGTAAATAAAACCAAGTCTCTGCCTACATTTTCCGTTTTTCGCTATGTGTTTAACTCCGATGTAGCCAAAGGGAAGAGGAAGCATTTCTGAATGTGTCCTATCTTAAATAATTTGTGTCCAGTTAAACTCCATTTCGGCACAAATGTCATTTAATATTTTTCTTACTGTTGGACCTATAAAGTTCATGGCAATATTAATACATGTCATGTTTGGTTTAAGAACATTTTTGTAACTTTTATACGCCAAACAGTTTTGATTCGTGAGTTGGGTTGCAAAAATGCTAGGTTTTGAATCAAAACAGCTGGTTTAGGTAATATAAGTAGATAAGTAATATAGATTAACTTTATGCGTTTAATTAGTCCGTTTGCCCATTTTGCAATTTGGTTACAAGCTACATTGCATCAAACTTACAGAAGTCTGTAATAACACAACTGGAATGCAACGCTCTGTCTTCTTCGGTGGTGTAAGAAGGGATGTGGAATGAAAAGAGCAGAGCTGGAACAGTGTCATGGGATTGTAAAGCCATGATTATATGAGGAATGCCATGATGACTTCAGCAGAGATGCGGAAATGAACTGCGTTTAGAGGTAACAGATGAAAATGCAGTTAGAGTCTTTGTCAGCACTGCTCTCAGGGCTTGAGGAAATAAAGGACTTTAGTACAGTCTCCACTTTGGCTCAGGGATTGTGTTAAAAAAAAACAACGGCGGAGCGGTCTATGAATAGCTGACAGATTTTGACATCATATTGGCACCTTGCATTACATGGTCGAGCCAGCTGCGATCGGATCATAATTTAAGCGGATGAACCAGTGGGTCATTCAGGGTGAGTTTTGTTGTTGACATGTGGAAAGTCTTGGGCATTTTCCGTCATCTCACAGTATGAGCAGTGAGTCACAGGATAAATCATGAGAGTAATCAAATCCAGTAGGTATATCAGCCTTTCAAAGCCTCCCTCTTTTTACCCTTGCAAAAGCTGATGCTGAATTCAATCGTGTTTTCTTTTAGACGGTGGCTTTGTTCCCTTTCTGCAGCCTAGTTCATTTGCGTCTATCATGCAGTTCCTTATATGCCTTATATATGTATTATGTTTTGAAGTATACTTTATCATGCCTTAGATTAATATGCAGAGACAACTATAATTTTTTTTGCCTATTTGTGACTCATTTTGCCAGCACAGGTCACATAAGCAGTAGCGGACAGTAACAAAGTATATACTTTATTACTGTACTTAAGTACATTTTCCAAGTACCTGTACTTAATCTGAGTAGTTTTATTTTGAGTAACTTTTAATTTTACTTCACTACATTCCAAAGTATATAATATCGAACAACCAAGCTTGATGGTTCCCAGATCTAGTTTGAGATGGAGGTGATTGCCCTTTCACTGTATTTGGCCTTAAGGTTAAACCTTGCAGTTATTTATTTATTACAGGTAATCACACTATCACAAATGTGATCCTGGTTCAGAGTTTTGAAGTAATAGACATTGTTCTGTGAGTTTTTATAATAAAGATCAATGAATATCCACCAGGGCCAGTAGCTTTACCGATTTCACAGCAATGCTGACTAGTTTGGATGCCCTCTGACCGAGTAGTTATTACTGGTGATGAAACACTTTTGTGCCCAGGTTGCGTTATTGTGGTTTCATGTTGCCTTTGTATTGTTTATTCTCCTGGGGCGGTTTAGGCCCATCTGTCTGATTCTTCACATCAATAGGGGCCGCAGCTGCATATCCTGACCCCCAGCAGGCCTTTGTAATGTGCCCAGGCGTGGCGTGTGTTTGAGTCTGGGTACGTGCACGTGCACGTGGGTACGTAAGCGCCATACTCTTCTGTTCAGGATGTGCCACAGAGAAGGTGGTGTGTTAGTCACAACAGACGACACAAAGATGTCAAGGTTTTTCTGATGCTGCTGAGTACAGGTGTCCTGTCAGCAGAACCACCGCTCTTTTGTCTGCATGCATAATGACTATCCAAGCTCTGATTTTGAAGTCTAGAGTGCTCAATAATAATGATTCTTTTTCTGCTGATCCAGTCAGGTCAGATTTGTATTTGGCTTAATAATATTATCAACCTCACTGCCATAAATTTAAAATTTTATTTTAAGTAACATATATGATGTTAGACATAAATACATTTTGTTTTTCATTAAAGTTTTCTTCATATCAAATAGGTATACATAATATATTTGTCTTATATTGATTACTGGCTGTTAAAATAAAAAAAAATCCAACTTCTCTTATTTTGTCATTTAGATTGTCCGTGCTACATCTACACTCACTTAAATTCATCTTCCAAAAACACACAAAAAAGTATAACCACTATTAAATGTGATATTTAGAAATCTCAAGAACGTACATCCCTGTCATACTGTCATTATAGATATTTTTAATGCTAAATTCAGTTTTGGCTTTTAGAAAATTGTCCTAAATTAATATTAAAATGATTGATTTTATTTACGTTGTTTTTTTATATTGTTTTCAATATAAATATAGAACGTTTTTTATATATCAATTATTTATAATAATGTGTTATAATTATAATTATATTATAAATATAATTTTAATTATTTAGCCAAGGTATTGTAGAAACTTACAGCAATTATTGGTTAATAGCAAAAAACGAAATCCCTGAAAATTGAACCCATGTCCTTGGTGTTGCTCTATTTGAACTACGGGAATGCTAGGTTCAGTACAAACGGTCTAACAGTAAAATCACAGCAAACTGTTGGCTGCTAATTAAAGTAGCAATGCTGAAAATATCACCAGTTAGTCAACTGGTAGCCAGTGTGACGCCATCGGTAGTTTTACATCAATATCAGAAAACCAAATGTTAGGTTTGAAAGGCATAAAAACACAAATAAATGATCAACGAATATAATATGGTCCCAATCCCTGGTCTCCATCTTTGTCCTCCTCATGTAACCCTAGTATGTGGCCACAACCCCAAACCATTATGGCTTTATTGCTTTTTTTTTAATGTCTTGTTTTGGGCTTATAGATTTAGAGGCCCTATTCTTACATAACTGCTGCAGACATTTTACAGGCTCTGTTACTAAATATTGCTTTGATTTTACAGAAAGCATCGACAAATAAAATCCTTGCGTAAGCACAGCAGATCAGGCCTTTATTGAATCTCTCAGCACTTACTCCAGCTCAGGCCTTGTCAACTCATATCATAGAGAAATGCGTTTGCGTCTTGTTTACAGGCTCCTGAGAAATATTTGTGCAATTAAAGTGGCCCAACGCTGGGTCAGCTGATGAAGGATTAAGGCCACAGTGCTGTGAGTGTGAACAGCTCAACAGAAGGTGTTGATGAAAGCAGCCCTATGGAGGTGCTCCACAGCAGATGGCACACACACTGTGAACTGATGTTTGGTGCCAGGTCACATTCTTTCTCCCACTTCCGGAGGATTATTAGAAATCATTCAATACGTCTCTGTCTGTCTGGTGATCTTTATTTGAGGCAGAATTCTAATATCCTGCTTTTACCGGATAAAAGAGATGATGGATATGGATGCAGAGCAGGGAATAGCTGTCACTGTATTCTCAATAATCAGTTATGAATGTTGGCATTGTTGTTCACAACTTTAAATATTTTGCCCGTAAATGCTTCCCTCATAATTAATTTCCTAGGATTTGCTTAAATATTGGAATAATATATGACAATCACATATGAGGGTGATTCTTTAACTAAGAGCATTTTTGGTGGACTTACATAAAACGCATACCTCAAACTTAATTTAAATTGTCAACTAACAATGTCTGAAAAATACAGTGGCATGCAAAAGTTTGGGAACCCCTTGCAGAATCTGTGAAAATGAGAATAATTTTAACAAAATAAGAGCGATCATTTTGAGAAAAATAAGAAATAATGCGTCATTTTTTTTTTTTACCAATATTGCGATTGCGATTTAATATGCAATTATTTTTTAAAGCTCTTTATGTTCTGTATTATTCAACAAATACAAGCTATAAATCATTGTATAGTATGACCAACACAATATTAGATAGATTAAACATAAATGTTCTTTTCTGTAGGCCAGGCCTATATGTTGCGATGAAATTAGGTGATGCATGAATTGATATGAATGACATTTTTATTTAACAACTACAATCACAGTATATTGACTGATCTGTTGAACTTCCAACCTTGTAAGCATGTAATAATTATGACAACGTAAAGCACTGACAAATAAGCCTGGTGTAAACGTTTTCATTTTTGGGTGAACTAACCCTTTAAGTAATGTGTAGCTGTGTTATGGGGCTCCGCCTTCTTTGACATGTAAATCTTCTACGGTTTTATTTCCGTCGAGGTCACACTGCTTTTTAGTAAAAATTTAAGTAATTCTATTTGAAAGCGACACTGAGACTATATGTTTGTGATTTGTAAATTCTTGTGGGAACAACTGTAGCATCCGGTACATAGACTGATAGACACAGTGAGTGAAGCCGAGAGCAAGTCTGTGCGACTTCATCTATGGCTTTTCTCTTCCCTTTCATAAACCGATCCATCTCCCATTCTAAGTTACGTCCTTTGGCTGTTTACTGTTTTATTTATTTTCTTTTTCTGCTTATGTGTTCGACTTGAAGCAGCGCTGCTTAGACCAATAGGTGTGTGTCATCAAAGTACTGCGAGAGCTATAAGAGAGTGCGGACATCTCCTTATGCTTTCTCTCGCCGTACTTTGATGTCATACACCGATCAATCTTCAAGTCGAACACACCTCTTTACTCTCGCATGTCACGTGACCTCAGCGATTGAAAAAAAAACACGTTTTAGTCCACAAGATAAAAATATAGCTGAAATTATTAAAATAACCCCCCTTCAAAAGTTTGGGAACCCTTGGTTCTTTTATACTGTGTTTGGTTACCTGGATGATATACGACTGTTTTTGTTTTGTTTTGCGATAGTTGTTCATGAGTCCCTTGTTTGTTAAACTGAGCACTGAAAAATCCTCCAAGTCCTGCAGATTATTCTGTTTTCCAGCATCTTTTGCATGTTTGAACCCTTTCCAGCAGTGACTGTATGATTTTGAGAGCCATCTTTTCACACTGAGAACAATTGATGGACTCAAACACAACTATTAAAACCGGTTCAAACATTCACTGATGCTCCAGAAGGAAACACGATGCATGAAGAGCATTAAGGGTGAAAACTTGGATGGATGAAGATTATCCAAGGAAGGAAGATATCCAAAATTTTTCCTTATTTTGTTGAAATATAATTTTTTTCCATTTAGTACTGCCCCTCGGAAGCAACAGAAGATACTTGCTCAAATTCAAAAAGTTTTCACCCCCCGGCTCTTAATGCATCGTGTTTCCTTCTGGAGCATCAGTGAATGTTAAAATTATTCACATTTTCACAGATTCTGCAAGGGCTTCCCATACTTTTGCATGCCACTGTATGTATTTTTATATGATTCAGATTAATTTCCATGCTTTGTGTAATTTTACAGAATTGTAGCTTGATTGGAAATTATAGTAAGAAATAATCAGTAATATTAATATTCAATTGAAATTTTCTTGTTTTCTTGATTTGACTTCTGTGTTTTCTTTGCTCATATTTCATTTTAGGCATGCTATTCGCTTACACTGTAGTCACATTGGTAAAATAATAATACTAATAAATTATAATAATAAACAAACAAACTTTTTGGGGGGCAAAATAGTTGTTGTTGGACTGTTGAACTTCAAAATTTGATAAATGACAAGCACCAAATGGCACAAATGGCAAAAAATTCATAATAATAATAAAACTAAAACAATACATAAATGAATAAATTAAAAAAAAAAATTAATCTGTATTTGCGTTTGAAATGTAGCAGAAATAAATAAAGACTGGGTTAAATGTTTGATAGATAGTTTGACCTTTATATAACAAACAGAAAGATGCTGAAATCTCTCAGTTTTAATAGAAATCAACCCCTGGGACATTTAAATGTCTGTAGTTGGAGAAGTGCTCATAAATGTTTCATAAAAGAATCAACAATGAAATATGAATGTTTAATTCATTATAATACAATGTAACATGTATTATGTAAATAAGCAGAGTGCATTATAAAAGTAATGTCGATTTAAAGTAATTAACTGCTGAACTCTGTGAGGTTTGTCTGACTGCAGGATTAAAATGTGACCCAAATCCTCTGGACAGAATGAAAAGCATGCATGGACCTGTGATTTGTGTTCGTATTTAGGAAAGGGGCTCTTAATTACAGTTAAACATGCCATGGTGGCGTTCACGGTAAGATCCAAGCAATTTCTGAGATTCATACACCTAACTCTTTCCATGTGAAGAAAAAACATTGAGCTTGTGAGGATTTTTTTGTCATATTATTATTTCTTTCCTGTTTCAGTCTCCAGTATCATTCAGACATTTCAACACAAACAATAGGATTAGCCTTACATGTGTGAGAGAAGCACAATCGCCCTCCATTTTAGGAATGCTTAAATTCTCAAGGCTTCATCCCAAAATGAAAATCCTCCCGATCACTCATTTATTAGTGCAGCATGTCTAGAAGAATGAATAAAATGTCTGCAGTTTACATCATCTGCCATCTTGTGTTCATATGACTGCTTTTACAGATCAACAATAAAGGAATAAAAAAGAGAAGCGGATCGGTGAATAGTTCAAATACGACAATAGCACTCAAACGCTGACCTATTTCACGTCGTCCAGAGTGTGCTAGACTAGAGAAGAGATGAATTACTGTCTCTGCTGCCATCTCATTTCAGGTGCTTATTTACTTGGCATTGTTTGTGCTATATTTTAGCATTATTTCTTTCAGCAATGGTTACGTCAGCTAGTATCTAACAGCTGCTTTACATCATATGAAATGTGCGGTATTCTTCTGATGACCCGGCCGTTTTGTGATGGGGTTAGACTGTTATAGTAACTACTAGCTCACCCTCTGGGCATCTAACAGCAAATACATGGTGGTGTGTCCAGTTAATGCACCCTGGAGGTTGTGCAGACGTATAAATCACTCCGTCTGAGTCAATCCTGTCCAGGGTAAAATTGTGCCCAATTCCCAGGGTGGGTTCAAGTGGCAGTGCATTAGCACAATCCAAATGCCAATTCTCATGGTGGCACAGTATTGGCAGAAATGCAGATATGTAGCCTGTGTATGTACTAGGGCTGCCCCTTAATAGTCGACTAAGCGTTAGTCGACGAGAAAAGGCTTAGTCGACCACATTTCAAACCACAAAAATCCACAGGAAGTGGCAAAGTCATGCATTCTGCGACGAAAGATCGTTAACAGCTGCTCTATGCAGTACTATACAGTACATCGGCGAGGGCATCCAAACGCTCGCTATCATTCATCAACCTCAAATATGGATTATCATCTGAAACATGTAAGTAGTAGCAACTTCACATGGGTGCTCGCTCTAACGTTAACCTATGAAAATGTGCGCTATTTCAGTGTTTGTGCGGAATGAGGAAGCGTGCGTCGGTGTGATCACTTGCGTTTAAATATTTTTGGTCATACAAATAGGAGTTATACGTCTTTGTAAGCTTTAAAGATTTTTTTTTTTTATTATTTGTGTGCAGTCACAACAACAACAAAAACTTTGTGATTTTGTAAAATAATGAAAGCAAACAAGATGCGCGTTCTGCCGTCTCATCACGGTCTTTGAACTTGAGCACGTCAAATAATAAAAGGAAACTCCGTGTATACTTGCCTCAGGCATAAGAAATATAGTCTATCTATAGAAAGTAGGTATCGGACCCGATCGAGTACCCGACCGAGTACTGGTATCGATATCGAGCCCGATACTGAGGTCTTGTACTCGTACTCATTAAAATGCCCCAATACCAAACGCCGATACACACAACATGTGATAAGTGCCATATTCAAACAAAGAAACACCGACAACAAAACAAAAGACAGCAGAATGGAGTTATAAGAGATTAAGGATGTCTACTACGAAGTATATGTATGCAGTGAATATAACGTTAAACATTCAGTATTACGCCTGTATAGCTGATGTGCGCGATCTGATAAACAAAGCACGCTGAGATTAAGCGAGAGAGAGAGAGCGCACTTCTGTTGTGTGATCTTTGATGTTCACTCACTTAGCACGCATCATTTGGATTAAAACTAAATCGTAAATATAAGACCATTTATAGGGGCATTCACTATAAACATCATTTATTTTCAACCTTAGCATACACGACTTTCTGGCGAAAGTTAATCTAGCAGCCTGTGTGAAATGCGCTTGGCTGTATTACAGTCCTCTCTTTCTGCATCAGTACAAATACGTGCACGCGTTTCACGTGTTTTGCTTGCTTGAGTGTTTCTGCATTATATAATGCAAAATAAAGTAAACTGTGACAAATCATACCCAAAAATTCTTCATACAGTGGACTACCAGTAAAATTTATACAAATTTGGGACCAAAAATTATTCAGACCGAGTCTGGGAAAAACATTGAAGTTGAGGTTTTCATGAAGCTGGGTGACAGCATGCCCAGGAGACTACAGGCTGTCATTAAGGCTAAGGGTTGCCCGACAAAGTATTCATAGTTGTGTAAATACTGTCATACTAACACCTGTCTAATTTTTGGTTGTTTGTAATCTATTACATATACCTTTCTATCAAAGTTATCTAACATTATCAAGCTGAATTTGTTCTGACTCAGTTTAACTCTGAGTTCTTGTCATATTTTATTACCATTTTCTAAACTATAGCGAATAAACTGTGATAATGTGAGAAATGTTGAAGGTGTCTGAATAAATTTTGGTTTGACTGTATCTATTTGATAAATGAAGTTAACCAACTAACATTATACATACTCTTTTGGTTTCTGTACCCAATATTTTAAAAATTTACAAATGCAATAAAAATATTGGTATCGGTACTCGGTATTGGCAAGTACCAAAAATAAAAGTATCGGTATCGGGCGAGTACTGGAAAAAGTGGTATCGGTGCATCCCTAATAGAAAGTGAAATGTCTGCTATTAAACAAACCAATTCAGATGGAAAACAACTATTCTCAGGTTATGTGATCTGTATGAAACATTAATATAGGCGCATCCACTGAGGAGATCGTCAATTCATCACTGCAGCCGAAAATACAGCAAACACTGGTTATCAACGAATTATTAAAATGTTAAGGCAGTCTCCCTGCTTTTTTCCCTGATGCATTCATAATAATTACTTCTGCCGGTGCGCTGTGTGGAAAACTTTATTTGTGCGCTACATAGGCAATTAAACACTCATTACTATGATTTATGCTTTATTAATATAAACGTCTGTAAAATGTAAAAATCTTTAGTCGAGCGCAGCCCTAGTATGTACACACATAAATGTATTTTTTTCTGTAGTGTTGGGAAATTTCCTTTGACTTTTGTTATTTTTGTTTGTTATTGAGATAATTATATATATTATATCCCCAACCCTTCAAGAAGAAATTGACTAGCTCCTGCCAAATAAAAATTGTCATCAAATCTTTCGCCCAATATTGTTTTAAACCTGTATGACTTTCTTTCTTCTGAAGAACTCAAAAGGAGATTATTAAATGAATGTTTGGGGTAATTTAGCGCAGTTTACTAAATTGTGACCATTGTGATTAATGCTTAATAAAGCAGAGCGTCAGCAAAAAAGTGCATATAGTACACTGATCATTTTCCAATTGGTTTAGGTGGAAAAACAACCCAATATTTTGTTAATCATATAAATAATAAAATCATAGCTGACGCTATTGCTCTCCTGTGCACCATTGCATACTTCACACTCCAGTCCACTAGGTAGCTAAATGTACTGCTGCTGTATTTAATGATCCTTTTCAGATATTCATAAAATTATTTGTGTTCCACAGAAAAAGTCACTTGACATGAGAACATGAGAGTGAGTAAATGATGATAGAATTTCATTTTTGTATGAACTATCCCTTTAAACAAAACTTTTTGTGTTTTTATTAAGACATTATTATAAAGGGTCCAAAATAGGCCTACTTCAAGCTACATTTTAGCAATTTTTTTTTTAAATTCAAGCAAAAGTTTGCTCTGGTCGGTTTTTGAGCTACCATTGGTCCGTGGCGAGTAGGGTTGGGTATCGTTTAAGTTTTTTACGATGACAAATGGATACTTTTAAAACTGCTGGTGCTTAAACGGTGCCTGAACCGATACTTTAAAGGGGTCATATGCGATTTCATTTTTTCCTTTCTCTTTGGAGTGTTACAAGCTCTTGGTGCATAAGGAAGATCTGTAAAGTTGCAAAGACTAAAGTTTCAAATCCAAAGAGATATTCTTTATGAAAGTTAAGAGTCAACCACGCCTACCTAAAACGGTTCGTTCTAACACGACCCCACATACCTACGTCACTATCTGGGAAGATTTGCATAACACCGCCCAAATGTTCACGCAAAGAAAGAAGGCGTAACTTTATTGTCGCTGTAGTATTGTTGTTGCCGTGCTGCCGCATGTCGTGAAGGTGCTGTGTGTTTCGTTGTGAAGCGAAACACTTTGTTTGCCTTCCAAAAGAGGACGATATCCACTCCGTCATGCCTGGATCTGATGTGGTTGCCGCAAGCTCCTTTGTCGAATCCGCCGGCCTCGCCGTTCTCAAGCCCGCCGCCTCTGTTCACTCTAGCCCTCCTGCCGTTCCTCACTCTAGCCCTCGGCCTCTGCTCACTCTAGGCCACCGTGTGTGACGCTGTGTTTCGTTGTGAAAGCGAATCTACATTGTTTGGTCTTCCAAAAGAGAACACAACCAGAAATCAGCGGATAAGTTGTATTTACAACACTGTTCCAAAAAAGTTTAACCCAAATATCCAGATGTGTACATCACATTTTATGGAGGACTGTTTCCAGATCCAGGAAGAGTAGACTACAATGCCGGCTGTTCTGACTCACCAATTGTAAGTACTTTTTTTACGATTAAAGAGGTTTTATATTTTTATATTTTTTTATATTGAGAAGTGTGGTTTAATGGGCCAGTGTAGAGTAGGTTCTTGTTTTTTTGTAATCTTCTCGATCCCCCATGCGACATGGTTTTTATGTTTACGTGGCACGTGCACGCAAATGCGTAAAAGACAGTATAACTCATTATAATCCATAATAATGTCCCCACTGGATGCAACAAATGCCCTTTTATAATGGGTTTTCATGTTTTTGAATCGTCGCTCCGGCCGGACAGTGCATCATCACAGTATGGTGAGGGGCGTAACATCTCAGTCACACGCTTGAGGTATTCAGCAAATCACAACGCACTGGATAGCTGGCCAATCCCAGCACACCTCACTTTTCAGACCGATGAGCTTTGTAAATCGACTGAAGGCCTTCTGAAGGTTTCAGAAAGGCGGGCATAGAGGAGAAACCATAATGTACAATATGTGGAAAATAATATGTTTTTTGAACCTCAAACCGCATAAACACATTTCATTACAACCAAATACACAAATAAGGTGCTGTGTTCAGTCACATCATATGACCCCTTTAAAATATGTAACCAAAAATAGGATGGATTGGTCATGGTTAAATTGGTTAAAGAGTCGGATGGATTGGTAATGGTTAAAGAGTCGGACTTGTAAACCAAAGGTCACGGGTTCGAGTCTCGGTACCGGCAGAGATTGTAGGTGGAGGAGTGAATGAACAGCACTCTCTTCCACCCTCAATACCACAACTTGAGGTGAGACACTTGAGCAAGGCACCGAACCCCCAACTGCTCCTCGGGCGCCGCAGCAATGGCTGCCCACTGCTCCGGATTGTGTGTTTGCGGGTGTGTGTGTTGTTCACTTCTCACTGCTGTTGTGCACTGGATGAACTGTGCAAAGCACAAATTCGAGTATGGGACACACCACATTGCACACAGAAGTATATCAAACTGGGGTGGGGTAATGCCTTGATCGCTGTAACTGTGTGTCATCATTCAAACGTTTATATCCAGCTATCACTCTGACTGTGGCATGATTAATCTGTGGGAAAGGGAGCCATCTCTGGTATTTTCATAATAATTAAGTATATTTATAATTCATTGTTAATCGACATAGCCTTTATTACAGTATGTAATATATTTTCTGCCTCATTCTGTGAGAAGAAGCTTCATCAGATCACAAAAGGAAGCATTTGTCTGGTGTTGTGGAGTAAAAAGGTTATGTTCTCTTTTGTTGGACAACAGGTTTCCAACAGGTTTTTGCTTGCTTTACAAGGGAAGTTTAGATTTAGGTATTTTAATTTAAGCATGTTTAATGTTTCTCGTTTGCTTGCGCTTATCTTCTATGTTTCCTTTATTGTGCTATCTCTGATCCTTTCAGCCTAATCTTTGCCAAGTCTGTTACCTGCGTCATGCATCATGCGCTTGGAGTGTCTGCTCCCCCGTGCTGCTTTAATCACTTCCGCTTCTCATCCCTACCATATATCGACATTCCTACAAACATGGCTTACCAACGGCGTGTGAGTGTTGCTTATCTATCAGTATGCGAGCGCCGACTTGGGCGCTTCTCACACATTCCACTTTTCCTCAGTCCTCAGCTAAGTATTTTTCTGATTGACTTCCTCCTGATACACATGATGCATGTATAATTGACAACTATAGCTAGTGTCCATATGGTCGCGGTCGTTTGCTTGTACACTTGATCTAAGTACGTGCTTAACGTCGGGTTCGACACCAGAGGGTAAATGGTCTCGATAGCGCAGGCATTTAAGTGGCACGAATCTGTGTTTCATAAGATAAAAAAAACGGCCCGGGGGGGGGGGACCGGTCGTAAGGGTTTTGGTACCCAACCCTAGTGGCGATTAAAGGGTTAGTTCACCCAAAAATGAAATTGGCTTGTGTTTTACTCACCCTCGAGGCATCTTAGGTGTAAGTCCTTCCCTTCTTCTGTCAGACGAATCCAGTCGTAGTTATTTTAAAAATTGTCTTTGATCTTTCAAGTTTTTTAATGGCACTCAGTGGGTGTTGCATTGCTTTAGTCCAAAAGAACTTAAATAAAAATCACCCATCCATAAAAAAAAAAAAAGTGTCTCACACAGCTCCAGGGGGTGAACAAAGTCCTCATGTAGCGAATCGATGCGTTTTTGTAAGAAAAATATCCATATTCAAAACGTAATAATCACTTGAATCTAGCTTGCGCTCACTGTTGTAAACAGAAACAGTTCCGGGGGAATGACGTATGAGGTCAGCTTTGCGCTTGCGCCGCTCAGAAGTGACGCAAACAAAGAATGATGCGGAAACAGCAGCGGAGAGATCAAAACAAAACGTGGTTTTCCCTCACTAGACTCACCGGCGAATGCGCAACGTTGACCTCATACGTCATGCTCCTGGAACTGCTTCTGTGTACAACTGTTGGCACAAGCTACATTAAAGTGATTATTATGTTTTGAATATGGATATTTTTCTTACAAAAAATAATTGATTCGCTACAGAAGTCCTTTGTTCACCCCCCGGAGCCGTGTGAGACACTTATTTTATGGATGGGTGATTTTTATTTAAGTTCTTTTGGACTGAAGACATGCAACACCCGCTGAGTGGCATTAAACAGCTTGAAAGATCAAAGACAATTTTTAATATAGATCCGACTGGATTTGTCTGAAAGAAGAAAGTCATATACACCTAGGATGACTCGGGGGTGAGTAAAACACAGCCTACTTTTCATTTTTGGGTGAACTAACCCTTTAAGTAATATGTAGCTGTGCTATTGGGCTCCGCCTTCTTTGACATGTAAATCTTCTACGGTTTTATTTCCGTCGAGGTCACACTGCTTTTTAGTAAAAATTGAAGTAATTCTATTTGAAAGCGACACTGACACTATATGTTTGTGATTTGTAAATTCTTGTGGGAACATTTGGTCTGTCTGACCTGAGGACATTTATAAAGGCCTCCAGGGAGTCCGGCTATGCAGAAAACAAATTGCATTGACAAATATTAGGCAGTGTTTCACTCAGTTTTGTTTCACACATAAGAAACCTTACAAAAAATTTTTATGGTCACAACATAGCCAAATTCACACAGTTTTCAGAACAGCTCTAAGTGACTCACTAGCTGTTGTTAAACATTGCATGTGAATCACTATATTTGAGGCCAAATTTTTTTTTTTACTCTTTACCAACTTGCATGGCCTTATATAACATCTTAAATTCTGAGATGAATTTGCTTAACGCTTCATCTCAACTTAATGTTAAGCATATCTTTCCTCTCATTGGCCAGTTACATTACAGTCTGGCACAAGGTCATTAAAAAGTGTCCTTGTATGTCCATGTTTTTTTTAACTGAACTTTCTGCGGGCAGTGAGCGCGGCGATGACACTGTAATCCCATTGAAATCTGGCCTACAATCTCCACTGATGCGATTAAGATGTTTCTCAACTCTTTAGGCAGTGTTTCTGAACAGCAATTAGGCTCTCTGTGGGCCAATACATGACCTGTACATGGTCTTGCGGCAACATATTGCACTTTCAGAAAGTTTTGGTTATCACAAACATGTTTTTTAAAGTGCAGTCCTTAAGGAACGATGGTAAGCAGTTTAATGTTGACCTGTGATTAAGGAAGGCAGTCAGACTGTATTAGACTAATAGAAGTTGATTGAGGGCTAACTGCCATCTTGGCTGGTGCATCCAGTCGGTTGTAAGATTTCGTTAATTTGAAGGACGCTATCATTCCTCTGCTGCCGTTACGGGACGAAACCCGGCAATGAAATATGTCGAAAGATGTGTACTGTGATTCTGTGCTTCCTTGTACGCCAACTTTGGAAATGTGTCATTTCTGTGTGGATTTCAAAGGAATTTTCATCACGTGAGTATCTTTTGGCGGTTTTCTGTAGCTTTTTGGTGCTTTAGCGTATTCAGTACTGTTGTAGTATTATTACAAACGAACATCAAGTTCCCAATGTTGTAATTTAACTTTTTTTTAAAATGGTAAACAACTGTTTGAGCGAGACAGCTTGTCTTTGTCATTCACTACGTTTGTAGTTCAGCCTTACTAAATATTAAAGACTGATTTGGGCTTTTGTGATTCAAGGGTGGGCAGCAGAGATACCTGTTTTATTGTCTGTCTGGATGGATGACTGCCAGAATTATTCTCTTTATAAATGACCATGAGAGGACTATTCAGATTCAGACCCATTTCATGTGGAGAGCAATAAATCACCTCAGCAAGCGATAGGAGTTTAGCATTGAACAGACCCAACTGATGAAATGCAAAGTCCCTTAATGATATATATAGGGGCTTTCTTGAATTTAATTAACAACTTATTATTTGGGGAATGAATATCTTCCCTGATTGCCTGATGTATATTGTTGCTAGGGTCAAAGACGCTCATTTTTGTTTTGTCCAGACCTAGTTATATTCATTTAAAAAATACATTAAAATGCTATTCATACATGCAGTGACTGGAATACATATTTTCTTTGTTGAGCATGTTTTAATTTTGAAATTAAAAATTATTTTGCTTATTAGGAAACTTTTGCCCTCCAAAACTTCGGGATGCACAAAATATTCTGGATTAATTATAAGAAAAGCCAAAAGTTAATAAAAAAGAAATACTAAGATGTGTACACTACTATTACATGAATTCATGGTGTACATAAAATATATTAATGCTACTATATACTGTATACACTGGTTTAAACATTTGTAGTCTTTTTTTTTATTAATTGAAATATAAATTTTTAATATTTCACACGATTACTGTTTTTACTGAATTTTTTTATCAAATTGTTTAGCATAAAAGCATAACTTTTTTTTTAAATCGTATTGACCCCAAACTTTTGAATGATAGTGCATATTAGATTTTTCTTTTATATTGGACAGTCTGATTTGTCATTAGCTGCTTTTCCACTGTCGGGCCAGTGCGAGCTAGTGCTTTAAATGGGCCGGGCGGGGCTAATAGCCTCGGACCTGTAGCACCGAGGCCAAAATCACGCTGCGTTTCCACCGTCGGGCCAGAAGCTCCGCTGCGCTTCTCTAAAACCCGCCCTTTACACGCCTCTCAGGAACAACGTCACTCAACCCTATCATTTCACCAACAAAGAGAAGTTATCATAAAACTAATCAGAAATAAGTCTTTGGAACTAGCGCGATCACACAACGAACATGATAAAAGCGGCCGTTTGTTTGCATGCTGTTAAATATTTAAATCCAAAAGTATCGATGTTTTACAATAATAAGTGATACATTGATCATAATGAATTAATTTATCACGATTGAAAATTAGTCACAGAAATAAAGCGGTATGAACACAGCCTACCTACTTATTCAGTTGAGTCTGTTTCTGTTTATTTGTAGTCACAGTATATAGGCCTACATCACATTTAGAAAGTATGATCATTTCTATATTTCTATCCTTTCTATATTCTATATTTATAAAAGCTCCTGAACCAAAACCATTATTCTATTTTTATCACATACTAAATAAATACACGATTGTGATAGAGAATAAGAAGCTGACGTCTGATTTCTTCAAGCGGTCGTATTTACCATGTTTACAATGGTAACATTAATGGCTAGCGTATACATAGTCTTTTGCATCGCTTATAAATATTTCTGCCTTGTATGGTGATCATAATCCACATCGGATCAAGTTATTTCAAACACTCGCTGCTGTCTGAAAGTGAGTTTTGAGCTTATTTTAAAAGTATTTAATGCTGGTGTTATAGCTGTTAACTTTATGAAATAATCCGCGGCGCTGACGCTTTCCAGACGCGGAGAAACTCCGCCTTTGTTCGTAACCAGTCCTCTAGCCTCAGCTGGCCTGCTTTGGCCCAAGGTTTTCGTCAGGCCAAAAAACCCGAGTCGTTGGCCCCGAGGAAGCACCGACGAGGCACGATCAAGCCCCGGAAGTGACAGTGGAAACACGACTGGCCCTGGCATGCACTAGCATGCCCGCTTTTGGCCTGACAGTGGAAATGCGGCTATTGACCCACAGGTTGTAGGACAAGCAGTTCATGATAGTCATGAGTCTTAATGCATTTGTCTTGTGAATGCTCTTGAACATTTTGAATAGAATTCCAACCTAACAGCAAGTGTGTTTCAAAACTGCACATGAATACGACTGAGTAAAGTCAACTTGAGATAATTTCCTAAATGATGCATGTGCTATGATGTAGTGGGAACTTTGAAACAACATCAAACAGTTCAGCAACAAGCTGGATGTTCTTTCTCTGTGGAAATTACATTCCCCTGTACAAAAGCTTGCTGTACTCTCAGCATGTTCACACAGCATTCAAGAAGCACAATTTGGAAAAAAGGTGAAACTGCGCTTATGGAGGGATTAAGAGCTCTGACTCACAGTGGCCTTTTTTGTGAGCCAACCTTCCCCCTACTGTGAAACGTTGCAGGAAACATCTACAGGCCCATGCATTCACAGCCACTTTATATATGTTGTTCAGCTGTAGTGTTGAAAATGCACAAATTTGAGTCATATTTTGTTGCATGTAGCTAAAGAGGCTAACAGTAATTGATGAACATGCCTTTATGATTTACAATTCTCCATTATGAACAGAAGTTGTTGCTTCAGAGAGGTTTAAATGTCCTTTTTAAGCAGCAGCAGTAATCACACACTGAATTCATACATTGAGTAAATTAGCACAAACTTAGTCAAAAACTCGTTTAAAGGAGCTGTAAGCAATGTTAACTATTTTGCCAACCTACACCAGACTTGGCCAAGGAGTGGAGATTTAGCTGGATAGCATGGTAGAGTTAGCCCATGCTGATAGATACTGTAGCTACACCATCTGGACCCAAAAAGCATATTTTTTCCCCACTGACAGCTATTTAAAAGTTGCCATGTGCTCTGACGGTTTTTCCAAGCAGAATATAAATTGTAAATATTTTATTATATTATAGAAGATATTTTGACAGTGACCAAATTGTTTGCTGTTTTGCATGTCACAGCTTTCGCTATGAGCTAGCAAGATGAGATGAATGGGAATGCTAACGGATTGCTTCATAGGTGTTGCTAGACCTTATTTAATGGAGACATATTATGCCCCTTTTTACAATATGTAATATAAGTCTCTGTTGTCCCCAGAATGTGTCTGTGAAGTTTCAGCTCAAAATACCCCACAGATCAATTATTATATAATTTTGAAAATACAAATTTTGAGTGGAAGCAGAAACACGCTTGTTTTTCGGGCCTGTGTCTTTAAATGCAAATGAGCTGCTGCTCCCCGCCCCCTTTTCCAGAATAGGGCTGTGCCATTACAGCTCGTACCTGCTAAAAAACATCTGTTTTGGTTCTGACTATCATGTTTATCACACTGAAATCATGCGTTTTAAACCCTATGAGTTTAAACTTCTGATATAGGGTTTTCTAAGGGCACACATCTGAAGCACGCGCACAGAAAGCAGCTGTCACACAGCATGTGAGCACTAAACTAAGTTCTCATTCACACAAGTTTACATTAAAAACACAAACGAGTTTACATAAACAGTCGGTTATGTCTGTGAAGGTAAATATCTGGGAAAGAAATTGCATGTTTATATCAGATCTGTGTGGCATCAGCGTAATATACAGTAAATTAATCAATAAATCCACAGCTCTCTTGTCTCCTATGAGGCTGGGACTCTAAGTAGTGTTCTGTGCTCATCAGTGCAGCCAAACACAGAACAGTTAGCATGCTCTGCTCAAACTTTCTCCATGGCATTAGAACTAGTACACCGTTGTTGCTTGCGAAAACACAATAACGGCGCCGTGGGTGTAAACTTGCAGATTAAGGGGCCGTAATATTATGAGATCCCTTTGCCATGTCACCAAGAGAGCGAAATCAGACGCGCTCGTTTTCTCAGACGCTTGCAGAAAAAGGCTTACCAAAACAAAGTTACTGGGTTAATCTTTTTCACGTTTCCTTGGTTGGTAGATGTACCGGGGGCCTGATTATAGCACTTAATCCAATAAGCTCTCCCTTCCAGTGAAATCTGTATTTTTCTTGTTTTTTTTTATTGTCAGTAAAGCAAGATTCAAACTCATGACTTGAAGTATTCTTCTGAGCCACATCAGCTCAGGCTAAGCCCCTCTAAGACTCGAGTGACCCAAGGATACCTTTATCCAGGTATTACAGACCTCCTAGGACTTAAACACTAAATTAGATCCCCCTTTCTCCAAAAAATCCCACCCTCTTAAGACGTGTTAGCAAAATTGTGTGAAATGACTGTCAGGAAAAGAGCATCTCAAAGACTTCTGACTGGCTGGAAAACAGCAGTCATATTTGTTTTGATGTCAGTGTCTTTAATGTGATGCTTTATGCACTGGTGCAATTTATTTACAACCCTTTCCCCTCCAGAATGTTCATTTTTAGTAGCATAAAAAGGTCTGTGTCAACATGCAATTATGTTACCAGGGCAACCAGGAATGCCAGAAACGGTGACTGGTGGTGACTTGCAGCGACGAAGCTGCTGATGGAGGTTAAGCGCATCATAATTAAACTGTTTTGAAAGGATTGTTTATACAAAAATAAAAAAATTTAAATAAAAGATATTTTGAAAAATGTTGGTTAACAAATGGAAAAATATTATGGAAGTCAATGGCTACTGGCAACTATTTGGTTAATAGGGCTGGGTATTGAGACAAATTTCACAATTCGATTTTATTTTCAATTCACAAGCTTGCAATTCGATTCCGATTTAATTCGATTAGATTCAATATAAATTATTTTGGATAAAATATGTACACAGGGGGGTGGGGGGGGGGGGGAAGAAAACATGGAAATTTTATAACGGGGAAAAAATCTCTTAACTAATGCTGTAAAATATACATGAGAGGTCCGTTTTACTAATATTATATTGAGGTAAAATTAACAGATTTGTATACAAACACTTAAATTACACTCAGTGATGTTTTTATAATAATTAAGCTATAATACTTTACAATTACATAATTTAGTTTACTCCATAGTTTTTGTAAATATAAACTTGGAAAGGGGGGCTGTCATATTCTAATGAATATGTAATATAGTGCTTATATTTAGCAAAATGCTCCTTTCTAGAGTAAATTTTTCTAGCTGACTAACAGGTGTATGGCTGTTATATTGATGTCTTTCCGCGGTTGAAACACTGATTGAGAGATTACATGCAGATCAGGATACAGATTTTGAAACTGAGACTTGTGTTTATGACAAAAGTGACAAAGTATTGTGATTATTGGAGTCGGGAAGCATGCTACATTAACTGATGTTCATTAACTGAAAACAGGCTACACTAATCGATCCTTGGGATTTAAGAATCAATATTGTTTTGTAAAAATGAGAATAGATTAAACTCGAAAGTCAGTATTTTTTTATTTTTATTTACCCAGGCCTATTGGTTACCTACATTATTCAAAATATCTTCTTTTGTGTTCAACGGATGAAAGAAATCATAAGGTTGGAAAAGTGGGCAGAGTGAGTAAATGAGTACAATGCAAACTTTTGAAAATGGGTTTTAAATTGTTAGTTTTTGAAAACAATACCATTATCGTCTCTGTGTGAACTACAAAACCACGAACTTGTGAAAGCCATGAGATCATGTACATGTGTATTGTGTATTCGGTCTCTAGGTATGTGCTCAGAAGTGTTGTGTTTCTTTACAAGTGACGTCTTTACAACTACTGGCCTGGCATGCATAGTACAGCATTCTTAGTCATTTTCTTGCATTTGTGTAAATGGAGATCATTTCGACAATGTTGTCGTCTGTATGCAAAACCTTTCAAAAATGCTAAATATTTTTTTTTTTCACTTTTTGGTACATTGCTGTCATGTAAATGTACCGTAATGTCACAATTAATTGCTGTCACTTCTGAGTCCTGGAGTATGTGAGTACTAATTCCCATTTCTACTGGTGACTTTGTGACAAAGTTGCTGATGGTGCAACCTGGGCTCAAGGCACTCCATGATGTCATGGAAGAGGAATATCTGACACTGCTATTCACGTTTGCGGTTCCTGCTATGTATTTTAATTGGACAGAGCTGAGAATCCAATGTGTATGGCTCAATGTTCGGGGAAGAATGTGGTGTTGTGCTTAATGCTCTAGTTTTTGTGTGTGAAGGTATTTAGAAGGTAAGGTTATGATGATGACTGTGGTTTTAGTGAATAGACTGGGTGAGGTCTGAATCCACAGTGTCTTTGTCCAGTTGGTCCACTTATTTAAAAAACAGCAGTATCAGGTTGTCTTCGAAAGGTTTAGTTTATGAAAATTTAATATAGCTGATACTCTGCACCGGCCTCCGTCCTGCCGCTGCTGTCTGCCGACACAAGCAGCTGGTTGAGGGGCTATAATTAGATTAGAGAGGAGTGGGTGGCAGTGGGCAGATGAGTGTGTGTGCGTTTATCTCTGCTGGTGTCAGAATCACGCACATGGCTGGCTGTAATCCGGCACCATGAGTTGTGCGGCCCATACTGCTGATTGAAGGTGTGTGACAACATCCATTACTCTTGTTCTCTCCCTCTCTCCTTTATTATTTTTTTCTCATTCTTTAAGTGCATATGGTGACTTTTGGAACATTTGCTTTGTTTTTATTATTTTCTGTAAGGAAGCACATGCTGGGGAAGGATCATTTACTTCCTAAATAATTGCTAATTCATGACCTGGGCCAAATGGAATCTGCAGATTCACATTTCACCATTTAAATTTTTTTTCACATTTTAATCCTATACAAAGTACTATCAGGACCTGTGTCTATAAAATATTTTATCTTATATGTAAATATATATATATAGATATATATCTATATATCTATCTATCTATATAATATATATATATAAACTATTGAGATTTAAATGGTAAGTGACATTTATTTATTCTTCAAACCAAGCATCAAAGTATGTTGATATATAGCCTCTATATATATATATATAAATGTTTTGCTAACATGGCTAATAGCATATGTTTTTCCCACTTTAATGTTCATGATATGCATTGGTTTTCATACAAAATTAATTAGGCTAAATAAAAAAAACATTTTATATGATTGATATTATGTAAGTATTGACAAAAGATTTCGGAAGTATCCACATTCCAGGATCGATCCTTCCATCCCTATTTCATGTCATCTGATAATTCATGTGTACAAGTATATGTGCTCAGATCGTTTTGATGCAAGATGCATAGTGTTTGCATCCTACTCTGAAATTCTTTGGCTTTCTATCCTGTCATATTGTTGTGATTTCAGTGGGTCTTTGTGTTTCTCTCTCTCCCCCCTTTTGATATGTTACTGAGACGTTTTGGTAGCTGAAAGGGCAAAAACTGCCAGGCAAAAATTGCTCTAATTGCGTAGAGTAAATTTTCAATGAAATTAATTCCCATTATTTGAACCTGCATTCCTCCGTAATGATGGCAGAGCATAATGGACTACCGATTAGCTGGTTTATATGATGCATGACTCTGAGAAACTTTTGTTTCTAAACAGAGACCTAAGTGCCATTATTCATAAGGGGATATTGTGCACCACCCAAAATATTTTGCCGTTTCTTGAAATCAGTCTGAAAGTGAATGGGCAAACACATTGAGGATTATACAGGCACATATGTGTCTCAGCGTGCACACGTCAATGTTGCATCTGGATTGCTTTGTTTCTGTCGAGTCTCCAGCTGGTTTTCACGTGGCATGGCTATTTGATATTCCATCCATCATTGATTTATCACAGCTTTACATAATACCAGCACTGTGCTACTTCATCACAGATTAAATACATTTTACAAGATTACATTTCTTCTTAAAATCAAAGATGCTGGCAACAGATTGAGCAGGCAGAAAAAAAAATCCTTGTCTGGATTTAACTTTACACTCTAAAAAATCCTGGGTTATTTTTTTAACCCAAATGCTGGGTTGAGCCTTTTGGGTCATTTTTTTTGGTTATTTTTTCAGTGTTTGGGTAGTTTTTGTGTTACCCAGCTCCTGGGTCAAATGTAACAACCCAGTGTTTGGGTTGTTTTGCAGCTCCTGGGTCAGACATAACAACCCAATGTTTGGGTAGTTTTAGTGTTACTCAGATCCAGGGTCAGACGTAACCCAGCGGTTGAGTTATTTATCGCGGGGATTTTGCGTCTTCACTTCACGAGAGAGCAGTTCTAAGCGCCATCGAATTGATGCATTCTTCGGTAAAATACAGGTTTGTGTACATTTTATTTTATCTATAAAATCGTTACTGTGCTGTATATAGTTAAATTTTATGCAGAGCAACATACAGGCGCGCGGTGTGAATCACCTTTAACGAGTGTCGCGTTATTTTCACTTGATGGAAAAGCCTGATGCTTTGCATAAAATAAACAATTTTATTTATAAAGACACAGAATATAATACTTTGTTTGGATGTTAAAACATGTCCTCAGAGCTGTTTATTGTTTGTTTATTGGCAGGTTATGGAGTCACAGCATGTTTCGGCTAGAGTGAAACGCTGGGCGGCGGTCCGTTAGCAGTTCCCCGCCGTACATGACTCCAGCTCGAGCACGAGAACCAGCGCTGTTATGATGGAAACAGAATAACAGAGACTGGTCGATTACACATGAATTACTTATTTTAATGTTGAATTTTTGTTCTAATGTTTGTTAAAACGAGTTTAAATATAGGCAATATGTATAGCCTATTAAAAACGATATAAACAATGCTGTAAATGATAAATAAAGGAAAATAAAGGAAGTTATCATGCAAACCAGTGGTTGTGTGGAGTATTTTAGAAAAGTTTAGAGGATTTAAGTTAATCTGTAAACCTTACTTAATGTATGAAGTAAAAAATAAGCTTGTAATATAGTAAAAATGAATCAACCATTTTAAGCTGGGTTAAATAATCAACCCAATTTGCTGGGTGAATTTAACCCAAGATGGGTTCTGTCCTATATTTACCCAGCCCTTGGGTTAATAACAACCCAAATTGGGTTGTTTTTAACCCAGTGTTTTTTAGAGTGTAGTGTTATTTTTGCAGTGACGTGAAAGGTACCAGGTTCTTTTTTCCGAGTCACTGGAGCACTGAATGGCCCTTTAGCTGAGTTTCCTATGGATAAGCTTGTGCTGTAGTCCGTGCCCTTGGCCTGTGCGTGAGAGACGAGGGCCGGCTGAGCGTTGACGAAACCTTTAGAGATCGTGAGGCAGCAGACGGGCACTGCAGCACTCCTTACTCAGCACTATGTCCTCTCTCTGTCTCAGCTCCCACCCTCCTGTAGCTTTCCAGCGTCTGCTGCTGTTCTGATCCTTCCCCAGACTCCCGTGTGTCCGATATAATAATGACGAGACTGCACAACCTCCCTCTCTATAAAACAAACAGCGGCTCACCTTAAATTCCTTCACTGCTCTACTGACGATCACATGTTAGTATGATACCATTCTGTATCGGTGGCTGTTCATGACTTTATTGGACAAGATTTGTCTTGTTTTTTAAGACGTGCAATGTCCTAAACACTGATAAGGGCTCAACTCATATACACTACACTACCTTTCAAATATTTGGGGGTCATTATGATCTTTTAATGTTTTCCAAAAAAGTCTCTTAGCTCACCAAGGCTGCTTTTACTTGATCAAAACTTCAGTAAAAATAGTAATATTTTAGAATATTATTACAAAAATAACTGTTTTCTGTTTTAATATATTTTAAAATGTCATTTTTTTCCTGTCATGACAAAGCTGAATTTTCAGTAGCCATTACTCCAGTCTTCAGTGTCACATGATCAGAAATAATTCTAATATTCTGATTTGGTGCTCAGAAACAGTTGTGCTGCTATATATTTTTTTGCAGAAACCATTATTCATATTTAATAGTTTTGCAGAATCATTTTCAGGATTCTTTGCTGATTAGAAAGCTCAAATAAACAGCATTTATTTGAAATAAAAATATTTTGAAATATTACAGTCTTTACTGTCACTTTTGATCACTTTAATGCGGCTTTGATGAATAAAAGTATCAATTTCTTTCAAAAAAAAAATTACTGAACTCAAACCATCAAACCTAGGTAATGATGATGTGTAGAGCACACAATAACGGTTCACTAAATATTCAAAACACCAAGAAACACATTGTTATGGGGATAAAGAAAATATTTTTAAATAAAAATGATGCAAAATACAATTTGATGGCTGGTACAAAATATTTGAGTCTGGTAAATTTTCCAAATTCCCCCATCATTAGCATAACAGAAGTGTGTGTGTATGTTTGTATTGCCTCCCTCTCTGTATGAGCTCTCATTAAGCTGTTCTGGGTGCTGGCCCATAGCTTGGCCTCTTTTTCAAAGCAGAGCTGCAATTTAAGGATGTTTTAGTGAAGAGACGCTCCTTGTTTCTGGCTTTTAACATACTAACAAACCTATTCATCTCCCTCCTCAAAGGAGGCCAGCCTCTCCCACACTGGCCTTGTTGGTAAACAAAAGGGCCTGTGCAAAAGCCACCACACCTCCAACCTGTTTGGCCCCATTGGGGCCCGTTTCCTTAAAATAAACCTTGGTGTGTGGCGATTGTGAATGTTCCTTTGGTGGTTTGGGACTGTCCTGCTTTCCTGTAGGAGAACCTCCTAGTTAAAGACAGCATCTTAAAGTTTGTAGTATTCTGTTTTTTCCCAACCATCAGATGTCCCAAGAGAAGCAGGGATGGATTGGATTCCTTGTGAATTGTTTAAGTGGTTCCTTTTATGTTTTCACTAGGTTGGACCCTTTTGTTTCTTTAAGTCACAACGGCCTCTGCAAGGCGGAGCTTCTGATTCTGTGTGGTCTTCCAGGTCCATTCAGACTGTAACTTCCTCTCTTTAGTGCAAGATCAAGTTCTCTCCATCTCTGTCTCACCATATATATCAGTGGTATAACTGGTTGGTCACAACCTAAAAATGAGGGTAACACTTTAATATAGGGACCAGTTCTCACTATTAACTAGTTGCTTATTAGTATTCATATTATTAACATATTAGCTGTTTTTTTGTACTTATAAAGCACATATTCTGCATGACCATATCCTACATCCCTAATACCCAATACCTAAACTTAACACTACCTTAATAACTATTAATAAGCAGCAAATTAGGAGTTTGAGGCAAAAGTTGTAGTTAAAGGTTTGTTAATGACGAGAAATGCACCTTAAATTAAAATGTGACCAAAATGAGTTGCAGGTCTGTTCTGATGTGGACAGCAGGCATAAACTAAACATAAATGTTAATTTTTTTTGCATTTAATTTTTTTATTGTTTTATTAAGATAACCATATATTTTTAAGATGACAATATGCAGAGAAAAATAGCAATTGTTTTTAATACAACTAACTAATTTTTGCAAATTAAATGGGTTTATTGGCTCATAAAGAATGGAGAAACTGTGCCCTGTGTTGAAACCACTAAATTGTAAGACATTTCAAAAACAAAATTATTATTATAATTATTATTAGTAGTAGTAGTAGTATTGATATTAGTATTGTTGTTGTTATTTTTACTGAATCAGAATCAGAATCAGAATTAGCTTTATTCGCCAGGTGTGCAAACACACGAGGAATTTGTTGTGGTTTTTTAAGGTGCTCCTGGTACATACATACATGCATACATACAAAATTGACATGAGAACAGGGGAAACCCACCAAAAAAAAACCTTTTTAAATAGTAAAACCTAACAATAAATAATGTATTGAATCTGGAACAGTGATTATGCAGATTTGTGCATATTTACTCTATAAGAACTGATAATAAAGAGATATGCATATGTATTTACATAATACTTGTGAAAGAGGCAATAATTAAGGATGTAGAATGAATTACAGAAATGAATTACAGAACACAGTTAATGATTCATGTGTTAGCTGTTTAAGATGGAGATGGCATGGGGGGAAAAACTGTTTTATGCCTAGATGTTCTAGTGCACAGAGATCTGTAGCATCTGCCTGAGTGGAGAAGTGCAAACAGGTTGTGTCCGCGGTGAGAGGGGTCTTTGATTATGTTACCTGCCCGTTTCTTCACTCTGGAGTCCTGAAGGCTGGGCAAGTGTACACCAATGATCTTTTCTGCTGTCCTAACAGTCCGTTGCAGTTTTCTTAAATCTGATTTGCTGGCTGACCCAAATCAGACAGTTATAGAAGAGCACAGAAACGACTCAATAATAGCTGAGTAAAACTGTGTCATCTGCGCCTGTGGCAGGTTGAACTTTTTTAGTTGACGAAGGAAGTACAACCTCTGCCTGGCCTTTTTCACAATGGAGTCAATGTGAGTGTCCCACTTGCGGTTCGGAGAGATGAGGTGTACCCAGGAACATGAATGACTCCACTGCAGTCACAGTGCTTTCCATGATGGTGAGTGGGGGTAGTGCAGGGGGGTTCCTCCTGAAGTCTACTATTATCTCTACAGTTTTGAGCGTGTTCAGCTCCAGGATGTTGTGACTGCACCAGACAGCCAGCTGCTCAACATCGCTTCTATAAGTAGACTCGTCACCATCCTGGATGAGGCCGATGACTGTGGTGTCGTCTGCAAACTTCAGGAGCTTGACAGAGGGGTCTTTAGAGGTGCAGCCATTTGTGTAGAGGGAGAAGAGAAGTGGAGAGAGAACGCAGCCCTGAGGAGCTCTGGTGCTGATGGTGCAGGTGTTGGATGTGAGTTTTCCCCGCCTCACTAGCTGCTGCCTGTCTGTCAGAAAGCTGGTGATCCAGCTGAAGCTCATGTCATTAATAATTTTGTATTGTCGGATCTACATTTTTGTTCAACGATATGTTTGGGTGCCTACTGATTGTCAAAAATAAATCATGAAGCAAAAACAAAAAACAGTTGACAGCCACTGATGTAAAATCTCCCTGCTGTAGCTTGTTTACTCATTAAAACTGGAGCTTTGAGAGATACGAGCTGATTCTGCTGCTGCTGATGGCAGAATGGCATGATGGGAGTGCCATCAAAGATAAGTAGCATCCAAGGTGAAGATTTTGTGTTGAAAGAGACACACTGAACATACATGGCACTTGCATTCAGCAGTATAATGGTATTCTTGCGTCTGGCTGATGTTTGATGGAGTTTTTGCTTCACTGATGTCTACAGATCGTCTCAGGGATGTTACTATGATCGTTTGGTAGATCTTTGTTCTTGTTTCGCACCGTTTGGTTCTGTGTTGTTCTTTAGTTTCATGCTGAAGTGGAATACGAGTGTTGTAGTAAGTGAAGTTGACACTGTTGGCTGTAGATTTGGGAACTGACTCACCCACATGCTGTTGTATGTGATTCATGGCTCAGGACTCATTTGGAATGATAATGCAGGCTTTGGTGTTTGCTCACAGATAAATGAAGCTGTGAAAGTCGGTGGTTGGCTCTGTGAGGAGTGCCGTTTGAACGGAATGTCCACGTGAAAAGCGAAGGCTGTCTCTCTGTGCTTGAGTAGTATCTCAACCAGCTCTCAGTGGGATTTATGTTCCACTATTAGAAGTTTCTGAACATGGTCACCCTTAAACCTTGAATGCATGACTTAGAAAAACCTACATGAATGCATAAATGGGGTCAAAAGGACTACAGTTGGATTAAGTTGCTAAATCTATTTTATCTTTGTTTTCATTGAAATTCTCAATTTGATTATATACAAAGTCAGCATAAAATTATGCTTTCTTCTCCCCTGTTGTGATATATATCTGAGTGAAAATCTGTGAAAAAACGTGGAGTGAGATTTAACTTTGCCCATCAAGAAATGATTGGAACTGTTGGATCATTGTCGTTTGCTAATTTAATGTTTTAAAAAAGAATGTGCATGGATAAATTATCTATAAAAAATATTGTATGGAAAATTAGAATTGTCCATGTTGATTTCATTGTCACTTTATATGCTTCAGTAATTTTAATTTCTAGTTCATGTACATAAAATTTAAAAAATGAATTTATTTACTTTTTTACTAATGTATATATTTACATAAACTAAATAATTATATTTGCTAAATAATTATTGATTGATTTGAATAATAATAAAAACATGTTATTATATAATTGAGTTATAATAGATCATATTAAATAGTTATTTTTTTAAAATATATATTAGTTTATGTAAAATAAACACAAAGGAATATAACATTATGTTAGAGGATAAAGATTATTATTATAATATATTATGTAGTAATACTATAGTATTATATTACCTAAAAAGATAACGAATAGTGATCCTATTTAACAAGATTAATAATTAAAAAAAATACTATTCTAGGTATCATTAATAATTAATGTTATAATATATTTTTTTTATTTATTTTAATTTAAATTTATTGCTATTTTGTTGGTTGATTGCTTATGTGTGCTCATTTGCCAAGCGCTTGGAGTAAAAGGGTTGCTAAATGACTAAAGTAAATGCATAGATAAATAAGTATTTGTAATTTGCTTAATAATTAAGTAAATTTATTTAGATAAATATTTTAAATAAGTATGCATTTGTTGTTCAAAAGCATGTTGTAATTGCTAACTCTTTGCAAGCTTATCACCGAGGAGTATTCTCATATCGAAACCCGGTGCACCTTCTCGCACACTGCCAGTAGAGATCTTGCATTCTAGCACATCCTACCTGTGAGACGCCCACTCCTGTCAGGCATCTGGACCTGTGCCAGTGAAGCAAATCCTCACACCCAAGAAATATAGACCTAGAGCCATTGGTTATCCTCTCAATTGTTTCTGTAAGCTTCTCAAAGTAGATGCCTTGCGTTCTGTTGATGGATCTGTAAGTCTCAAAGTGCGTGCAATGTATGGAGGAACCAGCTGACTGTAAATGTGAGTTCTGCACCTTCATATCATTCATCACATGAACTGTGCCCTGTGTTGAACGTTCTAGGGAGGGATGACATGATAAATATGCCTGTTTGACATCTCATCTGTGTGTCTTGATTAGTCTGAGGAAAAACTAAACAAAACGGAGCATTAATAAAGTGATTCTGAATTTGTAAATCTAAGTTTTGCTGTTTCGATTTTGTAGCAGCCATAACGCTGACGGAGGTAAAAATGTGGTTATTGCTTAGGCCTGGGCGATAAAACGGTATCGATATTTTTCGACGGTACACCTTCTTCGATATTGATAGAAAAAATATTTGATATAGCGCACGATATAGGCACGTGCTATGAGTGACGCAGACAGCACACACAAACATGAACACATGCTGAATTGAGTGCTGTGCCTGCCTGTGATGAGGAGATTGTGAATAAAGAATGAATATTAGTCGAATTTAAAATAAACATTTGCATTTGAATGTTAGGAGTGGGTCGGGGAGCATCATCAGTGGTGCGCGAGATGCGGTGATGAGGATGTAAGTGACGTTGTTGCATTTTAATGTTTTGTTAGTCTTGCCCACGAGATGCGCCGCTGCTGTGTTATTCATTCAAAATATTAAAGAAGTATAGAAGCTCAATGCAGAGAAGATATTTTTTAGGTTAAAACCGAAACCAAGCCATACACACTGAACGTATATTCAGGGCATTTATTAGACGGACAAATATGACTGCTGCACTCACATCTCACAGAAGAGACGTATAGAAAGCCATGCAAAGTTAAAAAAGTTTAAACTTTTAGAAAACACGTCACGGATTTGTGGAGGTTTATTCCTTTCCACTGTGTCTCATATGTTTTTAAATGCAGTCTTGTGTGAATGGCGCTTAAGCTATTTGGATAAGCAATGCATAAAGACATGATCTGTTTGGTTTTTTTTTTTTCAAATTGTTATGCAATTCCGAAATTATATTTGATATTTAGGAGTTAATTAGACGTAAATGCACGGTTTTTTTAGAGTATGCTAAATGCGCGGCATTATTTTGCATGAACCCTTGTGCTCGCTCTTTGCCAGGGAGACAATTAGACCTATACAATAAAGACCTATTTAATCTGCATATAAAACATTAGAAATTAGATATTTGTTTAATTTTTTTATTGCGTTTGATTGTTAAAACAAAAAAAATATTTGTTGTTTGTCTCAATAAATTGTTAATTATAAATAAAGGTTATTTAAAAAAAAAATTCTATTGCTTTTTGTTTTAAAAAAGGTTATAAAAAATGTCAATAATCATCAATACCGAACGATATGAAACATTATATCGTTGATAAATTTTTTAGCTATATCGCCCAGCCCTATTATTGCTTCATTAAAGTGCTGAGCCCTGAGCAGTGAGTTTGCACCAGGGTTTTCTCATTACTTGGATGTCCATGTCGTCGGTTGGTACTTCCCATAAAATGATAAACTGTAACCCTGTGAGCCTGTGAAGTTCCAACATCTGCTGCTTTCTGTAGTGTCATGATGATTCATTAACACAGTATAAGGGGAGGAATACTGTGAGCTCAACACGCAAACACTCATCATTCACTCTCTGCATTTATGCAGCCCTCTGCAAATGCCCTTACAATCACAGAACAGCGTGTTAGCTAGAGACCGACTTCTGCAGTGGACTGCACTGCTCAACAATACCAGCCCTTTGACCCCTCATAACACTTCTTTGGTTATATTTGAAAAATGATATTATGCTAGATATTGGAAATCTGTAATGAATAAGGTAAAAAAATATGGCCTTCTTTCTTTTTATTTTTTTCATTTTCAACAAACTGTTGATCAAAACCTCAAGAGGTCACAGGATATTATATGAGCAGTTTTATTTACTATATGTGGTTTGCATTTTTTGCAACCATGTTAACAGAAATTAAGGACATGTGATTTGTGTAATTTTAAAATGCAGAAGAATGAGCAACAAGGTTGCAAATTTTGCCCAAAATATACGGGCAATGAGTTTGGAAATATTGTAATTGATTACCTGTGACTTCTATTTAAAACATGATCGAATGTTCAATAATTATAGATAAGGTGAATAATTTTTATTCTTTTATTATTTAAAACTAATTTATAATAATTATATATATATAATGCCCTAAGTAAATGTTTTTTACGCAACAATTTAAAATTTAAAAAAAAAATAGTGTGTAAATAATATTTAAAAAAAAAAAAAAATTCTTAGAAATAATTTGGCTAACAAAGTTGAATGGTTGAATTGTGAAGACACGCAGTGAACATACCATAATATTTTCCAAAATTCTAAAAATGTAATAGTTATTTACTTATTTTCCTCCGTGCATTGAAATGTGTCATAAGTTATTTATGTAATTTTTTTGTTATCGCTATATGGATCGGTTGATATCGAAATATTGTCCTTACTTAAAAAAACAAAAAACTCTTAGTTCCTCATTTCGGTAGAATTCCTATTTGCATAAAAAGCCAGTTTAGGTGTAAGGCACAAAAACACTCACCCCCAGGTTTATATCTTTTTCGTTAATTAAAATGATTTATTTAAATACTGAATGAGAATTAAACATTGGTATTATCATTTAAATAATAATAAATATTAAAAATATTTTTTTTTCTAGAATAATTGAGTAACGAAGGTGAACGAAACCGGAACATAATATTTGTCAAATGTAGAACAAGTACAACAGTTGTATACGATTTTTCCCCCTGTGCTGTGGAAATGCTGTGTGTACAAATATTATTTTATTTATTGCTACAAGTTTTTATGTTTGATTGGTATCCTACATATGCATCTTTAATATAAAAAAAATGAAAAATCCTAGCCCTGCCTCATTTCTTAGAAATCCTATTTGATAAAGCTGTGTGAGGTTGTAAATTTCACATAACTACCCTGTTGTTACCATTATTATTTGCATAAACTATAATTTTTCTCGTTATGGTAATAAAACAGTTAAAAAATGCAAGAGCATTGTGATGGCTGTATCTTACCTGCTGTTTCCTCTTGCCCAGGCATCACCCCCACTGATAACCTGCAGCAGCTGGAGGACAAGGGCAGCTCAGACAGCAGCTCAGCACCCATTAAAACCTGAGCCATACACAGGTAATACATCACATATTTGCTATTTAGTAACTGCTTTTCCATCCAGTATAACTTATAGACTACTAGTTGCAAACAGCCACCAACCTTCTGTCAATACACCAACAAACATTTCATATGATATTCGCAGGACTGGGGGCAGAGTCTTTTTCCATTCCCAGGTTCTTTTAGTGTGTTGTGTTTGTTATTGTGTGCATTAGCAGATGTTCCTTCACAGAAAAACACGAGTTACCTGAGGGAGCAGTTTTTAGAGTGGGATAAGTTTTTCCCATGTCATTTCCTCTTAAGCTTATGGGGTGTACAAGCCGACACATTCCCTTTGATCATTCCCAACCCTTCAGAAGTGCAGATCTCAGTACGGTCATCTGGGTAAAGGCAATGATGAAGTCAAGGTGTTCCAGACTCACTAACAAGCCATTAAAATGTAATCAGATGTTGTTTGGGGTGACATTTTTCATTGTCCACTATAAGTTAATACAGTTAATGAAAAACAGAATGAGAAATTGGGTGTTCACATCTGTGATGTGTTCTTACACTTTGTTTATTTTTTAATTAACCTGAGATGATTTTTATGACTGATCGAAAAAGTGGAGGTGTATTTGGGTTACAAAACACTCCTGAAATGTTCTTGCAGTATAGTTAGGAACAGAATGTCCAAACTGCAAAACCCCATTCTAAATTTACAGTTACATACCTGGGTTAAAAAAATTTACTCATATTTTATTTTATTTTCTTTTAAGGACTGCCAAACCATCGAATTACTGTCTCATACCTGGTTACAAATGTACTTTAAATTTTATGTTATTTTATTGTATTATTATTTAATTTATTTTATTTATTTAAGACTGCAAAAAAATCTATTTACTGTCACATTACCTTGGTACAAATGTTACTTACTATTGTATTTTATTATTTTATTTATTTAATTTTAGTGTATTTTTATTTTACCTTTATTATTGTACTTTATTTTATTTTATTTACCAGACTGCAAAACCACGACTTTACTGCACATTACCTTGGTTACAAATGTATTAATATTTTCTTATTTTATTTTATTTTATCTTGAAGACTTCCAAACATTAATTATGGTCACATTACCATTGGTCAAATGTGATTTATTTTATTTTGTTTTGTTTTTTGTTTTGGTGTGTTTTGTTTTGTTTGCTGGGTTTAAGTACAAATGCAAACCGACATCTTTGCTTCATTGCTTTTTTTTTTTCAAAGCTTTTATTTAGATTACATACAAATACAGACCACTGTCTTTGGTCATTGTTATTGAGTGTTTTTCCCCCCCACTGTGAACCATGTTAACACATATGCTGACACTATCCTAAATTCTCCGTCACTGCTGTTCTCTCGCTGCTCCTTGAGTAGCACTAACGGGATTATTTCTCCCGTATCCGGGACGGATAAAGCATTAAGTGCATGAGATCTTAGGGTTTTCAGTGAGGACACCATCCACATTTTAACTGATGAGTCTACTGTGGCTTCCTCATAGTGTACGGTGAAACTGTATACATTCGCTCATTACTCATTCACTATTCTACGAGTGATCAAAGCCCCTAAGCTTTGGGAGTGATGAGGGCAAGAGTAAGGTCATGAGTGATGAGATTTGTTCCATGAGCTTTAGTACAGGATAATCTGGGTCATGGCTTGGCACTAAAGGAACCTCAGTCTGGGTTGATGTCCCTAGCATCCGTTTACACCAACTAGATTAACATCATTCTCATTAACTCACAGAGTTAGTACTGCACAAACACCCACAAGTAAACTTTGCTAATTGTTTTTACACCCTTGCTTTTTTATGCACTCTAAAATAAAATAAAAATTGCCATCAGGAAGATGTTTGTTTCTAATCAGAAAATTAGCAACTGTATGAATTTAATGATGTTACCAAATCTAAAGAGATTCCACTGCACTTTTATTCTTCTTAATGTGAATTCAAGTAGCCAGTCTCCAAAATTAACACTTAAATGCTTCTCTGTTAGCATGACCTTTCAAAGTGGTTTAAAGGTCATTCTTAAAAGGTGTCTCATAGGGAAGCGAGCACATTTAAATGTGCTAAAAGCTGAAGTTGCTCGCTAAAGAATACAGAAAATTGTGCTTATGCTTTGAAAAGCTCACCATAGAAGGCCAAATTTCGGTTGTGTGCAGTTGTAATTTAGTGTTTTGCAGACCTCTTTAGTATAGATGCACTGTTGCTACCTGTGCCTGCCAGGTATCCCCTGACAAAGCACAGTATGTCCTGTGTTTGGTCTGGATGTCAGAATGATGCTTCTTAATAGGTTCGCTATTTACCTTAGGCTTTATTTTCAGAGCCTTTCCTCTATCATTGAGCACCTTTGATTTACGGCGGAGGCATTGAGATCACAAATATCCTTGAGAACGCTGTGGGCCCTTCAGTGCCAGCATCACAAATCAAATGAAAGTGTCAAATATGTCTTCTGTCTGGATATTTTGGCAGAGGCAATGTCAGATGATTGTGAACTGGAAGTGACACCAGAGACTGGTTTGTGGCTCTAGATGTCTGACGCATATTGACATTTCTTCCAACTTCAGAGTCTTTGAGTTTCTGGGATTTTTGGGATGTCTGGTATTTTTTTTTGTGCTCTTTAAATGCATGATGGCTTTTGAATTTGAGCTTATATTTGTTTTTGCATGAATGGTAGACTCTAAAGGCCTGACCAACATGAATGACATTCGCATGAATGCTTAAAGGGGTCATATAATGCTATTTTAAAGATCATTATTTTGTGTATTTGGTGTAACAGAATTTGCTGACATGCTTTAATGTTCAAAAAACACATTATTTTTCAAATACTGTACATTATTGTAGGTCCTCTATGCCCCGCCTCTCTCAAACACGTTGTTTTCAACAAAGCCCCCTCCTTTGACAAGCGCAGTCTGCTCTGATTGGCCAGTTGACCCAGTGCATTGTGATTGGCCGAACACCACAAGCACGCGTCGGAAATGTAACGCCCCTTACCATAATCACAAGCTTCATCTTTCAAATTAATATTAAGACAGTTAATAATGTCGTTAGTTTTACAATCAGTTCAAGCCCGAAAAGGGCAACAGAGTCGCTTGACAGACACAGTGAAGATGCAGTACACAAGCCGCGGTTAAGACAGCTGACGTGCTATGATTTCTGACAGGCAGTTCACTCTCCTGTGATGTGACTCTGTTCCTCCCACGCACACACACACACACACACACACACACAACGCATTACTCAGCACTGCGCAAAACTCCGCATTTGAACAATAGCAAATACTTAAACTAATAAAAAAAACAGTAGCTGATTCAGAAGCGCAGATTGTCATAGCAAAGTCAGAATCAACCCTTTTTTTTTTTTTTTTAGAAATATCCTTTGTGCACAGTCAGCCTTGTACTTTTCTAGGTTAAAAAAACTGTTGTCCATATAATGCGTTGCACAAATTCGAATATCTGGGTTGTGCTGTTCTGTTGTAAATAAATCTTAACCAATGATTCCTAATTGCATCTACTTCCGGAAGGCCAAATAAAGTGCTTTTGCTTTCGCACTGAATCACACAGCGTCTCCCTGACATGGCTGCTTCAACACTACTGCGTTACTGAAACCACACCTTCTTTCTTTGCGTGAACATTTGGGCGGCGTTATGCAAATCTTCCCACATAGTGACGTAGATATGTGGGGGCGTGTTAGAACGAGCCGTTTTAGGAAGGCGTGGTTGACTCTTAACTTTTATAAAGAATATCTCTTTGGATTTGAGACTTTAGTCTTTGCAACTTTACAGATCTTCTTTATGCACCAAGAGCTTGTAACACTCCAAAGAGAAAGGAAAACTTGAAATCGCATCATATGACCCCTTTAAAAAATGGCAGACGGACTAAATAAAATGCATATTCACTCTTTGACAATTGGTGGTGCTTATGAAAAACCCCCAGAAATGCCCCTTTACCACAGTTACCCTGCTAAATAAAGCAACTGTCTGTCACAGAGAACAAAGGAAGTCCATTTGGATTTGGATATCTCTCTATAATGCATCCATAGGTAAGCTGTTGCACCGTGGAATAGACACTGCAACTGGTTTTGTAGCTTGTATACATCATATTATTATGTAACAAGGGCTCGGGTACATTCACACACAGACCTGCTGTGAGGGTGGGCCCGTGACAGGAGGAAAGAGCCAATGAGCTGCTCTGCCCTTATCTGCTGGCTCCGTGAGTCACTAGTCCAGCCCACTGCACACAGCACACAACCAACCTCGTGCTGCTGCTGCTGCTGCTGCTGGTGTGAGCAGATAACAGATGGACACCAGAATCTGTTGCTTATATAGCAGTTTATTAACACACTGACACTCTCAATATTGCTGCTCGTTCTTTTTAGCTGTGTGCCATCACAGCTAGCTGTGGTGTAATCTTATGAAACTATTGTGAACATATGAATATACCGTTGGGCCAAAAGTCTTGCTTCCTCTACGATCAAGATGCTTTACAGATAATCTCAAATCAACCTGGTTTGCATATGACAATGATAAAGGTTGTTTTTAGAAGGATATTTTTTCTTTACAAAAAGACATGGAAAGGGATAGTTCACCCAAAAATGAAAATTCTGTCATTAATTACTCACCCTCATGTCATTCCAAACCTGTAGGACCTTTGTTCATCTTCGGATGCACAAATTAAGATTTTTTTGTTCTCACTTTATTTAGATTTTCTCCATATGAATAGAATACATCATACAATTGCAGATACAATTAACTGACAACCTATATAATTGGTTGCTATGCACATATGACTTCCATGTCTCTGGTTGATCAAGGGCCCATGTAGGAAATAGCAACAAAAGATTAAATCTGAAGAAAAGAACATCGAAAGCAATCTACATGAAATAAGAATAAGAGGAAAGATAAAATAATGTCAAAGGTATCTACAGCATACAACAGAATAACTACCATAAACCAACAAACAGAAAAAAGGAATAATAATCATAATAAAAATTATAACAACAACAACACTATAATGATAGTAAAATAAATAGCTAAATAAATAAATAAAGGGTCATAAAAAGCTTGGTCATCCAAAAACACATAGGAATAAATATCACGGGTGTAAAGAAATTATGCTAAACCCAGCCGACATATCCCTGGAATAGATTATTAATCTGTATTGAGGGAGGGGAGGAGTTACTGCCTGAGAAGGTATATACTGAGGTGTTTTTTTTCCCCTGCATAATCTAGGAATGGTCCCCAAATTCTATAGAAATTATTAGAGGATCCCTTCATTGTGTGCCTAATTTTTTCTAGTTTAATTAAATGAAAAATATCTTTAATCCATAAAGAATGAATAGGGAGTATGGGCAATTTCCAATTTAGTAAAATTAAACGTCTTGCCAGCATTTGCAAAAGCTACAAAATCTTATATTTGGGCATATCTAGAGATGTGCCAAATAAAGCTGTAACAGCCAGAGGTTTAATATGAATTTTGAGAACTTTAGATAATGTTTTAAAAATCTGGGACCAATATATGTGTAGAGATGGGCAGGACCACACATATGTGCAGTAGTTGCAGGAGCCTGGTGACAGCGGTCATATATGGGATCTACTTCAGGATATATTCTGGAAAGTCTAACTTTGGTCCAATGAGTGCGGTGAAGAATTTTACACTGAATCAAACTATGTCTGGCACAGAAGGATGAAGTATGCACATGACGTAGAATCTTAAATTAAGATATTTTTGTTCAAATCTGAGAGCTTTCTGACCTTTGACATCAATGCAACTGATACTTTCAAGGCCGAGAAAGGTAGTAAGGACATCATTAAAATTCAGCGTTAATTTTATGATTATTATGTCTATCGTGCTGAAATCATACGTTTAAACCATATTAGTTTAAACTTCTGATATAGAGTTTTGTGAGCACACATACAAAGCATGCACACAGAAAGTGGCTGTCACACGGCATGCAAGTAATAAACTCACATTCTCTTTCATGTCTTAATGCACTTAAACTGTCAAATACACACGAGTTTATGTTAGAAACACACATAAACACTCAGGTATGTCTGTGAAGGTAAACAGCTGGGAAAGAAATTGCAGTGTTTATATTAGATCTATGTGCAGCAGCTATATACAGTCAATAAATCAGTAAATCATGCTCTCATTGTCTCCTCTGAGGCTGAGACTCTAAATAGTGTTCTGTGCTCGTCAGTGCAGCCAAAGACAGAACAGTTAGCATGCTGTGCGCAAACTTTCGCCCTGGCATTAGAACTGCTACACCATTGTCACTTGCGAAAACACAATGGGGGCGCCGTGGGTGGAAACTTGCAGATTAAGGGGCGGTAATATTACAGTAATATCCCCTTTCTACATCACATGGGGATGAGAAATCTGAGCGGATCTTTTTTATTCAAAGTTTGAGAGAAAGATTACCAAAAATAAAGTTATGGGTTTGTTCCTTTTGCACATTTCTAGGTTGGTAGGTGCACCAGGGACCCGTTATAGCACTTAAACACAGAAAAAGTCAGGTTTTCATGATATGTCACCTTTAAAAGATAGTTTATAAATAAGTATTATAAATAATTGTGTTTTTATTAATAAATAATATTATTGTATATATACAAGGACTTTTTATTATGTATAAAAAAATTATGTAAATAAGTTTGTACATTTTATTTTGTTATATAAAATATTTTTAAAATAAAAATTCATTGTTTTGTCACCACAAGCAGGATCATACTGTAGCTCTCCTCACAAGAGAAATGTTACTAGAGGACGAGCCTTTAGGCAAATGTGATAAAAGGATTTTAGCTGAAATCCAATCTTCTCTTTGTTTTATACACGACTTTGTAACCCAATACACCCAGAGGGACATTAGCGCTTAATATCATCTCAGAGTAGATAAACGCAACAGACCTGCATGAATCTAGAAGTAACATAATGTGGACATTTATATTGTTGTTTGAAGTAGTCATGTGGCCTCAAAGCAGCATTTTTTTGGGTCAGTTTCTGTTTTAAACTGCCTAAGAATTGTTCATGTGATCATCATGTGTTTGGAGTTTAAAAAAAAAAAGTTTGGCCTCTTAGACAACAAGATGGATTTAATGATGGTGTTGCTACATTTCCAAACAGCTCAGCTGATGTAGCGTATTTTCTGTGCGCGTTTCTGTGATTTTATGACCCGAGGTGCACTGGGATGTGGCTTACTTGGTCATACAGTATAACACTGATACAGCTGAGAGCACATTGCTAACATGGGAAACGCACTCGTTTATGTGCTTTATAGTACGTTAGCTGTACATAGGAAATGGTAAAGACCTCATGAAATGACAGTTTTACATATATATTTATTTAATGAAATATTCATGTATGAATGTAATAATGTACAATAATGAATTAATACTAGTGTGTTTACTGCTAAAAGCCACAGATCTCATTATGGTCTTTTAAGGTTAGAAAGGAATATTTGTACACACTGGAGTACACACTTGACGGGTATGTTTCTGATCAGCACAGGATCACACACAGAGGTCTCCATATGTAAGGAGGCCTACATGAGTTACTGATCCTGGAGCAAATCGTTCAAATATCCGTTTTTATTTCAGCAGGCCAAACTCACAAGGATGGCGCGATGAGGTAAAGTGTTGTTCTTACATGGACGATAAGGGTGAGCGGGTGCGTTGAGAAAGCTGTGGGGATTGTCTTTGGCTCTGATAATTCAGAAGGGCTTTGGAGGGAGATGAAATGATGTGAGATGGCTCTTGGCTGGAGTCCCACAGCTGGGCTTACTCTGTTTTGGGGGAAGGGGCTACAGCGCTCAGCACAGAGGATTAAAGGAGACAGGGTTTTTTTTTTCTTTGCGGGGTCGTTTAGGGAGATCGTTACAATTATTACTCTCTGCATGACCCGTGTTTTAGACTCCTCTGTATTCTGTAATTATGTTTAAAGAGAAAGGCCCATTGCCCATATGCTGTTTAGGCTCATAATCACTGACCCCTTCCTGAAACATATAAACATTAATTGTTGATAGTGTTATTAAAGAACTGAAAACACAGTTTTCATCACAGTCTTCTCATATTATGTCTAGCTAAATCCCAGGTGGCTGCGAAGTTGTTTGCTGCAAAATGGGTTAGTTTAGAATGTAACATTTTTTTTAAGATTACACGAGAGCAATGCTTTTATGCTATCACTCTCTGACTGGAACATATAATTCACATGCATTTACTAGTAGAAGTTGTTTTATATATGTATGTCTGTGTTTGTGTTTTTTCATCCGCAATATTCTGTCTTAAACGCATGTTAAGCTTTATTAATCTGTGTCATGCTGTCGATTGGAACGAAAAATAAATGTGCCTTTAAAACACATACAGAATGTATATACAGTACAGATTGCCCATTAGAATATTATTGTAATCACATAAGTTTAAGTGTGCTTTTCTAAATTATTTTCTGTGCGAGTCAACAGCATGCCACAGATGAAGTGTAACTTAAGCAGAATTGTTCTTTTAAAGGCCATCTTATTCTGTTTTCTCTACTTCTTCCTTTGAGATTTTTAAACTTTACAAAGCCTGTATGGCTCTATCTATCCCAAAAGTGACTCTGGGGATGTTTTAAGTGCTTGGGCGGGGGAAAAAAAAAAGAGTACTTTTGTGTCCAGTGAGGTTCACTTGCTAATGGGAGTTTTTGTAATTAAATTATGTGATATTTCTGCAAAGCTGATTGCTATACAACAATAAAATCCCTAGTGAGCCAGAAATCAGATATGGGTATCATTGTAAGATAATGTTTCACACAGGTTTGACATTAACTAATGACATACACTGTCATGTCATGATAACATTCTGGACTGCCTGACAAAAATATGACTGGAATTTTTGAAATAATAGACCATTTATTACAGTCAAGCTATATAAGAAATACCCTAGGCTTGTGATGACTTAAAATAAAATGGGCCTGAGCACAAAGAAGAGACTATTTTTTTGCTGCCTCAGTAATGGCTGTGCTGATGTGTATTTCATTTATTCATCTCTACAGTTCTTAGATTGAATCAGAAGATTGTCACATACTATTGTGCCATAAAATGCTTTGTCATAGCAATTTCCAGAACTATTGTGGCCACCACCAACACTCTCGTCCAAGAACCTCTGTAATTACTTTTATTTATGAGACCAGGAAAGTTTTCCACCATTTTATGTTTCCTTCTCTCTTCTATGTATTTTTTTTCTTGTCCCCCTGTAAACAGCCTCAGGGTTTTGGCAAGAACGTGAGCCCTGATCATACATCTGTATTTCTCTGGCTGCAAAAAGAAAACTTGCGCGCGCACACACACAAATTGCTGAATCATTGTTTGTTTGCATTGTATGAGAATAATTTGCCTGTTTTTACTTATACAAGAATATATAAATGTCATTTTGATATGAAATAATTATAAGCAATAAATAAGAAAGCTGGGTAATCAAATTCGCTTTTGCTTTATTGGATGATTATTCAGATAAACAATGGTAATATATCAAATAAAGGATTTTCATCGAAGGATAACCGCTAGATAAATTGCAGTTATACATATGGGACCACTGTGCACTAGCCTACATAAATATTCCTTGATTAAAGTATTAGATTGTCTCACCCACACTCACCACCACCAACCAAATTATATTAATTCCACTGATATTGTGGTGTGCACGTGTTTCCATTAGTTGTTTTCTAGTGCTTCATCGGCCAACAGCACGCCAGAGTCGTAGCTCTTCCTGTTGTTGCTAGGAATGTGATGTCACCTGCTCCCTTAACAGGGTTGGTCCTTGTGTGTTTCAGATTCTCAGCCTTGGCCAGGAACAAAGGAGCAGCGACAAGGCTTTTCCCCACAATCCTCTGGTGCTCCCTCCCAGCTGGCCGAGCCTGACGGGTGAGCTGACACTGACTGGAGCCGAGTGCTCTCTTTTTTTCCGCCGTGCGGTGTCTGGCTGCGTGGAGGAAGTGGAGGCTAATTAATGAGCTGTGAGTATGAGGCCTCACTGCTGACAGCCAGTGGAGACAGGATTAATAGTCCGGTCATCTGGCTTGATGTGTGTGCCTCCAGACTGCCCCTTGACGAGAGTCCACTGCGGAATCCACCACGGCGGCCGCCGAGAGACCAGCAGAGATGCCCACCGAGACGCTACAGGCAGATAGCAAGCCCGCCGGTCAAGGTGGGGCCTTTGCCTCTGCTGTCCCACTCCGCATCCTCAACAAGGGGCCCGACTACTTCCGCCGGCAGACCGAACCTAACCCAAAGCGGTTGAGCGCCGTGGAGCGGCTCGAGGCCGACAAAGCCAAGTACGTGAAGAGCCAGGAGGTCATCAATGCTAAGCAGGAACCCATCAAGCCACAGGTACTTGCCAAGCCCCCCGTCTGCCCGGTTCCCGTCAAGAGAAGTGGCGGTGTGGGATCTGGCTTGAAAGCCTCCAACAACAACGCCAAGTCGGACACTTGCGCAACCACCACCAAACGGGAGAATCTCAACCTGGAGATCCTGAAGAACATCTTGAACAGCTCCTCCTCATCCGAGGGGCCCGCCAAAGGGACGTCGCACAAAGTCGGGGCACGTAGCTGGGCGCCGCATCGCTCGTCCGAGCTGTCGGAAACTGGATGTCGCTCGTTTGCCGACTCGCTCAAGGTACCGACTTCCACGCAAGGTCGACACAGTCCACAGGGAGGCAACTTAAACCTGAGTCGCAGGCTGCTGGAGGAGAGGTCGTGCGAGGCCGATGGCGAGCGCTCGCCGCTACATGCCTCCCACAGCTCCTCAGACATTCGCCGCATTTGCAATGGCAAGCCACTGAGAGCAGCCCACAGCAGCAGCTCTTCCGCACCACCACTGCCGCCCAAGCCTAGCGCTAAGGCCTTGGCTGCATGTGACAATGCTCCCTGCTCCTCTGAAAGAGAGACACTATCTAGCACTGCTACGGAGCTGGAGTTGGGCAGTTCTGTGGCCCGCAGGCCCTCTCTGCACCGCTCCAAGTCAGACCTGAGCGACCGCTACGCTCGGGCTGGTGCAGACGTGGAGCGCTTCTTCAACTATTGTGGGCTGGATCCCGAGGAGCTGGAGAGCGTAGGTGTGGAAAGCTTCGCCCGAGCGAACTCTGACATTGTGTCACTCAACTTCCGTAGTGCCAGCATGATCAGCTCAGACTGTGAGCAGTCGCGGCATAGCAACGACGACCTGACCGATGAAGAAGACGATGCTGGGGAGCGCGTTCCCTACGGTATTTCCGCCGTTGAACGGAACGCCAGGGTCATTAAGTGGCTCTACAGCATCAAGCAGGCGCGGGAGTCTCAGAAAGTCTCCCATGTCTAAAAGAGGGAGCAGACCTCCCCAACCTGGTCTGGACTTGGTACCTGCTTATTTTTGCAATCCATGCACTGTCTTTGAAATCTCGAAAGATTACATGGCAAAGCATTTTGAGTTGACGGCACATTTTAATCGCTTTTTGCATTCCGTGTTCGCTGTCTTCTGAATCTGCATGACTCCTTAGACACTCAGCCTCTTTGCGGCCTCAAGGTAATGCAGCTTATGTAGGAGCCTCTTTAAAGATGGCTGCGTCATTGCCATCTCTGTGCAGAGAACAACTCATATTTCCTTTTTTTCTTTTGTTCTTTCTGCCTCTGTCTGTCAGATGTTTTGATTCTTATTTCACTTGGGCGCACTGAGCCAGGAAGCCATATCGGTATGAATGCAGAGCTGCAGTGTTTAGACTTCTTTTGATCCTCTCTTTCTGTCACTTTTTTTTTACTTGTTCTTATGATGGATATGAGCTGTATGTATATAAACCTCTGTGAATAGACGCAGCAGAAGCATGTTTTAGTCTATTCTCGAGATCTCCCCCACCCGACTTCTCTCGGTCAGCCTTGCACTGGTCATATTGTTCCAGCAGTATCATGACACCATTCAGCTTCATGTGGTTTGTTTTCACTTTGTCTGTCATCCATAAAGTTCCTGTTTGGCGGTTGATTATTTTTGTGGTACTATTGTTTCGAAAGGTGTAAATGCTGTAAGAATATGTATATAATTTTCAGAGTTGTCGGAAAAGCATTGTGTGATGATGAGTATGCTATGTTCCTACATAGCTCCTTGTCTGTTTGTTCCCTCTCTGGGCTTGCATTGCGAGGCTGTGTGAGACATTGTCCATGAACAAATCTGTATGACACTGTTGTTGCAATGACATATGTTCGGTATATTGAAGTTTGAGCTGTTACTTAAAAATTTCATCAAGATGTTTGTTCACATTTAGTTCTTTTTCATTTCAATAAATGGCTGATTTTGCCAACTTTTGCCATCAACCTCAAATGTTTGAATGCATTTTTCTGTTATTTATATATTTGATTCATGCATATGATTTTCTTTTCTTAAAAAGAAATATCAAAATATTTTTTTGTGCGTTTTCCTCTGAAAAAAATAAGTCAGACCAGTTTGATATGATATCAGGGAGAGTAAATGATGACAAAAAAATAAAAAATCCACACACTTTCCTTTTAAGCAGTCATAGAGTAATTTTTCAACCGGCTCACACAGTGGGTAGGGGGGAAATAGGTGTAGGGGTGTTGGGGTGGTGGGTGGTGGGGGAGGATGTATGTGGGGGTGGTGTCTAAGCTGGGCCGAGGTGGTCGTGGATTGATGGTTGATTCTCCTTTTGCTGACCCTGAGAAAACAACTGTCAAGTCTTATATGCTCACGATTTGCGCATAGGCAAGATCTTCCCTGTTTTGAAACCCTATTTCGCTCTCTCATTGTAGCCCTTGTCTCTTTATAGAGCATGGCTGTCCGCAGGAGGGTAGGTATCTTTAATTTAGTCATCTGTGCTGCCTGCTTTCCAGGCAGAGGAATGATCTAAATTCATGCCAAATGTTAGAAAGGCCAGACCCTGCAGGCTAGGATGCGCCCCTCGGTGCGGGTTCCCTAAGTCGGGGGTCGGCGCTGCCCTTCTCCACGAGCACACTAGTGTGCAGTGGCGCCAGGGTCCAAGCTCTGTACCAGCTGGTATGTGTAAAGTCGCTGTTGTTTGCACCGGCACTTTAATCTCTGCAGTTTTGAGAAAAAGACGTCACTTAAAGGCTTTTGAAAACACTAAATTGGACTTTGTTGGTGCGTTTCTAAGGCCAAGTCTCAGTATAATAATGCTCATTTACAGCGTGTGTGGTCTGCTAGCTATTGCATTGTTTGTGGGTGAATGTGTGTCTATGCCGGGGGTTAGTGGACAGTCTCGGGCAAGAGGTGGGTTTGAATTTGCTGGTTGCCAAACCTGCCGAGGTACCAAAATAAAAAATGGGCGTTTGCGCGGAGAGCCAAGTTCGCTGGTCCCCGCCGTTTCAGAGGTCAGAGGTGCAGTATCTTTCGTCATCAAAGAATGAAGTTGTGTGAAAAAACAGCCAAAAGGGTCGCCAGAAGGAGGGACGTCAATGGGGACCAATGGGGAAGGCCAAATGCAGGGGTCAAAGGGCTCTACACGATCCCGCCCGAGGAATAAGGCGGGGACTAGCAAAACCTCAGGCATTTTGGAAAAAAAAAAAAAAATCGATAGACGGTTTAACCACACTGCTCACCTTGCCCGAGCGCGATGTTGAAGACGATTTTGAATTGGAGGAGAAAGAATGGAGTGGTGCACACCACCCTACCTTTGTGGAACTGAATATACAAACGAAGACTAACCTGATTGACCTTCCACATGATTCGTATGCGTGAAGTCAGGGATTTGGTGGTAAAAAGTATATACATTTTATTTTTCAAAATGATCGATCGATTTCACTATTAAAACTCGTTCTTCCGTATGGAGCCCTTTGAAGCTGCTGCACTGAAACTGCATTTTTGACCTTGAAATCGTTGGCCACCATTGATGTCCACTATATGGAAAAAATCCTGGAATGTTTTCCTCAAAAACCTTAATTTCTTTTCGATTGAAGAAAGCAATGACATGGGGGTGAGTAAAATATCAGAATAAATATTTTTATTCTGGAAGTGAACTAATCCTTTAATGAAAGGTGGTTTTGCTTTTTATGATCTAAGGCCATGGACTAATAGTTTAAGCCTGTGGACAATGTAATGGGGCATAAAAAAAGATTGTGGACTCTTTACTTTTTTTTCTGAATTTGCCAGCCACACAGAACCACCCTAGCGACCACATAGAACTGCACTAAAATACACTCTGAGTGACATTACACAGGTTATACTGTTATACTGAACAGCTATTAGAATAAGGAATGTCTAAGCCACAAAATGGCTGCCGACTCCTGTTGTTTTGAAATTGAATGTTGTTTTAGGGTAATTATAAATTACTTGTAATAGCATTTGAGTGCCTGTTAAACAATATTTACACAATGCACGCTCTCTTGTCTACTCCCCTTCCCCCCAGAAAAAGTGTGTAATGTAGGATTAGCGAATCCTCCCTCTGGCTTTGCATGACATGAAGATAATTTCTCAGTAGATGTAATGACTAATGGGGATTTATCTGTTCATGTGAGGAAAACACAAGACTGTTGAACTGTGACGGGGGGAAAAAAAGCCTTACTTTCCCTGTCAGGACCTGGATTGAAACAAAATGGCACCCCGGGCAAAACCAAGACTCTAAAAATGAGGAGGTAAATTGAATTTTCCATTTTGTTTCCTGAAGTTACACTAATAACATCAGACCCCCTCATGATCCCCTTCATTAATTTCCATCTAGCATGCCTGACAAAAGAGGCATTGATGAATGTCCTTTCTATCGCCCCTCCCTCTCTCTCTCGCTCGCAGTCCCTCTCGCATCTCTCTCTCTCTCTCTCTCTCACTTTCCCTGGCAGGAGCGGAGCAGAACATTAAGCAATGAATCACCCATGGTTTGGCTGTCCTCTCCTCTCCGCTGGAGGGATGCTGCAACATGGTTGTTGGGGTTCATTGGCTGTCATCATTCCCCCTGGACGCCTCGCTCGGCAACACAAAGGCTGCAAGTTTCTTCATCCCTTTGACTCATGCTTTTCTAATGCAGCTGTTTAAGCCCAACGCTTACAGCTGTGAGCTAACATGACATTTACCACCGATTCCCACTCAGCGGCTCTCTCAGGCCAGAGGCTCACAGTGATCATGCGGTGCCATAACAGGCTGAGTGTGGCCTTGTTGTCCCTGTTTGTTTGGTCTGTGAACCTGCGCATTACTAAACAAGATTGCTTCAACTCTACACATTTACAAATCATATTAAATGAATAGCACATCCCCTCAGATTTCCAAACCAAGTGATTTTTCCAGTGTAACTAAAAAGGTTATTTTAAATGATTGCTTGAATTAATTGTAGGCTAAAAATTGAAATGCATGCTGATCTTTTGTTTTGCTTGTTCACCTATAAAAAAGTTATATATTTAAAATACATTTATTTCATAGTTCAAATCTATTAACATATTTACTGATTGTAATATTTCGTTTGAGACTTAGTGATATACAAATTTTAATGTAACTTTATTTGGAGTACTTGCACTACACAATGCACATTTCTTAATACTAAGCCTAAAATGTGTTTTAATGTCACTATTTATGAAGATATTATGATCTTTGAATAATACCGGCCTTCAAATGCAAGGTATACCTGAAGTATACTTGCAATAGTTCCACTTTAGCACAATCAAATACACTTCAGTATATGTTTAGTTGGACTTCAGCACTACTTCTGCACAATTAAAGTGCATTAAGTACAAAATTAGTTGTTCCAATTTAGCAGACTTTAAGTATACCAGTTCGGTTTACTAAAAGTACAATTGCAGGGTATTTTTTTTTATCAAATACATAGATATGTAAATGTATTTGTAGTATACTTAGCATAAAATAAATGTATTTCAAATATGTTTTAGTATATTTATTTTTCTCTAGGGCAGTAAATAAAAAATATTTTTATTGTACCAAGCAAATAATATAATATAAAAGACTGATATAATGCTGTAATTCTGCTAAATGGCCCGATCTTTATGCAGTCTCTATGTTTTATGTGTACATTATCACAAAGATCATGAAAATAGCAGGACCAAAACCCAGTGATAAGGTAAGAATGCAGGAAATAAATGTGATACTATAACACATTACACATTGTAATGTTTTCCTAATAAAGTATCTTTAAATGAATGAGTGCCAAATGTACAATTATTACTCTATTTATTTCCATAATTTTTGCACATTCAGATTTCTTCAAATGAATCTCGATCAGCTTTTAAATGTTTGATTATGTTTAAATGTCACATCATGGTGGTTCAGGGCTTAATTTAGTAGGACTTCATGTTTCTGCTACTTTTGTTTTTAGTCAGGTCATACCTTCAAGTATTTGAACAATACGAGCAACCCCGTCAGAGCGAAATATCATTAGAAAGCATGCGAGGACCCATCGTTAAAATTCCAGTAGGTTGGTAAAAGCTTTGTCAACAACCTGCATTCACTTGTGTTCAGTCAGGAGAGTAAGAGGGATCTGTGTGCAATGAATGCTCCTGAAATTGAAATTCAAATGGTAGCCCACAGCTAACCAGCATCAGCTGCTCTAAGATTCCTCTCTAACCTCACATTACTGAAGACGCATGATGAAAGAAGGTAAAAACCTGAATTATGAAACTTAAATTAGGCCGTGTAGATTATTATATCTTTTAAAGCAGTGCATTATAAGTATATTTCATCACGTGTTCGATTTATGGAAGCATGACTTCTAACATCTATAGTAGATTGTTTTAATACCTTTCCCTCAACTACACATATGACCAACAACCAGAATCACCTGACTGAAGGGTTTTCCATTTCTGAAAATCTTTAATGGGTATTTATCAAAGGGATATTTTTTTTCAGTGACCTTAAATGGAACAGAAACATTTCACGAACTAAGATTTTAAATATCGATAAGAAATTTCTGCATATAAATTGATTAGTTTAACATACACACTTCAGGGACACAATGCACAAGTAGGTTTGTGGTCACGCAGTGTTGCCAACTAATTTAAGTTTTTTAAATTATTACAATTTAAGTTTTTTTTAATAGCTAGTAAACTAGTAAAACGACAGATTCTGAACAATTACACTTTTAAGCAGTGTATTGGTAGTTATTTAGTATGCTACACTCTAAGAAAAGTCTGTAAAATGGTCCAATGTACTGTTTTTAATATGAAGGAATTTTCTGTATTGATTTTTCCACAGGTTATTTTTTTACCTGGATTTTTAATTCCGCATTTTCGGGTTACAACGGATAATGTCCTGGAAAATGACTAGCACCTTTTCCATTTTTCAACATATTTTCAATTTTTCACACGAAAAATATGTAGAAAAATGGAAAGGTGCGAAAAATGGAAAAACAACCTGCGAAACAACCTTGTTGATGAGTTGTCAACAATCGCAGGTACAAGCTACTAACAAAGTTTATCATAAATGAACAATAACAGAATTCAATTCTGAAATTATTATTATTACTACTATTAAATTAAACAATCACAAATAGCAGCTAACTTAATTCCTGTGATGTGTGTACTGCTAAGCATCTTTGGATTTTCTCTTTTTGTGTCATTTAAATGGTAAATCGTGCCTTTTTATTGTTTGAGTCACTTAGCAAAAGTTGCTAAAAGTTGCCAAATTAATTTTAAAAATAGCTAAATATGTTGCTATGTGCTTTTGGAAGAAAAAGTTGCTAGGGTAGTCTGAAAAGTTGCTAAATTTAGCAACAAAATTGCTAAGTTGGCAACACTGCAGTCATGCAGGTCTATAATTGACCTAGAAAGCTTTCATTTCAGTTCTCAGTTCTATATCAAACCTTAATCTTACCGAAATCTTATCTGGATCGATCCTTATCGGTTTGTAGTGATATTCAAATATGTTCCTCACATTCAGATTTATTTTACTATAAATAGTGCATGTGTGGTGCAAAAATCTTACATTATTGTATACAATTGTTCAAAAACAAACTATATTGTGGTTCATTCTCGGTGCTCGATGTCAGACGACAACAGTCATTCCAGACCAGCCTGAACAAGAACTACTTCATGACAAACAGAGACTGTCCCCTAGTGGTGAGTTCTGCTTTCTACATTGGTAAGAATATACATAGAAACACTTTTATAATCTAATTTCACTTTACTAAATGCCAGTGTTTTTATACGGTGCTTAATATTTTAAAACGTGCTCACTTCTGAACTAGAACAAAATGCCAAACTAGTTCAACAGTTTGACAGGCCATTCAAATCTCTACACACTGGGCCTAAAGGGGGCAGCGTGTACACACAGAAGATCCTAATGTAAAGACACAAGATGTAGATGTTTTGGCTGTTCACAAAAGAATACTAGCTTATTGGAAACATAAAGTATTAAAGTGTGTAAAACAGAGTGCATTATATAATAATAAGTGCAGTCAAATGACTTCATAGTGTTTAATACAGCATGTGGTATGACTGCTAGAATTTTTAATTTAAGAATATTTGATTTTAATTCTGGTTCATTTGTAATGTTGGAAATATTGCACTACTGGATAAAGTATAGCACTTAGTGTGCTTTATTGTATATGACATAGGCTATTCTATGCATCCACTAAAAAAATAAAATAAAATTGTAAATAAAGTTTATTGGAGTATGTTTTACAAGAAAATACTATTTCAGTCTTTCTATTTTTAAATTAAATGTTTAATTCATATTTCATGTTGCTTGCTGTAATTATAGCAATTTTACATAATTTTCTTTCCCGCATACAGAATACTGAATGCCTACTGAAACAGCACTGCCCCCCTTTTTTTTTTTTTTTTTTACCCACATATACAAAGGGGTCATATGATGCTGCTAAAAAGAACATTATGGTGTAATGAAATGTGTTTATGCGGTTTAAGGTTCAAAAAGCACATTATTTTCCACATACTGTACATTATTGTTTCTCCTCTATGCCCCGCCTTTTTGAAACGCGTTGATTTTTACAAAGCTCATCGTTCTGAAAAGCGAGGTGTGCTGTGATTGGCCAGCTATCCAGTGCGTTGTGATTGGCCGAATGTCTTAAGCGTGTGACGGAAATGTTACGGCCGGAGCGACGAGACAAAAACAAAACATTAAACCCCATTATAAACGAGGAAATTGTTGCATCCAGTGGGGACATAATAATGGATTATAATGACTTCTCTTTTTTTACGCTCGCATTGCGCGCGTAACATAAAACCATGTCTGTGTTTGTGATCGGAGAAATTACAAACATCAAGCCCTACTCTACACTGCCCAAAACTTGCTTTAAATATATAAAATATAAAATATAAAAACTCTTTAAATATATAAAACGTATTTACAGACTGTGAGTCAGAACTGCTGGCGTTTTAGTCTAATGTTACTCTCCCAGGATCAATAAACAGTCCTCCATTAAATGCGCTGCACACATCTGAATCTTTGGGTTGAAGTGTTCTGGAACAGTGTTGTAAATACAACTTAACCACTGATTTCTAGTCGTGTCCATTTTTGGAAGGCCAAACAAAGTAGTTTCGCTTTCACAACGAACCAGCGTCACACACCTCGGCCTACAGTGAGCCGAGGCCGGGGATAAAGTGAGGAACGGCCGGAGGCTAGAGTGGCAGAGGCGGCGGATTCGACGAAGGAGCGTCCGGTGGGCTTGCGGCAACAACATGTGACGAACCTGGGCTGGACTCCGCTTCGGCCACGGTGAAAGACGATCCGGCGATCCACAGCACAAAGTCGTAGTATTTCCTCAGCGACCTGCACGGATCAGCTCCATGCATGACGAAGCAGATATCGTCCTCTTTCGGAAGACCAAACAAAGTAGTTTCGCTTTCACCACCCAAACGAAACAACACAGTGCCTTCACGACACCATGAGAAGAGGGGCGGGGCAAACACAATACGACAGCATGAATAAAAGTTACGCCTTCTTTCTTTGCGTGAAGATTTGGGCGGCGTTATGCAAATCTTCCCACATAGTGACGTAGGTATGTGGGGTCGTGTTAGAACGAGCCGTTTTAGGTAGGCGTGGCGACTCTTAACTTTTATAAAGAATATCTCTTTGGATTTGAGACTTTAGTCTTTGCAACTTTACAGATCTTCTTTATGCACCAAGAGCTTGTAACACTCCAAAGAGAAAGGAAAAATTTAAATCGCTCATATGACCCCTTTAAGATAACCAGCATCGCCCAGATATGATAATGACAGTGAAAGTGGTGTTGCTTTGATCTGCCTTTCAAAAATATGTAAAACTTTGTTAGAGTTATAGGACAGAGTTTTTCACATTTGTAATTGTTGATATAATTGGCAACCTGAGTTCATAAACTGCACTGAAAAAAAAACTTTAAAACTCAGTCAGATTGTATTTGTGATCTACACAACAAAACTGTATTTCTTTTCTGAACTTGTTGTCTTTGCTTTCGATTTTCCTAATTTTGTGAAGTGCAATTTAGAGATTGCACAATTCTCTAAAATGTGCAATCTACAGGATTAAATTATGTAGATGAATGTAAACCAATCATGTACCTGAAAATGATTTTTGCTATCGACACTACTGAAACTGTCATTCCCAGCATGGGAATTTAATGAGAAGACTAAAAATGTTGAAATGAATATTATTTTATGTGTTGAGCAAGATTAGAAGAGAGGGAGACTTGATAGCGTTCAATGTTTAGTTTGAGTTTGGAACCTTTTCAGTTACACCTGAGCTTTTACGTAAGAGAAACGTTTAGTTGTTTTACCCAAGTAGCATTTATTATTTACCATGCTAATTTCATATTTAAAATGCTATTGCTTGCTAAACAGTTTGTTAGCTAGTTAATCCTATCAGGGAACCATAAAAAACAGGTTGCCTTTATTTTTATAGTGCTTTATGCAATACAGATTCAAAGCAGTAATCAGACTATTAAACAGTAAAGTAACAGAATCAATAGTGCAAACTAAAAATAGTGTAATTTATTCAGCTTCAGTCAGTTCAGTGTTGGTTCAAGTTCAGTTCAGTTCAATAAGTGTGTAAAGTTCATTCATTATGAAAGCAGTTCTGTTCAGCTCTAAGCAGCTCTACTGAAGACAGCACTGTCATTATTCAGTTCAATGTTGATTCAGCTCAAAATCACCACTTCATTCACATACTTCACAAAATCCTTGTTCAAATTACACGAATTGGATTAACATGGAATCGATGTACGTGGCTACATACAGTAGATCATGTAAATCCAACACACTTTTTTCCAGTGTTGTGTTTATACCACAATTTCATGACTGAAAAAGTAGTTTAGCCATTTATCATACAGTAACCATTATGTTGAGCTGAGAAACTGACATTAGTCTTTTTTAAATCTCTGACCATAGATATTTCTGTATCCACCAAAGTTAGCACAGACCTACAGGCTGTTCTGCTTAGAGTTACTGACTTGCAGTTCAAATTGGACTAATTTCCTTGAGCTTTCAGACTACTCATTCTATCAGTCTACGAATCCAAAAACATTTAAACATCTGCCTAGCAACCTCCTAGCAAAGTCTAAATGCCATCAAACTTTGCTTATGTCTTCATATGGCCCAAGTATTCACAATACACAATGCTTATAACCTTCCAACTTCAACTCTCTTTGCAAACTTCCAAAGTATTAGAAGTACAGACAGTTTAAATAACCTTCACACTTCAAACAAACTTTCATATAAGGCTTTGTCAAGACAACATCAAAGTTAGCCTTGACAGACTTTCTTTTCTTGCTTATCTTCAAGATTGTTCTGCTAGGAGCAGATAAAATGGCACATTGTTCCCACATTAGGCAAATCTGCTCCTACAAGAGCACACACTGAAACACATCTCGTCCATTTAGCATCGAGTGCTAGAGCAGACGTTGTGTTCTCCTGAGGGACTTGGCTTTCTTGAAAGGCAGGGTATTTGAAAATACATGAGGGACAGTTGGATGACAGTCAGCAAACTGTGTGGACAGATTGAGGAGAGACTGAAACTAATTACACTGAAAAGGAAGTCATTCAGAGACTCTTGTGCATCATAAAACCAGGTGAGTTCAGGACAAGACTCATCAGTAACGATGAAATGACAGTAGCCAAGCATAGAATAGTGTCATAGAGTCACATCAGAATAAGGAAAGCAGCACTACATGCATCAGACAGCTTAACAATTACTGTATATAGGTCAACAGAAATGAAATACAGGGCTGCAAAAGGACTGGTCACTTTTTTATGTTTTAAGTTCAGATAGGGATGTGGTTCATGCTCTAGTTTAAGTGTGCAGGTGACCTGAGATCAAATCAAATCAAGTCATTTTCCAGTATCACAAATATAACAAAAGAACAAAATTTCTTTCTCATCAGTCATTTTATCTATCTATATTTTAAAAGAATAGTTCACTCAGAAATGTCAATTCTATTAGCATTTACTCACCCTAATGTCAAACCTATATGGCGTTCCTCTGTGAAACACCTGACCTCACAGATGTTCACTTAAAAAAAAACATTCAAAATATGTTCTTTTGTGTTTCACAGAAGAAAGAAAGTCACATGATTAAATGATGATAGAATTTTCAATTATGGACGAACTATTCTTAAATTTTTTTTTGTCTGTTCTTTAAATAATTGGTTTATTTTCTTTCTTCAGTGCTATTACTTTTACCATATAAATTAGTTTTAGATTAATTAAATAAATGATTACAGTAAATTATACATTTCACCCATTTTAAATTCAATTGTTGGGCTTAAATTCAAATTATTCAGCATGTTGTGTTTTATTTATTTATTTATTTTTGCACAGCGTATTTACCCATTAACGCTACTGTAGCGAAACTCAATAAGTCTTTTATCATCTTCCATTCATTATTTTGTCTGACTTGTGTCATAACTTGTGTTGTCTAATATTAATATGGCTTGTTTGATAAACATATCTTTCTATCTTTTTTTTAAAGGTGTCATATGATGCTGCTAAAAAGAACATTATTTTGTGTATTTGGTGTAATGAAATGTTTATGCGGTTTAAAGTTCAAAAAACATTATTTTCCACATACTGTACATTATTGTTTCTCCTTTATGCCCCGCCTTTTTGAAACTTGTAGATTTTTACAAAGCTCATCGGTCTGAAAAAGCGAGGTTTGCTCTGATTGGCCAGCTATCCAGTGCATTGTGTTTGGCCTAATACCTCAAGCTTGTGACGGAAATGTTACGCCCCTCACCATACTGTTGATGCCCTGTCCGGCTGGAGCGACGAGACGAAAACATTAAAACCCTTTACAAATGAGGCATTTGTTGCATCCGTGGGGACATAATTACTGATTATAATGACTTATACTGTTCTTTTTCACGCTTTGCTTTGCATCGCGCCGCGTAAACATAAACCCTGTCTGCATTTGTGATCGGAGAAACAACAACAAGCGCTACTCTACACTGCCCAAAACTCGCGTTTGAATCATCAGTGGCAAATACTTTAAATGAAAACGTACTTACAGACTGTGAGTCAGAACTGCCAGCATTATAGTCTACTCTTCCAGGATCAGTTCTGGAACAGTGTTGTAAATACAACTTAACCACTGATTTGTAGTCATGTCCTCTTTTGGAAGACCAAACAAAGTATTATCGCTTTCACAACGAAACACAGCGCCTCGCGTGAGCTGAGGCCGGGCTTGAGTGAGCAGAGGCGGGCGGGCTTGAGAATGGTGTGGCTGGCGGATTCGACGAAGGAGCAGCAACCACATGTGACGACCCCGGACTGGACTCCGCTTCGTCCACGGTGAAAGCCAATCCGGCGATCCACAGCACTAAGTTGATGCATTTCCTCAGCGACCAGCACAGATCAGCTCCAAGCGTGACGAAGTGGATACACAGCTCTTCACGACATGGCGACGGCAACAATACTACAGCGAGAATAAAAGTTACGCCGCCTTTCTTTGCGTGAACATTGGGCGGCGTTATGCAAATCTTCCCACATAGTGACGTAGACATGTGGGGGCGTGTTAGAACGAACCGTTTTAGGTAGGCGTGGTTAACTCTTAACTTTTATAAAGAACATCTCTTTGGATTTGATACTTTAGTCTTTGCAACTCTACAGATCTTCTTTATGCACCAAGAGCTTGTAACACTCCAAAGAGAAAGGAAAAATTGAAATCGCATCATATGACCCCCTTTAAAAGATAAGGCAGAGATGAAATAAACATGAAAGCACAAGCAGAGTGGGAAACAGAACTGAGACACAGACAAAAGTCAACCCAGGTTTTCATATCAGGAGCAGCATGCTACCAAAACTCAACTGATTCTGAATTCCTTCACCTTTCTCTTTTATATCAAATAGAACCCCAACTGTGGATTAGTTATGTGACATAACACAAACACTGCTTAATAATTCAGAAACCTGCACCTGTCATGCACATTACCTCTGATCTATGCACTCACTGGAGTTAGATTTCAGCTGGAGATTATGGTAAAGTGTGTCATCAGGGGTTAATTAATAAAGGATCATGTAACTTGACAGGATTTATGAAATGCGTCTGTATGACTGAGTCTCAGCAACCGTTGCATGATTGCAAATGCCAGTAGAGTCATCTGAGTTATTATCACTCATGTTCCAGCTTAGTTTAGGCCATAGATGAGTCAAGAAAACGTACAAATGAAAAATACAATCCGATAATTGCTGGTATGGTATGGCATGAGAAACACCAAAAATCTGGGGAGGTTTTTGAAACCTCTACAGTTTGAGCTTTGAAGTTGAATATTTTTTTGAAGAGGTCAGGGTTTTCCTTCACCTATCTACCTCATTTCATAGTTCAAACAGATAACAGTAGCCTGACGTATTTACTGAATCATGAATTCAACATACAGTTCTGGCCAGAAAAAATCAATGCTTGGGCAGAAACTCAACTGTCACTGAGGTAGATTAGCATGTCACAAAGTGCATTGAAATGCAAACTGACCTTCAACAGCTACACATGACATGGTGCGTGCTTGTAAAGAGAATTGTTTTTTAGGTTAAGTTTGTATTGACCATACATTCAAAGTTTTTCTGTGCACGCCACTGCATGGGTTCCATGGGTTTCCGGTGCATGGCTAAACAGTCATAAACACACAAAAACATGTTAATATACCCTTGTTGGTAAATATTCATAGAAACACAGTTGGTTGAACGTAAACAGTTGGGAGCAAATTGGATGATTATCAGTTTATTGGATTCACACAAGAGGTCTTAAAGTGACAGCATTCTAATTTACCTGAAGTTGTCTGTGTCCTGCTGCTGTCTGTCAATTGAGAAACAGAGTTTTTGTCATATCAACCGCCATTAATCTTGTTAAATAAATGTGATTTAATTATTTCAAAATAATAGAGATTATGATTTGAGCAACCCTAAATTAATATGGTTTTGGGGTTGAAAATACACTTTTCAAAATGTACAAGCCCCCAACTCCCCAGGCTGCATGAAGAACAATAAGAGTAATAGATGTTGGAAGTATATTTTGGCTGATTTTGGTGGAGTGTTTGAATAGGCTACAGTAAACCGTTGTCCTTTTATCTCTACATTACCAGTCCAGCTTCAAGGTTAGTTATAGTTTTGCTTTAATCTCATGCTGTTTTCCTTTTATGGCACTGTAAGGGTCATAGTGCATGTGGATGTGTGCTGACAGACACAAATGCCGTATGTTAATCCAAATTATGCTATTATCCAAATTGATATTGATATTCAAGTAAGGAACAGTGGAAGCAATATATCATAAGAGCTAGTGCAAGTTTAAGTATAATATAGGTTACACAAATTAGAACATTAGTTAAAAGCAGAAAAGAAGAGAAAGAGAATTGTTTGCAGTTATTTGTTATATATTTATAGTTATCATAATAAGTGCCTTTATGGTTTATGTTTGAGGACTAGTTATTTTTTGCAGTAAATTAGCCTACCTGTAGCATCTGCAAGATCATAGGTTGGATTCCCTAGAACTGCATGAATTGCGACAAAAAACATATAGCTTGAATGCAATACAGAATGTATAGCTTGAATGCAAACGCAATACAGAGTTTGCCTGCTATCTCTCATCAAACAACGTTTGACAAGACACACATATACAAGCCGGTGAACCAAATGCAGGGTAAAATTGTAGATAGGATGTATTATGTTTATACTTGTTACTAGAGAGATTTTGCTCTTTAGAAATATATTTTACGTTATATCTTGCCTTAGATAGCCATACATTCCATAAAGAACTGGATGAGTAAAGTTTGTGTTGTCTACAGTGTATGTTTCATGCTGTTGCAAAGTTTTATGCTTGTACCCAGCTTGCACCAATTTAAGTTTAAACCAGTGGAATGTGCTTTTCTATGCAAATTCAAAAGAAGTCTCTTATGTATTATTTTGATCAATGTGATCCCAGCACTAGTTTCAAGTCATTGGTGGATGTTGATAGACATAGCAATGCAAGCATTTAATGAAGGTTTTATTACAGGGAAAGGCTTTCCTCAGCCCTTTGGGGTAAGCCTTTATTTTCAAAATATTTTGCAACTTGCACAACCAGACGGTGGTGCTTATACTTTATAGGGATTTCACCCCTGAAGCTAATTTCTAATTGGTTAAAAGAGTGTTACAACACTCTTCAGTCTCTGGTACATTGTCCCATGTTGTATAATCTTTGTGTATCCAGCCAAACTGCTTCGGAAAGTTGTGTTACGACCCTCCCTGCCTGATCAGCCATGAGATTTTGAATCTTTTTTTTTTAACATGCACGTAAAAAGTATTTAGATGTTATATAACAAATTAAACAAGTCACCCTGCTGATTCAGAGGATATACATTGCAGCATTCATTAACATGTTCACAAATCAAATGACAAACCAGAAGTACAATTTTATTTCTTACCTCAAAATAGCATTTTGTTCTATATAGCATTATTTTTATATCCTTTTTATTTTATATTTTCACAAGAATCTTATCTACTAATCATGTCAAGTGTTTATTAGTATAGTGCTTTATGCAAACAGATCGATTCAACAGATTTATTAAACAGGGAAGTAAGAGAATGATGCAAACTTGATGCAAAAATAAAATAGTACACTCTTAAAAATAAATTGGCTTCAAAAGGTTCTTCAAGCGATGCCATAGAAGAACCATTTTTGGTTCCACAAAGAGCCATTCAGTCAAAGGTCTTTAAAGAACCATCTCTTTCTTACCTTTTTATAATCTGAAGAACCTTCTTTCGCCACAAAGAACCTTTTGTGAAACAGAAAGGTTCTTCAGATGTTAAAGGTTCTTTATGGAACCATTTAGACAAAAAGGTTCTTCTATGGCATCGTGAAGCACCTTTATTTTTAAGAGTGTAGTGTCATTATTCACCTCAAGTCAGTTCAATAACAGTGTTGATGTTGCAACATTCATCTGTTATGAAAAATTCAATTTGCCAGCAATAGAGTCTTATCCAGCTCAATTCAAGTTTTGTTCTCATCCGATAGTGTCAGTGCAGTCAAATTGCTAATATTACTTATTATTAAGTGTCATTTAAACCCCAACTAAGCAAGCCAACAGTGGCAAGGAACCCAAACTCAATCCGATGACAGAAATGCTCAACTAATTGGTTAAACCAGGGTTTTTTAAACATTCCCTTATTTAACACATTTAGTTCAGGCCTTGAATCTCTGCTCAGCCTCTCAACCAAGAGTTTTCTTTTCAAACTTATTTATCCTGCATTTTTTAAATAGCCTGGATGTTGGGTGGGCAATATATTAAACATCTTTCCCTATCTTAAATAAAAAGTCTCTTGTCTTCGGTCCCTTATAAGTGTCATGCCATGCTATGTTCAGGAAGAGTACGTTTTTAAAGGTTTCTTTATTATGACCTTTTTATATATCATTCTTTATCCACATAAGATGGAGTATTCATCAAGATTTATATATCACAATATAGCACAAACTTAATCAAATATGGTATTTCCAAGTCTTCAGATTTGGAGTAACAGCAAATGTTTAAAAACATACTATAAAAAGCTGTTTTCAGTTAAATTTATTCTTTGAATGCACGTGAAAACTTACAACAGTCATAAAACTTTATGAATACCTTTATGCTACAGGTGAACCCCTTCACACTTTTTATTGGTATGTACATATGATGCTACATTTCACGTCTCAAACTTTTTGTAACTGTTTTTGAGGTGAATAAACAAATGTGGAAAGAGGCTTTTTGAGGATACAGTACAGAATGATTTGATTGCAGTAGATTGTTTGTTTTATCTGTAGTTTCAAGGTCAAATGAATGCTTGGCCATCACAGTGTTAATTATTAAAGTTGAACATGGCCTTCATCTGGACCTTATCAATGGAGTTAACTCATTTCAGTAAGACACGTCACACACATTGAGATTCAAACACGGCTTTTGATAAGATCGTCAATAGATTGGTTCTTAAAGCTGATTATCGATGCATTCAGTTGCCAGTAGAATCCGAAAATAATGTTTCATTCGTTTTAAATCCAATTAAACTGCATGCAAATGTAATAGATTAAATGCCCAAAGGTAACAAAACAATGTTAGTAATTATCCATTCCTAAAATCATGTCTAGGCTCATTATTTGCATGATGTGTGTACTGATGTTAAACTAGTCACTTTATTTATTTTTCAATATTTTTTTATTAATGTTACTTACTAGCTCAGTTGCCAGTGTGTCTGAACTGGCTGAACTCACTGATGCTTTGAGGTTTTGGGCAGAGCACCAGTTATCAGCGATCAATGACCATTTATCCAGAAGTGACCTGTCAAATTAAGGTTACAATAGTATAACCTTCTTGCAAGCAAATAAACACTTTGCCAATTCATACAGCTTTTGAACCTCTCCTCGTCACACAGTGAGGGAAATACTTAGAAAACCTCTGCTGAAAATATGACTAATCATTTGCTATACTTGCTCATCTGACACAACAAAACAGGGCTTTGAATACAAAATAATATTAGATTATACATAATTTTAAATACCATAGGTGTGGTATTTGTTTGTTTAATATTTTTATGTTTAATAAATAGTTTTTTTTTGTGACAATAGAAAATATTTCCTGGAACTCCTTTTTTGGCACTGATGCTGTCATGTCCTCTGTTTGATCACCCTGTCCTTCGGTTTTTGGGCTGTGTATCTGTCTGCATGTTGTGAACACATGGTGTTTTGTTTTGATCGTTCACCATGTACTCTTCTGTGGCGTTCCTCCCTCCCTCTCGTTACCACCCTAACTGCTCGTTATTGGTTGATTTCGCTCACCTGAATTCAATGTTCGGTTAATCTCCTGCTCTATTTATTTTCCCTCTTGTGTGTCGTCCAGTGCTAGATCGTTGTTCGCCAGTTCGCCAACACTCAGCCATCTGGTCTGGTCCTGTCTAGTCTTGTCTGTCCGCGCCATTGTCGGCTTCCTGTCAGGTTGTGGTTACTTCCATTCGTTTTGTTTTTTTTGTTTCTCTCTATTTTTCTCCTGCCCCGTTTCCTAGACCGGGCGTCTGCATCCCCGCAGAAGTTTTTCGCCTCGCTTGGACGCCGGCTCTCTCGCCTCTTCCTCCCCTCTCCACTCTCGAATCCCTCATGCGGCCGCGCCGTTGAGCGCCCTCTGCCGGGTGTTTTTTGCAAGGACGTTTTGGTTTGCTCATTGTTTCTGTTGGACTATTTTTTTCCCTAAATACCCTGGCTGGATTTTTGTTCTTTTGAGGAATTTCCCTTTTTGTTTGGACTTATTATAATAAACAGTTTTTCTGCTGAAGCCTGCATCTGTGTCCGTGTGGTGTGCGTGACAGAACGATCTAGCCAAAATGGACACAGCAGGCCCAGATCCTGTCAGAACCGCGGTCACCCAGCAGGTAGTTCTTTTGGGACAGCATGAAGCCAGACTGACCAACACCACAAGGGAGGTGGAGTTTCTAGCCAACCAAGTAGCTGAGCTTACCACTCGCATTCACGAGCTGCAGCGAGGAGCTGCCCAGGGTGGCCAAGTTCATCCTCTTCCACGTCATGAGCCTGAGCCCCGATGCAACAATCCACCGCCTTATGATGGAGATCCCAACTCCTGCCGGGCTTTCTTGTCCCAGTGTTCTATGGTGTTTGCCCTACAGCCACGCACTTATGCAATTGAGGAATCTAAAGTGGCCTTCGTACTGACGCTCCTAACGGGGAAGGCTCGAGACTGGGGAACGTCCGTCTGGGAGACTCAAGCTCCCTGTTGTGCCTCATTTGAGGATTTCCGTCAGGAGATGGTGAGGCTGTTTGACCGCTCTGCCAGGGGTCAGGAAGCAGCCGACCAACTAGCACGGCTTCGTCAGGGGGGTCGCTCAGTGACAGAATATGCCGTCCAATTCAAGACCCTGGCAGCTTCCTGTGACTGGAATGAAGGGGCCTGCCGATCCATGTTCCGGGCAGGATTGGAGGATGACATTCAGGATGAGCTGGCCACCCATGACTTGCCGCATGATTTTGACGACCTGATCAACATGGCATTACGGATCGAGGGTCGCCTTCGCCGTCGTCGTCAGCGCCTGGCAGTTCGTCCGCCCTGGAGGGCGGAGGGGTTGTCTCCGGTTTCCCCCACAGACTTCCTGAACACCGCTTCCATTGAGCCGGAGCCTATGCAGGTGGGGCGCCTTCGCCTCACTCCCCAACAGAAGCAGCAACGACTTGCCCTAGGGCTGTGCCTGTACTGCGGCAAGCCTGGTCACTTCGCAGCAGGCTGCCCTTTAAAAGCCAAGGCTCGCCAGTAAAGAGGGGGATCCTGGTGAGCGCTACCCCTTTATTGCATTCCCCCATCTCTCGTACTCTCCTTCCTGTTTCTATTCTGTTTGGTGACTTTTCTAACTCCTGCTCGGCACTGATTGATTCAGGAGCCGAGGGCAACTTTATGGATAGCTCTCTAGCCACCCAGTGGGGAATTCCTGCCATCCCTCTTCCTGAACCTATTCCTGCCCGTTCCCTGAATGGCACTTTAATCACCACTGTCTCCTATACTACCCCTCCTGTCAACCTTATTGTCTCCGGCAATCACCGTGATGTGACCACGCTGTACCTTCTTGAATCCCTGAGTGCTCCCATAGTGTTGGGGCACCCGTGGTTGGTGCAGCATGGCCCTTACGTGGATTGGTCTAGCGACTCCGTCTTGTCATGGAGCCAGTTTTGTCTTGCATCTTGTTTGGGTGCTGCCTCTTTTCCTGTGTCTGTGTGCCCTGTCTTGCAGGTGGAGGCGGCTGATTTGACCGGAGTCCCGGCAGAGTACTACGACCTGCGCCAAGTGTTCAGCAAGTCCCGGGCCACCTCCTTACCTCCGCATCGCCCATATGATTGTGCCATCGAGCTCCTCCCAGGCACTTCTCCGCCTAAGGGTCACTTGTTTTCCCTTTCCGGTCCTGAAAGAGAGGCCATGGACAGGTATTTTAACGAATCCCTCAAAGCCGTTCTCATCCGACCCTCTTCATCTCCCACAGGTGCTGGGTTCTTCTTTGTCAAAAAGAAGGACGGCTCCCGCGTCCCTGTATAGATTATCGAGGCCTGAATGACATCACTATAAAGAACAGGTACCCCTTGCCTCTCATGTCGTCTGCCTTCGAGCTTTTGCAGGGAGCTTGGGTATTTACCAAGCTTGACCTCCGGAATGCCTATCACCTGATTCGCATACGAGAGGGGGATGAGTGGAAGACAGCATTCAACACCCCAACGGGACACTTTGAATAGCGGGTCTTACCCTTTGGGCTTACTAATGCCCCAGCTGTCTTCCAGGCCCTGGTTAACGATGTGTTGAGAGACATGGTGAATCACTTTGTCTTTGTGTATCTTAACAATACCTTGATATTTTCTCCGTCTCTGCAGGTACACACTCAGCATGTTCGCCAGGTGCTACAACGGCTGCTGGAGAACCAGCTTTATGTCAAGGCGGAGAAGTGCGTCTTCCATGCCTAGTCGGTTCCGTTCTTGGGGTTCATTATTTCTGCGGGAGAGATCAAAGCAGACCCCTGTAAGGTAAGGGCCGTTGCCGAGTGGCCAGCTCCTGACTCTCGTAAGGCTCTGCAGCGGTTCCTGGGGTTTGCCAACTTTTATCGGCGTTTCATCCGGAACTTTGGTCAGATTGTTGCACCCTTAACGGCACTCACCTCTCCCAAGGTACCGTTCAAATGGAAGGTTGATGCACAGGAGGCCTTTGATAAATTAAAGTCCCGGTTTATCTCTGCTCCTGTCTTGTCTATTCCAGACCCTGAACGTCAATTTATTGTTGAGGTGGATGCCTCCGATGTCGGAGTAGGCACGGTCCTATCACAGCGGTCACCCCAGGATGGAAAGGTGCACCCCTGTGCCTTCTTCTCCCACCGCCTAAGTCCCCCAGAACGGAATTACGACATAGGTAATCGGGAGTTGCTGGCGGTCAGGCTGGCTTTGGGTGAGTGGTGTCACTGGTTGGAGGGGGCAGCTCAGCCCTTTCTGGTCTGGACGGACCATAAGAACCTTGAATATGTCCGTTCAGCCAGGAGGCTGAGCTCCCGATAGGCTCGCTGGGCCCTCTTCTTTGGCCGATTTAATTTCACCCTGTCTTTCAGGCCCGGGTCTGTTCGAGGCCCCTGGGGATGAGGAATCAGTTGACACCATTTTGCCCAAGAAGGTGGTGGTGGGATCCCTCTCCTGGGGCATCGAAAGACGAGTAGAGGAGGCGTTACTTAAAAGCCCAGGGCCTAGGGGGGTTCCGGCGGGCAGTCTGTTTGTTCCTTCTGAACTACGATCCGAAGTGATCCAGTGGGGTCACTCATCCAGGCTAGTCTGTCACCCAGGAGTCCGGAGGTCACTGGCTGCCATCCGTCAGCGATTCTGGTGGCCATCCATGGCCAAGGATGTCAGGCAGTTTGTGGCTGCCTGCTCAGTATGCGCTCAGAACAAGACTTCCAATGCGCCTCCCGTTGGTCTGCTCCGCCCTTTGCCCACCCCTTCTCGCCCCTGGTCACACTTGGCCCTTGATTTTGTCACTGGCCTCCCGGACTCTAAGGGCAACACCGTCATTCTCACGGTGGTGGACCGTTTCTCGAAGGTGGCCCATTTTATTCCCTTGCCCAAACTCCCCTCTGCCAAGGAGACAGCCCAACTGGTAATTGACCACGTTTTCCGGATCCATGGTCTTCTGGTTGACGTGGTCTCTGATAGGGGTCCCTAGTTTGTCTCCCGTTTTTGGCAGGAGTTTGGTCGTCAGATCGGGGCCTCTACGAGTCTGTCTTCAGGATTCCATCCTCAGACCAACGGGCAGTCTGAGCGGGCAAACCAGGATTTAGAGCGCGCTCTCCGCTGCCTGGCATCCCACAATCCGAGCTCCTGGTACCAACAGCTGTCCTGGGTAGAGTACGCCCATAACTCCCTTCCAGCCTCTGCCAAAGGTATGCCCCCATTCCAGTGTTCTGTAGGTTATCAACACCCCTTGTTTCCCACACAGGACCCCGAAGCTGCGGTTCCGTCTGCCTTGGCTTTCGTCCGACGGTGTCGACGCACCTGGAAGACAGCTAAGGTGGCCTTGGCCCAGGCGAATAGGCGGACCAAAGCAGCGGCAGATCGTCACCGGACTCCTGCCCCCCGTTATATGTATGGTCAAAGGGTATGGCTCTCCACCAAGGACCTGCCTCTCAGGGTAGCCTCATGCAAGCTGGAACCCAGGTTCATTGGCCCATACCGGATCACCAAAGTCCTGAGTCCGGCTGTGGTGCGGCTCAAGCTTCCTACCACGCTTGGTCAGGTGCACCCTGTTTTTCATGTCTCAAGGGTTAAACCTGTGTTGTATTGCCCTCTTGTTCCCTCTGCCCCAACCCCCCCTCCCCCCCGTCTAGTGGATGGCTCCCCGGTCTATACCGTGCGGAGGTTGCTGGATGTCAGACGTAGGGGTCGGGGCTTTCAATATCTTGTGGACTGGGAAGGCTATGGTCCGGAGGAGAGGAGCTGGATTCCAGCCCGGGACATTTTGGATTGGACGCTGGTCGAGGACTTCTGTCGGCGACGAGGTGAGCCCCTTCCTGCGGCGCCTGGTGGCGTCCGTCGGAGGGGGGGTACTGTCATGTCCTCTGTTTGATCACCCTGTCCTTCGGTTTTTGGGCTGTGTATCTGTCTGCATGTTGTGAACACATGGTGTTTTGTTTTGATCGTTCACCATGTACTCTTCTGTGGCGTTCCTCCCTCCCTCTCGTTACCACCCTAACTGCTCGTTATTGGTTGATTTCGCTCACCTGAATTCAATGTTCGGTTAATCTCCTGCTCTATTTATTTTCCCTCTTGTGTGTCGTCCAGTGCTAGATCGTTGTTCGCCAGTTCGCCAACACTCAGCCATCTGGTCTGGTCCTGTCTAGTCTTGTCTGTCCGCGCCATTGTCGGCTTCCTGTCAGGTTGTGGTTACTTCCATTCGTTTTGTTTTTTTTGTTTCTCTCTATTTTTTCTCCTGCCCCGTTTCCTAGACCGGGCGTCTGCATCCCCGCAGAAGTTTTTCGCCTCGCTTGGACGCCGGCTCTCTCGCCTCTTCCTCCCCTCTCCACTCTCGAATCCCTCATGCGGCCGCGCCGTTGAGCGCCCTCTGCCGGGTGTTTTTGCAAGAGTTTTTGTTGCTCAGTTTTTCTGTTGGACTATTTTTTCCTAACGCCCTGGCTTTTTGTTATTTATTTCAAGGAACTGCCCTCTTGGTTTGGACTTATTATAAATAAACTGTTTTTCGCTGAAGCCTGCATCTGTGTCCGTGTGGTGTGCGTGACAGATGCAGCCTCAACCTTTTAGTCATCAAGAGGTTTCGTGTCGCAATCAAAACATAAAATTGTTTGTATGGGGTGTACAGTCATTGTTAAAAACTAGTTTTGTTTTGAGATGTCTGAAAGACCTATAGTGGTGAAATATGAGTTTCCACAGTTACATAATACACCTATCCATTACCTGCACACACATTGTCATTTATCTGTTTATTCCTTAATTTACTTTTTTTTTTTTTTTTTATTATCTGTGTTTTTTTTCTGTCACTGTCATTTTGTTACACTGTGGAAGCTTCTGTCACGAAAACAAATTCCTCGTATGTGTAAACATACCTGGCAATAAAGCTCATTCTGATTATGATTCTGATTCTGATAATACATCCATAGAAATGTATTTGCCTGATACGTGTATAGCATGACTTCAGCATAAAAATCTACAGATAAAGGTTAGGTCATGGCTTTTTAAATTTTTTTAATAAATAAACATACTTAAATATTTTCATGAGTTTCAGAGTTTACTCCCCCAACCCCCCCCCCCTCCCCCCAAAAAAATTACCCTATCAAAGACCTTGAAGCTGTGTCCCAACTTTGCAATACGGTCAAAGTACAGTCTACTGCCTCAGTGGAGGTTTCCATGACTCCTTCAGGACACACACACACACACACACACACACACAGAGACAGACAGACACAGACAGGCCTACACCTATCCAGTTTTTTTTCCTTAAAGGCATCTGGCACGTTTTCAGGAAAAAGTGTGGGGGCAGTCATTAGTCGTGGAGTTACGTCAAGGGCTGTGGCTTGTGGTGTATAATATAAAAACAGCACTAAGAGCACATGAGTGCATCTTCAAGGATTAAAGCCACACTCTAGTTCCGCCAGTTTTTGTCTCCCCAGCAGTCATGATACTAAGCATTGCCCTCATTTGGGCCATAGTTGTTGGGCTCTGTTGTTGTCTTTGGCTTATCACAGGAATACGCAGAAGGTAAATACTCACAGATTTGTGACTAAAAACATCACAGGGATGGTGGGATTCACATCTGTTTGACAATTGATGTTACATAATGTTACAATCTCTAATGCTAAATAACTAATTTGCAGGGTACTTCTTTAAATGAAAGATCATCTTAAATGATTATGTGGTTTTAGTTAGATAGTTTTCCAAACAATTTTTGTTTTGTATAGCACTGAATTGAATCAGCTACATGACAAAACTTGAGTCTTGTTCTTAAACCCTGCTTTTATGAGCTGTTTTGTAACTGGTGCTGTGATTGTTTCAGATGGCCTGGGGAGCCTCCAGTAGAAAATGGCTGGATCCCTTACCTCGGTTGTGCTCTTCAGTTTGGGGCCAATCCTTTAGAGTTTCTTCGCAGCAGACAGAAGAAACATGGTCACATTTTTACATGCAAGATTGCTGGGCAGTATGTCCATTTCCTTTGTGATCCATTCTCCTACCATGCCGTTATCCGCCAAGGAAGGCATCTAGATTGGAAGAAATTTCACTTCGATGCCTCTGCAAAGGTAAACGAAATAAAATTTTGCTTATTGCTTACAACAAAATTAACTACTTAAACTGGCATGTGATGACATGCATGTGTTCTTGCAGGCATTTGGTCACGAGAGCATGGATCCCAGTCAAGGTTACACCACTGAGAACCTGCATCAGACCTTCTTGAAGACCCTGCAAGGGGAGGCCTTGTCTCCTCTCATTGAGACCATGATGGAAAACCTACAGAGCACCATGCTGCAGTCAGGCATGCTGAAGGCCAAACCCTCCGAGTGGCAGAGCGATGGTATTTTTGCCTTCTGCTACAAGATCATGTTTGAAGCAGGCTACCTGACCCTCTTTGGAAAGGAATTGGATGGAGACCAGAGTATTGCACGTCAGCAGGCCCAAAAAGCTCTGGTGCTCAATGCATTGGAGAACTTCAAAGAGTTTGATAAGATCTTTCCTGCTCTGATCGCTGGTCTCCCCATTCACGTTTTCAAAAGTGCCTACAGCGCTCGCGAAAATCTCGCCAAGACAATGCTCCACGAGAACCTCAGCAAGCGTGCCAATGTGTCGGACCTCATATGCTTACGCATGCTGTTGAATGATACATTATCTACCTTCAACGAGCTGAGCAAAGCCAGGACCCATGTGGCCATGCTGTGGGCTTCACAAGCCAACACTTTGCCTGCAACCTTCTGGACCCTGTTCCATATGATCAGGTACAAATCATATATTTTTAGCAAGTGTAAAACTGCACAGTAGTCACTCCCTAGGGTTATCAACCAGCACAGATAAATGCGTTTATTGTAGTGTTGGAGATAAGCATTTCTTCAGAGTGTTCTTGGAAAAGACTATACTGTACTTGCATTTAGAAGAAGTTCTTAACCAACATGAATTTACTTTTTCCTCTGATGTATAAGAGAACAAAAATTGGTGTAGAAACTTTTTTTAACTCAGAAATTGATAGTACATTTTAAAATGAATTAGAGCAAGTAATACACTGAATTAAGTGTAGAAAGACTGAAATAATATTTTCTAGTAATCTGTTTTGATAACCTCAAAAAAATTAATTTTTTCCTGCTGTACTTGATGACACAACTTCTGCTTGTTTGCAGGTGCCCTGCGGCCATGAAAGCTGCTAGCGAGGAGGTGAGGCGAACATTTGAAAGTTCTTATCAGAAAGTCGATCCCATGAATCCTCGACTTGTACTAACAAGGGAACAGTTGGACAACATGCCAATTCTAGGTGGGAACACTTTGAAAATATTTAAACGTTCATGTACTCAATATGATTAACATACCAAATGTAATGTGGACTAAAGCTTCCCTGTAATTTCAGACAGTATCATTAAAGAGGCGATGAGGCTGTCCAGCGCGTCCCTGAATGTGCGAATGGCCAAGAGCGATTTCCTTCTTCACCTGGACAACAACGAGTCTTACCACATCCGCAAAGATGATGTAATTGCTCTGTACCCCCCGATGATTCACTTTGATCCTGAGATCTATGAAGATCCTCTGGTGAGATAAATTGCAGCTTTCACCTAAAACATATCAGAATAAACTTGTAAATGATATAAGAATTAATCTCCTCATTAATGTTTTTGCATCTTGCCACGAACAGACATATAAGTATGATAGATACCTTGACGAGAATGGACTGGAGAAGACCAGCTTTTACCGAAACGGACGCAAACTTCGTTACTACTACATGCCCTTTGGCTCTGGGGTGACCAAGTGTCCTGGCCGCTTCTTTGCTGTGCATGAGATCAAGCAGTTCCTGTCTTTACTGCTAGCGTACTTTGAAATGGACCTTTTAGACCCTGATGTGAAAGAACCGCCGTTGGACCAGTCTCGGGCCGGACTGGGTGTTCTCCAGCCCACCTATGATGTTGACTTTCGATACAGACTCAAATCTCACTAGGAATCTCACACTTATTTATGGACTGTTGACTTAAGCTGTAAATAATGTACATTTTGCATCACGTCCAAGCAGACAAATGTGAATAGGTTTCAATTGTGTTTTCTTTCTATTCGAGTTGATTTGAGAGAGATTTTACTAAGTTTGAAAGAAACTTCAGAGATCTCCTTTTTAAAAATTCAGTAACATTTACTGCACTTATCCTATGTTTATTCATAGTATTCTTCTCAATTCTTAAAATATCTGGCAGTGTTCAATATTTGATATTGAACATTGGTTAGAAATTGTAATCACTCGTGCTATTTCATTGGTGGTTTACCATTTTTGTAAAATGATATGTGCTATGTAATTGCAAGTGAACTTTACTTTTTAAACAAAAGGTGCTTAAAGGTGTGCTGTAAACAATTTTATATGGAATTAAATGCAGAAAACTATCAAATATCAATGTAATAATTGTCCTGATGAAGTAGGCTATCACTCCGAACTCTGTAACAGCCTTTTTTAAACAATAGGGGAAAAAATTTATATTAATGGTTTAGCCAATCAGATGGTTTTTGAGAAGTTTTTTGCCTTTGCGTGTTCACAGCGCACAGTCCATATTTGGGAAGCCGGAAACTGTGAAAGATGAATTTGGATCGCGTTTCCGTAAATTTGGAGGATGTCAAAAGTTTGTTGGTAATAATAACGGTGTACACAACCAAACATCTTATAGTCAATATACATCTTAAAATAAAAATAAAGAAAAACAAGAGGTCACCGCTACACCTTTTCATCGCTGGACTGAGCGTTCAGATCGTTTGCTTCTGCTTGACAAGTAAAAATACGATGGGTACATTTAAGCTGCAGTGTTGAAGAAAAAGGGGCATGTTTAATTTGTTAAAAGTTCTGCGGCCCAGGCATTTTTTGGTCCAGGCGGCCCACCACTATATATAAATATTATATAATGATATGCCCTATACACTACAGTCAAAAGTTTTGACGTAAGATTTTTAATGTTTTTGCTTGTCATATGACACACAGCAGCCACAAACAGATATAGCCTTATGTCTCTACTGAAAAAAATAAAATAAAATAAAACCATCACAGAAAATTGTAATGATTTCCACAACAAATAACATTACAAACATTACAAACCATCAATTTTTAACCATTAAAACCATTAAAAATGGTTTCTGTAGTGTGTTTTGGGACATATTCCATTAGGATTTATTGGTTTTAACAAGCCACCAATAGAAGGCAACCAATTACCAGTAGAGGCCAACAGGGTCCATTACAGTTTCCCTTAAAACCAATACAAGTCCCATTATAACCAGTAAAACCATTACAAATTTTCTAATGGTGTCTAATGTTTTATTCAGCAGGGGTTTTATTTTTTTAATATTCCCAAAATATATCATGAAATATCTCGATTCTCAAATATGTGCAAGTAAATGCATTTTGCACCTTTACAGATTATGTTAGTTCTCTAGTAAAGTAGCCTAATAGTATTAATCTATTAACTTTGCATAAAAATTTGTCTTTTTACTTAAGTACCAGATATGGTGTCATTCCATTAAATATATTTAATACGACTGACTTTGTATTTAATGTGAAGTTAATAAAAACATAGTAAGTTACTAATTAGCCTAACACTTTCATTGTACAAAAAGAGAGCAAAGAACGTTTACACTATCAAAGAACATTTTCACTTCAGTCCAGCGAAAGCACTCTCAAAAACTCCCATAATAATCTAAAGCTGTTTACACTGTAAAATTAATATATTACTTACATTCGTACATCTTCACTTTGTTGTTTCTGATGAGATAATTAGCCAGAGATTGCAGTCAGGCAGCGCGCGCAGTGACGAAACAGCGTGTTTCAGCGGTGACTCATCTGAACGCCTCTGATTGGCCATTGCATTCATAAGCTCAAAAGAATCATGTGTGATTGGTTATAATGAGCAGTGCTGTAAAAACGTGTGCTGTCTCTGGCTCTGTGCCAGCCACGACGCAGATTTGAATTTAGCTGCTGGTGATGTTTTTCTTTTTATATGCATAGTTTACAGGACAAACTGCACATTTCACCCAAAATTGTTTGGTGTGATATGATTCCAAATTTGGGGGGGCCAAGCTTGTTGGCAGGGGGGCACTGCCCCCCCCCCTAGAACCGCCCCTGGGCCTATATAGGCGGAGCAAAATACTTCATCGCTCCGTCTATAGCGCATTGTGATTGGATGGTTTACGCGGTCTATACAGGAGACAATCCAATGGGCCACTGGTTGCTCGCTGTCCCTGCGTGATGGTCCTCTGCAAAAAAAAAAAAACTCGCATTGATTATATCTCGCATTCTGATAAAGAAAAAAGTCAGAATTGTAATATAAAAAGTTGAAATTATCTTTTTCATTCCCCCTCCATGGCGGAAACCCTGCCATAACGACACAAGTAAACCTGAATCCATACACAACGTAATGTAACCCACTAATAAATGTCATCAATGCCAGTTAAACTTTTATCAAATTGTAATCTTTTTAAAATCAGCTTTCACCTTTTTTTGACTGCATCTGATTCTGAAGCATTGTTCTTGTCTGTCATGCATTTATTTGTACTATTTTTCATGTTTTTATTGTATAATTCCATTGTTCTTCATTATGTCTAAATGTATAATAAATAAATTCAGACGAGCAGTTTGCTGTTTTCTGCCTTTATTGAACATTACACTGCATTTGGTCTGTTTTGCAACATGATTCAATTAAAAGCACAGCGCTATACATACATGCACGCTGGAGAACTTTTACCACATATGGCTGCATCCGGATATTATTTAATAACCCCTGAAGTAATTAATCCAGTAGCTTTTCTCTCCGTGACAAAAAAAGCAGACCACTGTTGTTAGCAGTTAGAACTAAACATTAGTCGGGCAAGGGCTCTGGGAGGAGCTGAGTAAATTTAGTCTCACATCACAACAGCACATTCGACTAGGAGCAGGTACAATTCAGATATCTTAAAATATAATTGTGACTAATCGAACTGAATTAGAGATATCTCTAATTACCTTTGCGTATGTGTGACGCCCTATTGAAATATCCATGATGCATGTTAAGAGATCTTAAAAAATGAGTTTTTGATCCTAGTCATAAAGTATTTTGATGTAGTGGGGAAAAAAGTATTTAGTCAGCTACCAATTGTGCAAGTTTTCCCACTTAAAAATATGAGAGAGGCCTTTAATTTTCATCATAGTTATACCTCAACTATTAGAGACAAAATGAGAAAAATAAATCCAGAAAATCACATTGTATGATTTTAAATAATTAATTTGCAATTATGGTGGAAAATAAGTATTTGGTCACTAACAAAATTTCATCTCAATACTTTGTTATATACCCTTTGTTGGCAATGACAGAGGTCAAACGTTTTCTGTAAGTCTTCACACACTGTTGCTGGTATTTTGGCCCATTCCTCCATGCAGATCTCCTCTAGCGCAGTACTGTTTTGGGGCTGTCGCTGGGCAACACGGATTGTCAACTCCCCTCCAAAGATTTGCTATGGGGTTGAGATCTGGAGACTGGCTTGGCCACTCCAGGACCTTGAAATGCTTTTTACGGAGCCGCTCCTTAGTTGCCCTGGTTGTGTGTTTGGGGTCATTGTCATGCTGAAAGACCCAGTCCCGTTTCATCTTCAATGCCCTTGCTGATGGAAGGAGTTTTCACTCAAATCTCCCGATACATGGCCCCATTCATTCTTTCGTTTACACGGATCAGTCGTCCTGGTCCCTTTGCAGAAAAACAGTCCCAATGCATGATGTTTCCACCCCCATGCTTCTCAGTAGTTATGGTGTTCTTTGGATGCAACTCAGCAGTCCTTCTCCTCCAAACACGACAAGTTGAGTTTTTACCAAAAAGTTCTATTTTTGGTTTCATCTGACCATATGACATTCCCCCAATCCTCTTCTGGATCATCCAAATGCACTCTAGCAAACTTCAGACTGGCCTGGACATGTACTGGCTTAAGCAGGGGGACACGTTGGGCACTGCAGGATTTGAGTCCCTGGCGGCGCAGTGTGTTACTGATGGTAGCCTTTGTTACTTTGGTCCCAGCTCTCTGCAGTTCATTCACTAGGTCCCCCCGTGTGGTTCTGGGATTTTTGCTCACCGTTCTTGTGATCATTTGGACCCCACGGGGTGAGATCTTGCGTGGAGCCCCAGATTGAGGGAGATTATCAGTGGTCTTGTCTTCCATTTTCTAATAATTGCTCCCACTGTTGATTTCTTCACACCAAGATGCTTACCTATGGCAGATTCAGTCTTCCCAGCCTGGTGCCGGTCTACAATTTTGTTTCTGGTGTCCTTTGATAGCTCTTTGGTCTTGGCCATGGTGGATTTTGGAGTGTGACTGTTTGAGGTTGGACAGATGTCTTTTATACTTTAACGAGTTCAAACCGATGCCATTAAAACAGGTAACCAGTGAGACAGAGGGACCTCTTAAGAGTTTTACAGGTCTGTGAGAGCCAGAAATATTGCTTGTTTGTAGGTGACCATATACTTATTTTACAGAGGAATTTACCTATTAATTCTTTAAAAATCCTACAATGATTTTCTGGATTTTTTTTCTCATTTGTCTCTCATAGTTGAAGGCATACCTATGATGAAAATTACAGGCCTCTCTCATCTTTTTGAGTGGGAGAACTTGCACAATTGGTGGATGACTAAATACTTTTTTGCCCCACTGTATCCTAATCCGATTTCTTACTAGTGCAATTATAATTGCAGATATCTCTAATTGTCATTCTGACTATTCGAATTATATTTATGCCTCGTCACAATCAATTGTTCTACTAATTGATGTTTATGGATAGTCAAACAACTTTTAAAGCTAAAACGCTTGCATACACGCCTTCACTGACTACGTCACACAATAAAAGTTCCATCGCCAGCGAGAGGAGATGAATGAAATACAGCGCTAAACAATATATCACGCGTCGCTTTTTGATTCGCTAATGTCTCCGGTCTTGCTGTTTTTTTGTTCTTTGAACAATTTACATTTGGGCTAAACGTGTGTTGTAACGTATCGTTACTGAACATTACGCGTAAAATATTTAAACTGAAAATTGATTAGAATGCAATACAACTACTGCTTACAGCGAAAAGTAAATCCGGTACTGTGAATGCTTACTTTTTAACGCGTTACCCCAACACTGTTTAGTACAAAAAAATAATAAATAAATAACTAGCTAATCCTAACCCCATAAACTCTTGTGCTCTTGTCAGTCTAGGAAGGAAAAAAACCCCCCCATTTTTTTTTCCTTAAACGGATAAGACCATAAGCACTTTTTCCCAGCTGGTTTTCTTTTTCTTTTTTTTCTTTTTTGAAAGACATCGAAGGATATAATAATAAAACATATAACAACAACAATATTTATAATTATAAAACAATCTAGGCAATAGATTATACACTATATTCACAGCCCAGAATTCTTTCAGCAAGTCGATGTTTGTTACCCCTGTTTACCTTTTCCTTAACATCTGTTCATCACTATCACTATCTAAGGATGCCAAATGGTTAAAAGTAATCCTGACATAGACCTAAATCTAGTTGATAAACACATAGATTGTGTCAAGGACAACACGCTTAGCAACCACCTCTTCTGTTGATAAGCCTGAGCATAAGCCATGCAAATATTAAAGTGACTCTTAGTAAACCCAGCTGCCTTCAGGGTAGGCTACAACGTGAAAGAGTGCACTCGTGTGCACTGCTGTACACTTTGACCTTGACCTGATTATGTAACAAACCTGCCAACACGAACTACAAAAGATCACTTTGCATTAGGACGAAAAGTTAAGATTGAAACTTTATTGTAATAATGAATTATCTTTTCAATATAATGAGACACTTTCTCATAATTCTGAATTAATCTACGCATGTGCAAAGAAGGAAGTGATGGCACATTAGCAACATCTGTTTGTGTAAATGCATGAACACAGCAAACATGGCAAGTTTTCATTAAAGTCAGTATTTCATTAGAATGAGAAGATTATTGTGAGATAAGTCATTATTATGAGTAACTAAGTCACAACAGCACAATCTCATTATCACACTAATTATTCTGAATTTTTTTTTTTCAGTATATGAAATACTCATTATTCCCATTATTATGACTTCTTGCTGCTTTGAATGGGCTTCCATACAGATCAGTGAGTCAACATTTTACAGTAACGTTATGTGTCATATTTCAGATGATAGTGGTCTCATAGGGGATGAACAATAGTTAAATATGTGTTAAATTAGAGTTCTTAAGAGTATAGAGTTATGCATTTTAGTAAGGAATAGATGAGAGCGGTTATTTTTGCCTTTTCCACAGAACCTGAGGACAGTTAGCAGACAGATGCTGTTTGCCAGTGTAAATAATATATCTGAATTAGCTGTTTGCTTGTGACCTTTTACAAGGTTAGAGTTGTTTGTGCAAGACAATAAAAGGGAAATGTCTGTCACGATATTGGAGGTTATTATCAGTCATGGTGTAACTTTGTATATTGCATGTCAGCTTTAGACATTTTAGGCTACAGCCGTTTGGATAGAGTATCATTAATTGATAGAAAAAGTATACGGCAGGTGTAATTGAAAAGTGAAGTAGTTCATTGTTTTATATTATCTTAACTGCTTCATAAAGATTATCTCAAGGCCATTGTAATATAGGATAATACTTCAAATATGGAGTTCAGATATGGAAATGGACTATCTAGAAGCAAAGTTTTGGCTGTATCCAAAGGCTGGCAGTTTTTAGTGTTTAATGTATTTACTCGCCTTAATTTTTTAATACCTGAAGAGACAGATAAATCATTTACAATGCAAATGAGACCCGAAATGGTCTGTGTGAAGTAAAATGAGATTGCAAAAAGGGATTTAAACGTTTGAGGAGAAAAATTAGTCTCTCTTGGCACAGACTGTGTTGTCCATATGTTTTCATTTGTCACAGCCATGTACTGGTAGGACTGAACAGAAACAGGCATTTTAATTAGAATGTCTGAAGACAATGTTTTAATGACAATAGTGGGTTAGAAAACGACAAAGAATATTGATTATTTGGCTAATGTTATGCTGACTATTAGAGTCCTTATTGATCAAATGATGTGATGCTAAATTTCTCCAAATCTGTCTGCTGTTTTATAGTATAACAAAAGTAAAAAAAAAAAAGTTTGGTCTTGTAACATCTGGAACTTGTTGAAAGTCTGATTTTGATTTAGTGCTTGCTTACATCAAGTCATGGGACAGTATTTCATGGGTCTAGATTTGAGGTTGGTTTGAGATAGAGTTTAACCCTACCAAAAAAAAAAAATTTGAGCTATTCTAAAACTGGTAAAAAAAAAATTAAGGTTGGTAATATTGCACATTAAAAAAAAGTTTTTAATATTTTTTGGGGCAATATTATTAAAATGTAATTAACTGTATTCTATTTTTATATATTTTAGAATGTAATTTATTCCTGTGCTGGCTGAAAGCTGAATTTTCAGCATCATTATTCCAGTCTTCAGTGTCACGTGATCCTTTAGAAATCATTCTAACATGCTGATTTGATGCTCAAGAAACATTTATTATTGATATAATGTTGAGCACTTCTACTTGTGATACATACTTTTATCAGGATTCTTTGATGAACATAATTGGATTTGAAATTAAATGCGTTCATACTGTGACTGCAGGAATTCCTCATACAGCGCTTTTCACTGTAGTGTCTGAACGAATTGTTTTTCAGCATTTATTTTGCAATTTTAATATTCAATGGGGTTTGTAATCAAAACCCTAGGTTTCCATATGCAGGTTTTTTTTTTTTAATTTTCCATCTGTTATCTTTTATTATTGATAAGCAATGTTAAAACCCATGTTTATGTTCAGATTTATATTTACTAAGAAAATAGCAAGCTGTCATTTAGCAGATGCTTCATCTAAAGTGATTTTCAGTACACTAATTACAGTGACAGGCCCCCTGGAGCAACCTGAGGTTAGGTACACACACACACACACACACACCAACACACACACCAAATGACTACAAACATTGACTAAACAAGTAGTTTTATAAAGAATAAACATCTAATTGTGTCCCGCACATGCAGTCTGGGGGGTAAAATAAGTGTTTGAGTGTACAGAATGTGCCATCACATTTATCTATAGGCCATGTGGTTTATGTACTCATGCAGATGAGAGAATTAAGTGTTGCTTCTGATGAAAATAACATTTTATATTATGCTACTGCATATGGAGTTTTTTCAAGCAGAGTGTTTTTATCTCTAATAGCGGAAGTTGGTGCACATGCTTTGCTGAAACAAGACATAAATGACTTGACATGCAGCTGCAAGCTCTCCGTTTTCACTTTTCAGTAAAGTGGCAACAGCATTAATTGGTGAGGACAACAGGATCACACAATGGACAAGCTTAAACAGGTTGGCATAAAAAAACAGTCACCTTTAGCAAAGCCAGTCAAATAAAGGTCAGAACGGTGGCTTTAGGTTTGTTTTTGGTGTTGTTGTAAAAGTAAAACTGATTAATTATTTTCAACAAGTGATGGACCGTAGTTGAATTGGTAGCTTCCCTGCAAACATGTCCTCACGGGGCCTATGCTGGCTTTTTGTGGGCACAGTGGGCTAGGGCCAACCCACACCAAACCTAAACAGGCCCAGTGCGGGCTTGCCCAGGCGAGGCCCACAGCTTTGGGCTCACCACAGGCTCTCTGTTAGCAGCCCATGTCGGGCCAGACATGAGCCTGTTAATAAGAATATTTGTGGGCAGTTTTCTTCCTTACCACTAGGGATGCTAGAGTGTTTTAGGTTTCCTTAAAGGCACAATATGTAATTTTCACCGCTAGAGGGCGCGTATTCAAAATAAACAAATAGACAAAGGCATAGTTTGATGATGCCGTGACTGAGTGTGGAGTGGGAGTTGTCGTCTTCATCCCCACAGCCGATGCAATCCGACGGGACTCCGGCAGAAATCATGTTCATGGATGAGCTAATGATTTATTAACATAGTAGAATGAAGCAGGGTGAGGCTGAAAGCCGTAGAAGCGAAACGATCCGCTGAACGAGCATGACACACGGCTCGAAAGCAGCGGAGCTTTTATTATGCCACAGTCGACTGCTTCCGCTCCTTCCGGTCGTGCGTATGTGGGGAAAAAAAGCAGTCGCTGTTTTATCATACTAGATACATTTGAAAGTTCTGTTATAATGCTACTCTGTGCGTTTGTCACCGGTCTATTAAAACACACAGCATATTAAAGCGTCTTTGGTGTTTCTATGTTTTCTACAAAACAAAACCGGAATTCGAGGGGTTATGATGTCATTGGCAGGCGACACAATGACACTATGGACACGGTCCGTGTCACTAGTTAAAATTGCTTATTTCTCAGGATTTAAACATTCTTCGAAACATTAGGGATAATGTAAGTACACAAGTCAGTAAAATATATAACACTGTTCTAGTGGTTTTTGGATATTTTAATAAAAAAATCTTACATATTGTGCCCTTAAGTCAGGCACAAGAGGGAGTTAGCAATAACAAGCAGCAGTAGCCAGCATGGCTCACCTGCTGAACAAATTGTGTTGTGTCCTGATTGGGAAATGTGTCATTTCAAGCCCAGTCTAAAGTAAGGATTTTTTTTTAAAGGTGTACATTGCTTTTGTTTTTTGCAGAGATGGTACATGTATGCATGGCCTATGTTCGGATTGATGCTACGAGTTAAAGACCGTGTATTTGTATGCATTTTAGAAGGTCTCTTTATTGGTGAGGTCACCACATCATGGTCCAGTTTGATTATGGATTGAAAGTTCTTTTTGACATGAGACCACAGTCTGGACTAGTTTTGATTGCTCCTGGTTAGGAAGAGTCTGGTGTTTGAGAGATGTGGCGTGTTTTCATTACAAGAGGTTGGATTTAATTTGCTATCAGTCACCATCAGCTACGGACAGTGTTTGGACATTGATGTACTACAGACAAGGCTTAATTTGTAAATTGCGAGGTCCCGGAACAAAGTGGGGTGACGGATCCGGCATGATTAGAGGAGGGAGAGGTAACGGAGCATTCGCGCAATGGAGGACCAGTTTACGTGATTAACAGCGTGCATCTTCTTACGGTCATGAAAAAAATTGAAAAGTCATGAAATTTTAAAACAGCCATTTCCAGGCCTGGAAAAGTTTTGGAAAAGTCATGGATTTTTTCCCTTAAATCTCTGTATAATAAAATTATGTTTAATCTGCTTTCGAGTTTATAATGATTCCTGCAAACATATTCAATAGAGCATGTAGGTTAGATGAGTAAATAAATCCACACATACTATCAGATTAAATCAGTCATTTGAAACCAGCGTGAGTGATTCAGCTGTACCGCGTCTTCTCTCACTCTCAAAGCGGCTTCACAACAGCGCATCTCGTCTGCACTACTGCACGCTGCGATACAAGACTTTTGCTCGGGTTTCGGGACAGTCGACAGAATTGTCACTTGCCTAATCGGGTCATTGTTGCATCGCCACAAAAATTTATTATTTTCATGTCTTTTTAAGTTTAAGCCATTCGATACTCGCGTGCTCCAAAGGGGGTTTCCTATGCTTTTCAACAGTCACATCCATAGCGCGCATATCGCGCCGCCTCGCGAGTACCAAATTGAGTTATTTTTCGCAGCTTGTTGCGCTTACGCAACCAAATACACACACAAAATGACGTCAAAATGGCCGTTCTGCCGATTATCCTCGTAAGCACAGTCGGTTTTGTCTTAACTAAATGTAAACATCTGAGAAAGAAAACGCATGTGTATCAGTATTGGATCCGTGCATTCGGGTTTGTGAGAGCAGAGACGTCGCGTCTCTTTGCGGGCTCAAGTTTGTTGTTTCAAATGTAGATGCTAGGCAAGCCTGCTCATAATAGAAGTTTTTTTTTTTCATGAAATATATGCACGCTATAGGTCAACACAAACGTCTTTCATTGGCGCGTGAGGAGGGGATCTGTCAAATGAGGTGCCGGATCAGATTTCGGACAAATTCGGAGGTGCCAGATCAGGATCCGGCTTGTTCCGGCACAAATTAAGCCCTGACTACAGATAAAGACTTTCGAACACTCACAGTTTTTTTTTTTTTTTTTCACGGAACGAAATCCTACAGTCTTACATTGCTTTATTTGCTTTCTTTTGCACTTTTGTGTATTTACATTTTTGGCTATATATACCTGTATTAACCTGAATTGAATGTTTTCTATTCAACCCTTGCTGCAAAAAGGAAAGCACAACCCTGATCGGGCATCTCTGGGGGTCTTCTCGACGAGAAGACTACCACTCGACGAACAGGTTCCACTTCAAGGCGTAAGCGTGACTCGTAGACGGTAGGGATGTAAGTTCACTTCAACGCGATTCGATTTCGATCACGATTTTTTATTTTTATTTTTTTTACAAAATGAGAATTTAAGGCAAATTATAAATGAAAAGGTGTCCTTTTATATTGCTTGGACAAAATGGCTGCGTGTTTCTTTGTGAAATTGAAATATAACACTATAATAATATACTAACACAGCACTTGTATATTATTGCTCTTTTGATGGTTTTGTTTGCTTCTATTGTCTAACTCATCCGCGAACGCCACCTCAGCGTTTTTAATGCCCAGACACGTGAGGCAGCAATCGTGACCATCACCTGGTGCCAGTTAACGACCGCATCCAGAAATGCTTGGGTGAAATGGCATCTTTAAAAAGACGATCCGTCATCTTTACAAAGACGCACCTGCTTATTGTACTCTTTTATAGAAATTGGCTCTTTTAGGGAAATGCTCTTTTACGTGCTGAGACGCACAGGGGAAAAGGTCACTTGCAGCACGACATGGGGTAGTGCAGCCTGAAGTGCACAACCCACTTGACACAGGAACGATCACCGCTGAAGCGCCGTCCGCCAACACAAAAAGCTCCCGAGAGCATGCTAGACTCGTCACACACGAAGCAGTTTGGTAGGAGCAGAACGATGTTGTCGCTCGGCTCCGAAGCGAAAAGCTGGTATGCGTTGCACCGGTTGCCTTTTTATGCTCATGCTGTGATCAGTGTCAGCTGGATGCAATTATCGCATGCCATTTTGCATTGGCTCGTTTAGTTTACACTCTTAGTGGATTGGTCTCTATAAGCGAGATCCCAATTCGTCGGTCACAATGTGACTCGTAGTGACCGACTGAAAGGGAACTATGATGCTCTAAGCCTTATCTGGCCTATTTTACCTGACATTACCTGACATACTGTAAGTGAGGCATATGTGAAAACATAAAAGAAACCTCACAATTTAAATGCCTTGATGTTTTATTCACTGACAGGGCATTTCCAGTTTGAGAAAATGAAATAGTAATAATCATATTTTTACACGCATAACCTCTCGCTGTAATACAGCTGTTCAGAAAGCCACCATTTCACACAGGCTGATAAGCAGAATGGTAGTGTGACAGGAAACAAACAGTCATTGGGCACATGGGAAATCACAGGCATGTCAGATATGCCTCATACCACATCCAGAAGAGAGTAAAATCATAAAGATGTGTGGAGTTAGGCCTTAATTCAGTATATGAGAGAACAGAGAGGCCAAATGACACGTGACCTACACATATTAAAAACTGCTGGTGCATTTAACAGTCATCTCTCACTGCGATAGATAAGAGATGTGGTATGATGTTCCAAGGAATGTGTGTTTTTGTGTAGTTTGCCCACACACACACACACACACACACACTGCACACCCACACCCATATAAACACCATAAGTGACTGTAAAGATTAGGTTGGGTTTTAAAAGACTTTTCTTCCAGATTTTATTCATCCCAGACATTTGGTTGGAATGATTTATGTATGTATGTTTGAATGTGTTTGTTATTGCCTTAGTGCAGTGTTTCCCAACCTTTTTTTAGTCGCGGCACCCTTTGGAAATTTTAACAAACTTGTGGCACCCTACAAAATTAATTTTGTCACAATATTTGAATTTCTAACTTCGATATGATAATTTGAAAAGTATAGATATTCGGTACAACAGGGAAGAACTGCAGAATATAATGTCATACGGATATTTTTAATATTATAAAAAGAAATTGTCCATCAATTGTTGCAATCAGTAGGCTAATTTCTAATGATGAGACCAATTTATATGACAGATTTTAATGTAGGCTTTTATACATATGTAAACATTATTACCATTATAACTAGCTATCTCACATATTTTTGCTCACTCTGTGTTTTTTTAATTTTACAGTGGGGTAATTTTGGTGCAGTAGCACGAGATAGCTTGATTTCAAACTTTGAATTGAATAAAAAATGACAAGTAAGCAGTCAGTAATAAGAACAAATAAAGAAATTAATAATGATAGCACAAATAAAAAATAACAACAGGCCTTCGAATTAAATAAATAGCTTTTTAGTTTTTCAGGTAGGTCTAACAGTAGGGATAAGATATTTAACTTTTTTTTTTTTACCAATTATCCAAATAATGTTTTGTCCTAGAAAGCTATTATTATCAGAAAACGCGAGCATAACATAACGGTTAGCAGATCAATGAATGAGAGGGCAGCGTTACCAGAGTTGCCTATATACCACACCATGTTACAACACAGTAGGGCTATTGCAGACAGAAATAATACTGTACTACATCTATGTTTCCTGTCGGCTCCATTTTTGAGTGGACTTTGCTGTTCCGATTCGCATGAACGGTATACGAGTGGAGTGACTGAGCGGAGCGCACACGCATAGAGCGGGATAATACGCAGAGTGTCACACCACGTGAAAGTGAAACCTGAGCGGTGAACTAATTTCCGGCGCATCTCTTATTATTGGCGACATCAGAAATGGATATATTATAAGAGATTTGGATGTACCGAGGCACCCCGGTTGGGAAACACTGCCTTAGTGTCTCAGTTGTGTCTGAGCTCACCAAGAAATTCCTGACAACTACATTATTGTTTGGCAATAAATAAACAAATTAAAAAAATTGCAAACACATAAATACACACACATGCATGTACATGCACACACTCCTTAGAGATTAATTAAACAAACAGAGGTCTGTGGCACTTATAATTTAAGAGTACTTTCATCTCTACACTAATGATAATAATAGTGATTATGACTCTCGACTGTGGCTTCTCTTGATTTTTAATTACAGACTCTTTTTCCCACTTAAAGTCACAGTCATTTTTTTCCACATTAATAAATAAATAAATGAATGAACAAATGAACAGACAAATTAATAAATAAAATCAGTTGTAGTTCTGGAAAATATGTTTTAAATTATTTAGACTCATGTATCACCAGTACACCGAGCTCTCTCACAACAGCCAGCCAGCCAGCCATCCCAGTCACTGGAATACTAATAACCTGCACCTGTTTCCCATCATCACCCTCATCAGAGCACTACATAAGCATGGACTACAGTTCACTCAATGTCTGGCCTCGTCAATGGACACAAACCTGTGCTTTCTCCAGCAATCTCGAATAACTCCATAAGTATTCCCTATTGTTATCTCCTCGTCTTGTCTGCTCCCTTGTGTTTTGTGCTGCTCTGATTCCCTGCAAAGACATCACTATTATTATTGTAAACCCATCATTAAACTGTTTTATCTAATCTGATACTCACCTGTCATTCTCCTTCATCTGAGAAATACAGTAAACACCTGGATTTCAGATTCATAACATCTTGTCTCCTGCGTCTGGTGCACTGTGACATAAGACCAGACCCACTCACCAATGAACCCTGCAGACACGGCACCACATTATGCCTTTCAGGAACTTGTTGACACTTTCTGAGGTACACTAACCTTCTCCG